>VZTJ01004983.1:34556-131661 GCA_013397795.1 Orthonyx spaldingii
TTTTTTTTGGTTTTTTTTTTTTTTTTTTTTTTGCTTGTTTGGTGTGGTGTTATTGTTTTTGTTTGTTTGTTTTAATTTGACTTTTTTCTGTTGTTTGTTTGCTTTGGGTTTGTTTTTTTTTGGTTGGATGGTTATTTTTCCTGATTTCTTAGTTGAGATTAAAGTTTATGCAGAAAACAAGGCTGATGAGCTTCAGTCACAAAGAGACCGTGATTATCTCAATGCCTCTCCAGACCCTATACACTGATCTGTTGTCTGCACATTAGTGCCCACTATACCTTCTTTTCATTGTTGCCTGACATAAGTAGCTACTGGGGCTTCAAGGAGAGCTAAGTGTGACATCTTACACTGTCTGAAAGGTGCAAGTCTGGGACCCTGCTGGAACTGCACTGTCTGTGCAGACTTACTGACAGTGCAGGGATCTCCCACACAGTGAGGTAGTGTCTCATACAGAATTACCCCTTTCCCTGTGTTTATTTCAGGGACCCCTGACCCATAGCTTGCAGCCATGTGGCAGATCATCCACACACCAGGAGCCAAGGCTCACATTCTGTGCTTTTATCTCTATCTGAGGTGTGGCAAGTACTTTGCTCACCTCATTTCTTTCCAACTAAATGTTCAAGACTGAACAGAACCTGAGAACTTCTGTTTTACTTCGATGATGCTGAGCCCAGAATAAATATTCACACTGAAATCAGTGAGTTTGAATCAGAACTGAAAGACATGCTCAAACTTGTGTAAGTTTTTGGTTGTTTTTTCCTGAATAAACATCACTATAATCAGGTTTTCCAATATTTCATTCTTTCACCACAGCTACCACCACTAAGCTGTAAGAACAGTGCTAGCAGTGTTATTTGCTGCTTTTGTATTATACATGTCTTTATAATACATCTTTGTAATATCTTCATATATATAATAATTTTTAATATCTTCATCTCTTCTTTCTTAGTATCTTTCTAAGTGACCTGGAACTTGGGATCAAGTGGAACTTGATAAAGTTTGTCAATTATACCAAACTGAATGGTGAAGTGGGCACTTTGACAGGGAGAACCACCCTGCAAGAAGACCTGGATAGGCTAAAAGAGTGGGCTAACCACACAATTATGAGGTATTTCACCTGGAAAAACATAACTCGGGAGTGCAGGACAGGCTGGGATCTAGCTAGCTGTGGAAAGGATCTGGTGGGCAACAAGCTCATATGAGTGAACTCTGTGATGATGCAGCAAAGGAACCAGTGCAATGCTGAACTTCATCAACAAGAGCATCACCAGCAGAGACAAAAAAGTCATCTTTCTAATCAGCTCTGGTCAAATCACAGCTGGAATACTGTGCTCAGTTTTGGTCCCCACTATACAAAAATATGTATAAGGTCCAAAGATGGAAAAGGTCCAAAGAAGGGTGACAGATATGATCAAAGGCCTGAGAAGAGAACTGGGTTGAGCTGAGGTAGCTCAAAAGCCTATGAGAGCCAGGTTTGTTTAGCTTTGAGTAAAAAAAGTTTAGGGCAGGCCATGTTTCAGTATTTAAAAGATGACTGCAAGGACAAAGAAAACTCCATTTTTACGAGGAGTCACGTGGGAAAGACAAGGGATAATAAGTGTAAGTTACTCCTAGAGAGATAAGACATAAGAGGAACATTTTTCACAATGAGAACAATCAGACACTGAAATTATCTCCCCTGAGAAGTGGTTGATTACCCCAACACTGGAAAATTTTAAGATAGAATTTTAAGAGGAATGCTGAACCAGATGATCCTTGAGGTTCCCTTCCAACCTTTTGGAAGAAGTATTCTATGCTTCTGTGATTTATATCACCAGGAATATTTCAGATTCCTCCCCTTAAAATTCAGATGTGGAAAACCAAAGCCAAGTGCTTATATTATAGAAATTCTGTGTCCTCTGTACATGTTTGAAAAACTAGGAAGACAAACTCTAATTCCATGATAACGAGACATATAGATAGAAATAGTGTTTTCTGCTGTGAGATTTTTATTTGTTTTTCCTATAAAGGAATAGAGAGAATTCAGAGAAGGAAAGGATTCATAGTATTAAGTAAAAGTCTTTATTATTGAATTTAACAAGCCTCAGAATTTCATAGGAGGAGGTGTTTCCTCCCATTTATTCTAGCAGTTGGTATTATAAAAATCAGATCTGTAGGTGCTTAGTAGTGAAGATACTTCTTTACTGTGTTGGGTTTCTTTTGTCTTCTCTGGAATACAGACATGAATCTCAGATATCAGTTTTGGATAACAATGTTTCATATGCATTTTTTTAGCAGCAACATATTGGCAGACAACTCAGACAGCTCCAGACTTGTCCCTTGGTGACAGCTCCAGACTTATCCCTTTGTTCTACTAGAGTTAGTGGTCTGAGTTATCCTCTTACCCAATATTGTTCATTAATGAATAGTTTTCTTTCAGGTACCATGTTTCCCTGTGTGCATCAACTTTCACAGACTAATCTGCAGTGTGGAAAAGGCCAGGAATTGCTAGAACTTTATGACCAGCTGACCTCATATAAAACCATATAATCCCTATCACTTGGTTATCATATGTTCTGAATTTCTTTTTCTCTCTCATTCTTTCCAAATTTCACATGAAAAAAAATCCTTTTTGCCCTTCAAATGATCCAATGCTTTATCTCAAATTTTGTTCACATAAATCAGTCCACAAAAAAGCAAGAAAAGCATTTGGTATAGAGCTTGCCTGAAAAAACTGTTGTGAAATATTTCCATATATTGTAAAAACTGCAGTCTGATTTTTTTTTTCCCATTTCACCTTACTAGATGCTTTCATTTTGCATCAGATTGCATGTTATTTAAATCACTTTACACCTACTTGTTAATACATGAGATACCACTTGCTATGCCATATTAATCGAGGAAGAGGTTTCGGGCCTGATAAATTTTACTCTGATTAATACATAATTTACTCTTAATACATACATAACATAATATTTACATAACTTTTATTAATACAGAATTCATTTTGGAAAGTTGCAAACTTTAACCTTACTAGCCTTTGAAAGTGAGAACAGTTAGAAATCCCACACAGGCCTGGGATCATGGTGAGTGTTTAACAATGACTGCATCGTGGGACTAGATGAGTTGAAATCTGTTAGTCTCCCTTGCCACTGCTTTGCTAGTGAAAAGTAAAGAAGGAAAAACTGCAATTTACTAGAAAGCTCTGCAAAGAAAAATACAAAACATTTCTAAACCCTTGGGTCTAGTGACAAGCATTTATGTATTTGTAGAGAGATTAAGGAGTGAATAGTGAATCAAATACTCAAGACTGACTCTTTCCTGCTGAACAGAGGAAATGTTTATAAAATAAGAAGTTGCCAGATTTATCTCTTAAGTACCGTGAATGAACCTATCATATGCACTTGGGAAAGCTGTCAGTAGTAGTTACTGCTCTAGAGAGGCAGGAAGAGAAAAACGCACATGTGAAAGCATGTGTGTGTGTGTGTGTGTGTGTGTATGTGCGAAAGATTAAGGAAATGGCAAGCCAGCTATGTCTAATAAATAACAGAAACATGAAACCTGACAGCTATTTGCCTGGTTGTGTTCTCAGAATCCCCAAACCCTACATTTTCCACAAGACAAACAAAATTACCATTTTCAGTGGAACCTGGGGTTCAGCAATTTTTTAGATTAATGTATCCAGCTAGTATGAGTAATACTTATCATGTATTCACCAGCAAGCACTGAGCTGCTATGCAAAAGGAGGGTGTTCCCTCTTACATCTTTACTGTTTTTGTAAAAAAGAAGTGAGCCATCAGTGTAAATTATAAAGACATGACTTAAGTGCTTCACTCTGGAGGGAAATTTGATGGTGAATCCCCAAACTAAACAGTCATCTTGCAGTATTTAAATTCAGGAGAAAAGAAATGGGAAGATCTCTTGCATGTGTTTAAGTGTTGTAGAAAAGATGTCAAATAAATATCAACAGTTCATCCTGTAATTTTGTAACTGACAATTAGATTGAATGAGGGTTGTTTAAAATGCCTTAAATAAACTGTGCATTTCTACATGCACCTCCCACTACTCCACATACTTTTTGAGAAACTATTCTTTCTGAGAAGACATCTCTTTCTCCTGTTTTTCTGCAAGCTAAAGAAATTTCCATACCTGATTATAAAGGAAAAAAAAAAAAAAGAAGAAATTACATAATGTTTTCTTTAACTGCAGCAATATGATCAGAACAATAATTCTTGAGCCCAGGGAGAATCCAACCATATAACCCATTATTTGCCATCCATCTTTTTCTATGGGATTACATCTCTGAAGCATTGTGGAGAAAGGAGATTACTTTGCCTGTGATGATGGGGCAAATTTGTTTATGATATTAGAGCTTGCTGGGGGAATGACACAACCCTGTACTGGGCAGCGCTTCAGGAACGACACATCTCGAGTTACTACTTAAAGCACACCACATATGGAAAATGTATATTGGGTGGTTGAAAAGCACTTTGATTAACACACTTGAGGAAGCTGTTGCCTAATGATTACTATGCTCAAGACTAAATAGACAAAATCACGCATATAAACCACATGAAATTACATGAAGAAAGTTACACTGTTTTCTTTCTGTAGTGTCAAAACATCACAACTTGAATGTTTATAACTTCTTCCAGCCAGACTCTTAGAGATGCTGAATAGAAATACATTCTCCTAAGCCAAGGTGAATGGCTAATTCAAGAATAGGCTGTTTGGATTTTGATACAAATATCAAGGCTTTTATATGTTCTTGGGTACTCAGGAACAGCTCTTTTCATCGTTGAAGTCTGAGTACTCAGAGTTGAAAGCCCTATATCGGCTATTCCAATTACAACTCTTTTGAAATATCAGTTCAGTCCCTACTTTCTAAGCAATTCTTGCTCCCTAAATATAAGGTCTCTGAAATCTGTTACTGAAAGCTGTGGTCTTTACATTTCCTGAAGTGTTTTATATACAGGCAAAACTTCTTCAGCAGCATAAAAAATGGAATGAAAACACTTAATGGTGATGCAGAGGTTGAAAGAATTAACTCAATATTCCTCACATGAAATTTGAAGCTGGACATTCACAAATACAAAAGCTTTCATTTATAACAACTACTCTAGAAAAGGTTGATCCTGAAATGTCATGACAAAACAATCAACATGCAGTGAAGCCTCTTCAGTTCATAGAAACAAGAAATAATTCCTCAGTGCAATAAAATAAGATATTTAGTTTTAGTTAGTACTAGCAGCCAGTGGAAAAATGATTTTTTACTTTTAATTGGATGGTGACACTGAGAAGTGAGATTTGGAGCACCAGCTCTTAACTAAAGGAACCCCGGAGCATGAAGGACCAAAGCTCTGTCTGGAAATATGGGAAGGGGTTTAGCTTGGAGCACAATGTTTTTTGAAGACAGGCTGCCAAAATTCCATATTTTTGCTGACTTTTAAACACCTGCCAGCATCCAGCCAATGTCCTTCCACAGCTTGTCATGCTGCTCTCTGAAGGCTTACAAAGATTTGCATTTTACCTAACATCTAAACATCAAAAAGGGCTCACCCCGTGTTTTTCACTTCTCATGCATCCTACTTCTCTCCATCGTGTAACGCCAGCTTTTTCTAAAGGCAGATATCCCCTACCTTCCAGTCCTAACCCAAATGAGAATAGGATGTGTACGTCAATGATTCAAGAGGTTTGCTTGTGACACTGCCATGAAGAACATGACTGTGAGGTCTGGCAGCTCCCTCTCAGCAGCAGCACCGTGACTGTGAGTTCTTGTCTGCCTCACACACTGCCCTGGAACAAGCTGCACTGGATGCCGTGGTAATACCAGCCATCTCAGAGCCACTGAAGTCACAAGTGTGATCCTGTGACAGTTTTCTAACCATCACATTCAGACTAATTAATCTCCAGTGAACTAGACAGCATTTTATTTAGATATTTGAATTTATTTCTTTCCTTTCCTCATCTCATTGTAAATATCAATCATATACTGCTACAATATTTGCTGGTTTTAATGTTTTGCTTAAAACCCCCCTGGCCTATAATGTTTTGCTTAAAACACCCCTCTATCAGATTTTCTGATTCTTTTCTAGCTATATACTATATAAAAATGAACTTTACTGCAATAGATATGTGAGTAAAGGTATTCAAAATGGAAGATGTACAGAGTAATTCTCCCTTGTATGATTTGTTTATGAACTCAAGTTATAATATTTTTAGCAGATTTTTCTAGATTACTTTTCCTTAGGTCTTTTTCATTCTCCTAACTTTTTGAACCACATTTCATAAGTCTTCTCTTGCTTTTTACATTTTAGTAATAATGTTGTCCCAGTGGCTCATTTTTGAGTGTAAGGTATCCACTTATTTGTGGCTGAGTCAGAAACTATAATGAAAAGGTGTAACTGTACCTCAAATTCCCTGTAACAAGGCAAATGCCACCTCTAACATCCTTCAGCACAGATTTCTTGTGCCTGTGTTGTACAAAACAAGGTCTTCCCAGAACAGAAAATCTGTATACATGATGATTAGTGTATCCAAGATTATAACTTGACTGCATAGCTATGCCATAAGCCTTCCTTAGGCCTCTGTCACCTACCCTAAACCACAAAATCACAAAACGGGAAAGGCTGGAAATAACCACGTGGAGGTCATCTGGTCCAACCTCCCTGCTCAAGCAAGGCACCACAGAGCACATTGCCCAGGGTTGTGTCCAAACACACTGCTTCTCTGCCTCATATCCATGACCTTGAATTTACCATCCAAAGAAACACCCTAAGCCTTTGTGCACTATGGCACATGGTCACTTAATCTAGTCCTGTCCTCTGTGGTCTTTATTTGTCAAGAGTTAAGTTACAGATCCCTCTGTAGAAGGCAGCCAGTTACACCTGCTGTATATACGCTTGGAAATGGCTGTCCTGGAGGTGGTGACACAGCTCTTGCTTGAGACCAGATTTTGCAGCAGCACATGCATCTGTTGCAGGTCTGGATGACTCATGGACTCGTGAGAACACAAACTGTCTTGTCAGGATCATGCAGGGGCTTTGACTGGTCTGTGACCTGCTGACAAACATGGAAGATCAATTAAAGGTTTTTAAGTGACTATTACCATGGAGATCAAATCAGTCTGTGTAAGGATGTTACAGACACAAACTAAAAAACTCTGTATATTCCGTGCCATGCTTTCCCAGTTCTCATACTTTCTGTAGACATGGTTTGTTCACGATCATCATGCTGAGGATATTGCTGGAGGACATTGGACTAAATGGATACTACCAGCTGCGCTTGCATTCATCCATAGACTTCTTGTATCATACTAAAAGAAAAAAACCAAAACAAAATAATCTTTCCTTGCCATTTCTTGTCTCACAACAATTCCAACAAACTCAATCTGAAGTCCTGTATTCTAATTCCTCTTTCAAACCTTTCAAGAATTAAAAAAACCCCAACAACATAATTTTCCTTTCTTTCTGTCCTGGGGTGCGCTTTCAGCCATGAAAATATTTTGCTTCTTGTGCCAAAAACTGGGAAAAATGTGGGGTTTTTTCCTCCCTTCCAATCCAAAAGGTAGCGAGGTGTACTTCACTCAGTCTTCTCATTTCCCAACCATTCTGCAAAGATTGTTACTCTCCTATGAATCTGAATATCCTGTTAGCTAACTACGTTTTGTTTATTTATTATTATTTATATCATTCTCTTTTATTCACTTGATAACCTTTTGTTCCCAAAATAGATACGTATGTGTTGGTCCAGCAGTGAATAAATGGTTACAGCCCCTCATGCCAACATCTGCCTTGGGACCAGAGTAGTACTGAGCCATTCTTTCCATTCTCAGGCACATTGCTGTCTCCTAAGGCAGGTTTAATGAAACAAACTTACAATGGTGATACAGAAGAGTGCAGCTGAAGTGAAAATATCTCTTTACTGGATAAAGAGTGCTAAACTAGAAAATTCTAGTATTGAATGCAAACTCAGAAGATTTTCTGATCTACAGCTAAGAAGAATAGGCCAGGGAGGAAAATAACAATCACAGCAGTAAAATCCCTGGATAAAGGAACAAGAAACTGAAGCTATTAATAGATATGACTGGTGACAAAACATTTGGGGAATAGGAAATACAAACCTCTATGGGGTTCTGCAAAATATAATGAAAATGAGAATGTTTTGCAACATAGCCCAGGAAATGTATCTACTCTATCCAGAGCAGTTCTATTACCAGAAGACAGAGGTCCTCTGCCTCAATGTTACCAGGGTAGCTCTTGGCTAAGCAGAGGGAGCAGAAGAATTATCAAGAGGTTTGGCAGTGTCATAATAACATAATAACATTGCAATGCAGGGTTCAGGTTTCTCCCTATGCCTGTAGCTTCCTTCCCTTGCAGTCCCCATGGTGGCCTTCATCGTAAGATACCAGCAGGGGTTGGTGGCCAGTCTGTTCTGCAGTGCCTCTCATGTCAGCAAGTATTTCTTAGCTGTCTTTTTCCACAGTCTCGTTGATATCAGAACCAGTCCCTTGTGATTTAACAATCTAGGGAAAGAGAAAATATCTCTTTATTACTGCCTGGGAACTCACAATATTTGATACGGTTGCCCAAATCAGTCGTCCCAAAGAGCAAGCATATGTCAAAATCCCCTTTAAGAATATGTCTGAAGATGCCAAAATGCCAAACTACTGGACAGGTGCTTTACAGCTTTTTCTTTGTTTTTTTTTTGGCCTTTGCCCCACAGAGACAGCAGTGTACCTGAGACTGCAGCTCTTTTGGGAATTTATCCATAAATAAGGGCTTAGAAGATCAGCAGGAAACAGGTAATGTGGTTGGGAATTACATTGCAAAAAGTTGATTGGTTATTTGAGACTTATAAATTAACTATCAATCAAATATAGTGTGATATGAAGAAAAAGTAAGGGATTTAGAGATAAATAAACTGCTAAAACTTAGTAACACAATGGGAAATGGAAAAATACTAAATATAAAAATCTATCTCCAAACTCATACTCTGCATTTATGTAAAGAAGATTTAGGCACAGAGATAAAAGAAAGGACAGTCACACCCAGCTGACAGTATGACCTCCTACCCCTGCCTGATTTTTGACATGCTTCTTACTGACTGCTGATGTTAAAACTTTTTAAGTCTGGCAAGTTTCCAGGCTCATGGACAGGTTCAACCCTTCCTCAAAAACCATGATTAAATTGCTATCAAAATGCTTGGCGGAATAGAAACAGGTAAACACCCCCTGTGTGCTTGCCAGTGACTTCAGCCCTTATTGCCCCATGTGGAGGGTGAGTCAAGGCATCCCTGTGATCCAGTTCAGACTGGAATAGCCTTTTTTATACTAGTGTCATGACTTGCAATAAAACTACAGGAAACAGCACCTAGAAATATACTTACTACATTTAGGAACAGAACATGGACTGAAACAACACCAAAGTCCTTGTGTGACTGTCTATTACCCTGACAAAATATAGGCAGACTCATTGGACATGACTATATTTGTGAGAATTTTGCTAAAAAGTCTCAGGCTGACACTTAGAGAGTGAGCAAGATAACAAGGAAAATCAGCACATGCCAAAACTAATGGCATTTCAATTCCCTTAATGGAAAGTGCAGCTTTCACTGACAGTATGTCCTGATGTTGTCAAGAAAAAAACAATCATCCCTTTTTCTTTAGTGGAGTTCAGTAAGTGAAGGAATTATGCTTTTTCTTTTCTGCAGAGGACATTTGTAAGTTAATTGTTGTAGAATGCTGTGTGTCAACACAGAAACAAAAAAATTAGGAAATACAACTGGCTGATGTCAAAATGAGATGGAATGTGCAAAAATTAGCAGCATGAGGGTACAGATTGTTGAGGCACCATAGGGAAATATGGAAAGAGGAAAAACTATTTACAGAGAAATATACAGCATCTTAAAGCAAAAGTCTCCTCAGAGCCAATGCCTATTTCCTACCTGTTGTTTTTTCTTACTTTTTAAAGGTTTATTTGCTCTTGTGCCAAACTCTTTCTAAAATGAGGAAGTGGAAGTGTGCAAAACTTTCATCATGTTAACCTGCAAATCATAAAAACTTAGCCTTTGCTTTTAATAAAATACGTCAGTATCTAAGACCAGTAAAACAATAAACTGCTAATTTTAACATTCATAATTCGACAGTCTTCTCATATATATATTTTATATATACATATATATATATGTGTGTGTGTGTATATATATATATATATATATCATCAAGCAACTAATACAGAGTCAGGCTACGTCCCTAAAAGACGATTTAAGGACAAACTTAATGGTTAACAGAAGTTCAGAGCAGGAATGCTAGAGACAGAATGTGATTCTGTGATTCTGCAAGTAGAAATGCTTGGACATGGCTGAACGTGTAGGAAATCCCTGACAAATGTGAAAATTCTGAATTGCTTCCTCAGATTGTATAAATCAGGATGCAGCAAGCACTGTGCTTCTCATCCGTGAATATAAAAAATACATATTTTTTTTAGCTTACAACTCTTGCTTTATTTTTGCAGAGACAAACCACAGAATGCACAACAGAGAAAATACATCAGTAGAAATATAATCACCTTAATATTATATTGTAGCAATCATCATATTGTAGTTACACCTCTCACTACAATGTAATCAGCTTGACACTTATTCACCATTGTTTTCACTGAGTACTTTTTAGAGTAGACTCGTTTAAGCCTTGTGCAGAAATTGACATCCTTTTGTTATCACTAATTATTATTTCCATTTTTTTCTTTTTTTTTTTTTCGGGATTTGCATTTCGGGTTTTTCCTCATGAACATATAGAATGGCCTGGGTTGAAAGGGATGCTAAAGATCATCTAGTTCCATCCCTCCCATGGTGGTCAGGGATGCCTTCCAGTACCCCAGGTGGGATCTCACCAGAGCAAAGTAGGGGGCAGAATTCCCTGCCTGGCCGCACTACCCACCACTCCCAAAGGGTGCATAACTTGGACCTGCATTTGGCAGCAGTGATTTTCAGACATATGTAAGATTCTAAGTGCAGAAATACCGAGAAAGGCTTTAGGGACATATGGAGCTTGCGTTGATGAGATATTAGCAGCAGGTCACATACTCAGAACAATATTGGAAAAGCTGCTCACCACCTGAACTGAAATCATAATTCTGAGTTCAGGCTTGTAGAAACTGAGTATTAGTTCTGGTTCTGCAAAAAATCGAAGTCGGGGAGAAGATTACTAGTCTGTTTCTTTATTTTATATTGTTTGAAACCAACGACTTATGAAAACATTGTAAATGTTACATCTTACAATGCTGCTATTTCATACATTTTATTGGAAAAGCAAAATAATATTTGATTTCTGTTCCTCTAAACCAAATAAGTCACATATATCAGTCTTCCTGAGCCTTAAAGTAATTACAGATGTGAGGATATGACATAAAAACATTTGATAAATTGCTTCTTTCTTCTCATTTGTTCTCAAGTGAGCATTCCTTATGAGCCCTTTACAGTGTTTAAATTTAGAAAGAGGCTAGAAAATTCCATCTGAATTATTCTATATTTAGTGCTAAAAGTACTGGCATTGTCAAAGATTAATGTAAGGTTCCCTGACTACAGAATTCATTGAACGCATTTTTTAACATTATCTTAATCTCAAACACTGCCTTTTCTCCTTGCATACAGTTCTTTCTATTTTGTAACAGCAGTCACAAAAATCAGTGGAAGTTACTTATACAACAATTCTACATATCCACACTAACCCCTTACAGACTCTTCTCTAAAAGTGCGTCTTTAAAATGACCTGTGCAAAAGTGTTTTTCTGTAGTAGCAAGGCATGTGTTCAAGTAAATATCAGTATAAGGTTGCATGGAAAGGAGCTTGTCTAAGGAGGAATTTCAGCTTAGTAAAAGCATGCTTGACCAAATCGTTGTTGCTGTAGATGAAAGAGGAGTTGTCTGGAAAGAATAATTCCAACTAAACTTGTAAAGGGAGAGAAGGTATCACATTTATACTGTAGTGGTTTTGTAGTTCCCAAACCTATTTTGCATTTCTCTTCCATGATATATCCACCTTTCCACTACCTTTTGTCCTGGTTCTGCCCAGGACAGGGTTAATTTTTTTGCAGTAGCTTTGGAGTCTTTTTGGAACAACTAAATTTGGGATTTCCATTCCTAAACCATGACAGCCTTTCTTAAAATTTTGTGCATCTGAATGGGTCAGTCTCATCATTTCACCCTCAAGATAAATTTCGTTGGGGTTTGGAATCCTTCTTTTTGTTTCTCTTATCTTAGAGAATTTTTGCCCATATGTTGCTAAGACACCATAACGACTGGCTGCTTAGGAAAAACAATAGAAAGACCAGTCGAGTAAAAAAACTTATAAGTAGCTATTCCCTTATTTGGACATTCCCTATTGAAGGAGGCAGAGATCTCGGGACAGCAGGGCTGGGAAAAGGGAAGGGGAGCAGTAGCTCGCCCTCTTTGCCTCTCGGCATTCAGAAGGAGGGAAGTTGCCGTTGCTTGTCACCACTGTGGAGTTTTCCTGGCTCCTGCTGCCTGCCTGCCTCTCCCGGAGCCAGCCCCTGCCAGCCGTGGCTTGGGAGTCGGGCTGCCCTGCCCTGCCCAGCCCTGCCGGACCCCTGCTGCAGCTCCGGGGTTTTTGCCTACAAGAAATCCAGGCTCCATCCCTGCTGGGGCCACGCCTGCCATCACTGCCAGGGAGAGACAGCCGCGACCTGCGCTACAGCGCCCCCTGCAGCCGAGGAGGAGCCATCGCACCCGTCCTGCCCAATTGCTAACAGGGAGCGAGAAGAGACTGGACTGGGGGTTTGCTCTGTTCTTGTTTGTTGTGGTTGCCATTGTTGTTGTTTGTCTGTCTTGATATATATATATATTAGTAAAGAACTGTTATTCCTTTTCCCACAACATTGACTGAAAGCCCCTTTTAATTTCAAAATTATACTAATTTGGAGGGAAGGGGATTACATTTCCTATTCCAAGGGAGGCTCCTGCCTTCCTTAACAGACACCTGTCTTCAAACTAGGACAGTTCTTTATTTTGCTTTCATGCTATGTTGATAGCAGAGCACTCATTATTTATGTGTACTGTAGCTACTAAGGTATAACTCAAAACCAATCCATCAGGTAGATTTTATTGAAGATTTTCTATACGGTTTTATTATATTTGTAGCTTTTAGTCAGTGAGTTTATCAAACAACTTGCAACATCCAAATACATCTCTTTGCCTTTCTTCACTAAAATTGTTATTTCAGCAAAGAATAAAATCACTCTGGTTTGAGAAGATGCATTTTCCAAATAAGAATTAAATTTTTATCCTTCAAACTGTTTATGAAGTGATTCTTGCAAGATCTTTTTTACTGTTTGTGTGGATTTGTCTAGTCCATCATTATTTAGCTTGTCCTCTTTCAGTATTTTTTGGTTTTTTGGGGAGAGGGTTGTGCCTTTTTTTGGTTTTGGTTTTTTTTTGTTTTGCTCTTTGTGTGTGGGGTTGTTGTGTGGTTGGGGTTTTTTTTGTTTGTTTTTGGTTTTGTTTCTGGTTTTTGGGTTTTGATTTTGGGGGTTTTTTTATGTCTATATAGTCAGCATAATGTCACCATTCTTCTTCTTTTTTGGAGGTTTTATAATTCTCTTTAAGAAAACTGAGGTGACTACTGCTCCAGCCCAATAATTAAAGAAATATTTTTATTCCTTTCACAACAAAGCACGTTCCCTAAGAATAACGGAACTTCTTATCACTGTGATATCAAATCACCCTCATTCATAAATACTTACAGGAGAAATACCTACTTCTATTTTAAGTCTTCCCTTTCTGTCTGATAAATAATAAGTTGCTTCTTGAATACTATAAACTCCTAAACTCTTTCTTCTCCCTGTGTAGCTATAGAGGTTTAGCTGAAATCCTTACCTGCCTTAGAAACTTTCCTTATTTCAGAACCCATCTGCAACTGTTGCTGTTTGGTGCCAGATTTCCTACTGATTACATATTTCCCTTTAATTATATTAAATTTTAATTAATAATGCAATAGTTTCTTAAATTTTTGATTCAAATCACAGCTGACCTGAGATGGCTTATCCGCAAAGTTTACTGATTTAATATTGAGAGGAGCTGGAATTCAACACACTTTGTTTGTGTTTTCAGCAGGCACTTTTCCTTCACTTGGTTCTCTTCAGAATTCAGGAAAGGGATTTCAGAATTGAATCTATTTTTGAAGAAGACAATATCATCTGATGGAGTGATTAAGCAGCTAAGACACACAAAAAAAAAATCAAACAGCTGAAGAAAGCCATCCCAGGAATGCACGGGGTAGAGATCCTCTTTTTCTTTTATGCATAGGCTGATCTCATGAAGCTTTTCTAACTACTAAGGTTGAGAGAAAGACTGAAATTTGTCATTACCCAGTATTTAAGTATTTAAAAGATGAAATAAAGACAAGGGGAAAATTAAATAACTAATTAAATTGATGGTCTCCATATCTTAGTTAATGGAGTTAAAAGGTGATTAAGAAAATTATGTTATGGTTTAGTGGATTTTAAATGAAACAATAATATAGAAGATCTATGTTCTCCAGAACAGAGTTTTTCCAGATTAAACTGGAGCCTTTGAACTGCAAATGTCTAAATGAGTGAAACAACAAAGATTAAAAATAGATGGATTAAAAAATGAAAGCAGGAGAAACAATCTGTCATCTTGACCTGCCTGAAAGACTGGGGAAAATAAAAAGAGAAAAATTAACAATTACTGTAGCAGTGTGCAGGCCACTGGGATCCCCCGGTGGCCTGGCCACTCACAGCTCTGCTTTCCACCTGTCCCTCCCCTGTTCACCCAGGACTGGCCAGATGTCACGGGCCAGTCATTTGCCTATTGGCTTGTCTCTCGCCTTGCCCTCCACCGACAGAGGGCATAAAAGACCTGGGCGAGAGGTGGGCTGGACCAGTCTTGCCAGGTTCTCCCCAACACCGATTGTTCTATGCATGACCCTTTTCCCTCCGTGAGGGAGAATAAAGGAACGCTGATATAAACGCAACTGGTCCGTCTGTTTCTACCAGTGAGCAGCTGCTGCCGTTCAGCCCAGGAACAGAGCTCCCGGGATAAGGAGCTACTGAGGGCTGGATTCGGTGGCCCGAAGGAGCCAATAGATGAAACACAAAAGATACAACTGGTGCCCAACCATGAGTAATTACCTCTTTAAAGAAAAGTTTATTAAAAATTTTATGTCTGCATTCTTCTTGCAAAGAACAGTGAGCAGAGCACCTGTTGGCCTCCACAAAGCAATGATAAGAAAGTTTCTTAATTACAGTAATGTAGCTAAGCTGTTACATCTGGCTACACTGAATGAGTCTGATTTATAATTCAGATAAGTATTGCTACTCCTTGATTGCAGTATGAAGATACAAAAGAAGCAGAATCCATAGAAACCAAGAGGAAGCTTTGGGATTACAAAATTGAGTGCTTGTTTTATGCTGCTAGGCTTGAAATTGATGTGCATGAAACCAGACTGTTTCTTTCATAGTACAGAAAGATTATCACTCTTGATTTGCACAGGAGAGGAGTAGACAAGATGATTGCAAAAAAAGAAGGATTGATTTTCTGAATGTCCCAACATAGCTGTTCACAAGTCCTCTCAAGAGGAAAGAGTCCACAAGGCCTATTCTCAGGTTTACTTCTGTTAAATGACAGTTTAATGGATAATAGCTCTGCAGGAGACTACAGTCTCTTGTCTTCTCTCACCTGATTTAATATTAAACATTTTTAATATTATGATTTTTCTTTCTCAAATGCCTCTTCTTTATTGGAGTTGTGATACAGGGCATCACAACTTGGCACACATTTCAGTAGGCTCTTGGACTCCTACAGACTATGTGCATGCACACACATGCCTGGGCATGCACACACATGCCTACACATGCACACAGACAGAGAAGACACACTCAGACTTTTTCATGAGAGAATTTAAGCACATCCACGTATTCAGCATTTCCTCTTAGCGATATTAAAGATTTTGGTGCTCAGCGTGCTGGTTTCTGCGAACACATTTTTGAGTGTCTCTATGTCCCAAATTTCCATAGGGAATTTAGTTATGTGAACCCAGCTTTGTGAATTTTACCTCTGAGCAAGAAATATGTCTTGAAGGCATGACAGTAGAAAGTATCACAACATTTAATCATTTCCTGGCATTTGATCCAAGACATTCACAAAATCATAGAATGGGAATTATCAAGCTGTTTTAGGAGTCTCTCAGCCCAGCCTCTTGTATACTTATAAGCTGTCTCGCTGAGTAATGATACCATTTTCAGGTATAGGTATTTCCATTTCCAATTATATTTAAGTTTTCTATCTAAGAATAATGCAATTTGAATAAAATACCTTTACCCTACTATTAACTGTGGAGTAACTATTCTATAAATATTTTGATTGCTGTTTCTCCTGAGGAATCTCTTGGCAGGGAATTAATGGAAAGAGCGTCTTGCTCTGTGGTAGCTGTGGCAGTTCTCCTATGGGTAAAACAGCTGGAAATGTGATCAGAGAGATGTCTCTGAGCAATTTAATTTAAGCTCTGTCCTGGCATGGAACTGGGTACCACAACTGCAGTTCCAAGCTTTATACCTTATCATATCTTAAATCTCTCCAGGATACAGTGATATAATGGTCATTAATAATCCCTTCTTCAGTTTTCCATGTTCCCAGATAAATTGCTAAAAGTCTACTTGATTTCATCACAAAAATAGATTAATTATATGCAAAGGATTTTAAAATGAAAAGTCCATTCTGTGGAGGTAGAGGAATGAAATTGTTGTACCTCTTGGGCTGGTGTAAAGTTTTCAAGCATTATGAACAATTGCCTATGGGGATTTTTGTTTTTAAAAGAAAAATAAGAAAACAAGGGGACTGTCAAGCAAGTGAAAGTAAGTGAAAACACCTGCCACCAACAATTTCACTTGCATTACTATAATTTTACAAAGAACTCCCAAATTCAAACAGATAAGCAAATAAGCAGATTGAAAGGATCAAACAACTGAACAACATTTGGAAAAGCACATAGCAGCTTCCATCCCTTGATGGTCCTGTAGATGGCCATGAAGAAAAAGGAATCACCTTATTTACAATGAATTGCAACATTTAGAGGTACCAGCTGGACTAAAAAATGTGTCTAGGCATGATCATTGCAGTCAGGATAGAACAATCTAACAGATGAACGAAGCTGGATTCTTCCATTGTATGGGAAAGAAGTTCAAAAGCCCTAAAAATATCTTGGAAAACACACTCCTGCAAAATACATATTCCATATTGGCAATTGTAATACACCCCAGTCTCACAGATCACTGAGTCATCTCTACATCATCTATGAACTATTTATTACTGATTTTAGAACACACATGATATGCTACGGAGTCAGTGTTCATGTCAGTTCATGCTTTATACATTGCCTTCTAATGAGGCAGAACACTAAATGTGATGGCTCAGCTATTGTACGTTCACACAGTGAATTTTCAGTAGACGACATATTAGTGCTTTTATGCTCCAAGTACAAACACCATATAAGGATACTGACATACTATTGAGATACAAGTTTTAGGAATAATTTCCATGAAAAGGAAGAAAAAGTTAAACAGGCATTATCGTGATCTGGTCCTAAAAGATACTGAAGAAATTCATTAGACACACATCACCTATTTTAATTACCAGTTTTAAAGCTTCACTAGTTCTTTTATAATTTGTGCTTAATGAGCTTTTATAACAGTTCTGTATTATCTCCAAATTAAATTTTTCTTTTTTTTTTTTTTTTATAAGAAGTGTACTAGTTTGAAAGCAAACCAGTGGGAGATTCCAAGTCAGAACTACAATTTAACAGGAAAATTAAAACAAAGGCAATAGTAGAGAAACACTGTCTTAAACTCACAGAGTCAGAATAAGACCTGACACCCTGTTGGTCAGGGTGGTGGCAGCAGTCCGATTAAATGGTGGTTTACAGCCCCTCGGGATGATGGATATGGTTTTGTCAAAGCAGTGATCCTGTAGAAAGGTCTGGTCCTTATCTGGAGGTCCAGTGGTAATTATTCAGCTCTTGTCCTCTGAGAATCCAGTGGTAGTGCCAGTAGTTTTCCAAGCCTGAGATTATATCCAGGTAGGAATGCTTGATTCCTCCCTCTGGGTGGAGTATCTGACAATGGGATGATAGAATTCCATGAGTCATCCAGTGGGTTCTTGATGGCCCATTAACAGAGATAGTCCCTGGAAGGAGTTATCAGGAATGAGCCATGGAGGAGATAAAGAACACTGCCCTACCTTATCTTACCAGATTATGTAGATGGTAATGGAATACATACTTTTGGTTACATCTGATATTGTAAACTAAGACAGACGTTATGAAGGACGAAAGATATTTTGTTTCCAATATATAATTAATTTTTAAAATAATTCTTACCACAGTATTGTTCATCTGAATATCTAAGAGCTTCTATCACAAGACCAGTATTTCTCACTTAGCTATCTTCAGCTCTTGAATTATTAAATAAAAATTATTTGATAATCTAAATTCCTGAGCAATTCTGACAGCTTATGAGCTAATGCCTTGAGAAGAGATTGGGATACTGCAATATTCAAATATTTCTAATATTTGTCTGCGTGGACATGAATGCTTCTGGACTTGGTAAAATTCTTCACAGTGTTTTTCTTTAATGTAATTTTTCCAAGATCTCAGCAACAAAGGTGGAGCTTTGCAGCAGAGATTTTCTCAGAGGTATTCCCTTCCGTTGGAGGACATTATCCAAAGAATTTCGAAACACTAAAATGTTGTGGAATGCAAACGGAACACATGAATTTTAAGGCAGATTTCTGTCTCAGGGTTAAACAATGAGAAATTGCTAGTTGTTGATGGTACTGCTATTATATTTCATGAGAGATCACAAGTAAATTTGTAAGCACACAGTAAAATCACAGAATATGCTGAGTTGGAAGGTACCAACAAGGACAATTGAGTTAAGCTCCTGGCCCTGCACAGCACCATTCCTAGGTGTCACACCATGGGCCTGAGAGCATTGTCCAAAACACTTCCTGAACTGTGTCAGGCTTGGTGCTGTGACCACTTCCCTGGGTGGTTCCAGTGCCCATCCACCCTCTTGGTGAAAAACCTTTTCCTGATATCCAGCCTAAACCTCTTCTGACACAGCTTCAGGGCATTTACTCCAGTTCTGTTACTGGGCACCATAGAGACGAGATCAGTGTCTGCCCTTTGTCTTCCCGTCACAAGAAAGTTGTAACAGCAATGAGGTCTCTCCTCAGTCTCCTCCAGGCTGGACAGACCAAGTGACCTCAGCCACTCCTCATACTTCCCCTCCAGACCCTTCATCATCCTCGTGGCCCTCCTTTGGATGCTCTCTAATAGCCAAATGATTTTTTTATATTGTGGTGCCCAAAACTGCCCCCAGCACTTGAGCTGAGGCTGTCCCACTGCAGAACAGAGCAGGACAATCCCCTCCCTTGCCTGGCTGGTGATGCTGTTCCTGATGCCCCCCAGGACACGCTTGGCCCTCCTGGCTGCCAGGGCACTGCTGACTCATATTCAACTTGCCATCGACCAGGACTCCCAGGTCCCTTTCCACAGCTCTGTCCAGCATCTCATTCCGCAGTCTGTCCATACATCAAGGGTTGCCCTATCGCCAGTGCAGAATCTGGCACTTGTTTTTGTTAAACTTCATACTGTTTGTGATTGCCCAACCCTCAAATTTGCTGACCTCTCTGACCTCAAGGTGTCATCGACACACTTATTTAATGTGCCTTCGAGTCCTGTATTCAAGTCATTTTATGAAGTTATTGAAGAGCACAGCCCTTGGAATGGAGCCCTCTGGAACCCCACTAGTTACAGGTCACCAGTCTGATGTCACCCCATTCATTGTTACCCTTTGTACCTGACCTATGAGCCAGTAGCCCATCCATGACATGATGTGTTTATCCAGCTGTGTGCTGGACAATTTGTCCAGGACACTGTCAGAGACAATATCAAAGGCTTTACTGAAATTCAGAAAGATGTTTACATCAAGTGCTTTCCCTTGATCAACAAGATGGGGAACCTTGTCATGAAAGAAAATCAAGTTTTTCCAACAGGACTTTCCCCTCATGAACCTGTGCTGACTATGATTAATGACTAAGTAATATCACTTCTTTCAAAGCTGTTACTCAAGATTTATTCAATGTCAGTGAGATCAAGAGTAAGACTTTAGTGAATTTCCAAAGGACTCCCTTGCCAAAATTATTTTCCAAGAATTTTCATGTTATTATTTTATATTTTCTTGAGGCCTCTGGCAAAATCTAAACCAATTTCACTTCTTATATATCATAAACACAGCCACAATGGACATTATATGCAGATCTAAAACGTCAAGATTATTAAAATAAAATTATGTAAGAGTCTGCCAGGTTCTTAGACTTACTAGAAGGCATCCAGTGTCTTTCCTGCTTAGTATTACTGCTTAGCCGTTCAAATTTTGATGCCACAAGTGACTTAGATGTTAACAACTCTACTTTGATCATTCCCAAAGGTAATAAACTACTAAGATCTTTCACCCATCTAAAATTGTTGAAGCATCACAGGCCACATGTTCTTTACATCCTGATATGCAAGGAAATTTCCAATCCATGGGATATACTGTCTGATAATTAATATGTTTTGATTTCACTGCATGGTACTTCAATATAAAACACATATACATGAGAAGGGCTTGCCTGTTAATGCAGAGGAGACTTGCCCAAGAAATAAGAGACTTCAATAACTGGCGTGATAGGAGTCAAATTTCTCTACTTCTTAGTGATCCATGTGGAAGTTACAATCCAGAAAGCACATTTGGAGCTGATTATAGACTACCATATGGGCCTATGAACAAGCTTGCAAGAGCAAACATTACTGTGAATCCTATGATAAAGACAGCCAGGTAACTTCTGTCCCTCCTTCCACAACTCTCTTGTTCTACATTAGGAAGCTTTTGCATAATACTCAGAAATAATCAGAATTAAACCAGGAGGGAAAACAAGTGTTAGGCTTTCTTTAGGATAGGTTCACAAAACTGGTAGAAATGCAGGCATCTGCAACAATTTTCTGTGGCATTTTTTGCTTCCATATTCATTTATCTCCTACATAAATTTTTGATAGGAAGTTATTGGTAACACCCAGTCCATCATTACAATAAAGGCACCATATCCATAAAAAAGAAGAGTGATTCCATGCTTTGTTAGTCAAAACTGCTACATTTAATCCCTGTATAATCAATAGTTTGACGAATAACATCGCAAGCAAGACTGTCATTCTGAAAACAAAGTATTTTGAGGGCTTAAAGTAGAATGGAACAGGAATAAGGCTGGGTGTATTTGTGTGTGCAAAGGGCACTGATCAGGGTCTCCACAAAGTCCCATGAACTCCATTGTCTTCTTTTCTATTTCTACAACATGCGTGATTTTCATTTTTCTAATCCAAAGGATATCCTAATAAAATCCCTCTTCCTGAGCTTGATGTTCGGAACTTTCCTGGTCTGCTTCAAAAATGAAATCATGGTCCAAAAATGTCAATCAAATGCACTGGCATCCAAGACAATCCATTTTGTGTTACAAATGTTAGGTTCTTGGCTACTGTGACACCAGTGAAAACTGTAACATTTAAACAGTTTTTTCTCTAGTACGGTCAGAATAAGATATAAAACAATTTATCCAAGGAGGACTTACAATCTTTGTGGTTTCTCCTAGATGAAATAGTGTAAATGTGACCTAAGACTAGTTTAGTCTTCTACACTAAACAGTATCACTGCAGTCAGAAACACACAGCTTTAAAACCAGAGGACCAACAGCAAAGCGAGGTTTATTTTAAAAGGTCCTTAAAAAGAACTGTGATTACTTGGGCTCATTAAATCTATTTTTTTACTATCTTTCTATTAGATGAAAGCTTTTAAGACCCATTTATCTAGAAAATGAATTTTAATGTAATTGAAATAGCCGCCAGAACTACCAGGAATGAACCCTTTATGTTATCGTCTTCATTTTGATTTCTTAGCTCAAACAAAACAGATTATCAAAGTCAAGAGACATATGTGCTAACTTTTTCATTTAAATAGATTATTCTTGTGATGAATAGAGCTGTCTGCAAGGCCTTTTTTTTGTGCACTGAGAAATGCAAACAGCAACAATAATTATAGCTCTTCAGTAAAAACTATAACTCAAATAACAAAATGAAGCATCTTGCTAATGTTCAAACTGTCATTGTTTCCAGGAAGGTACTTCTTTCTCTGTTTTGAATCTTCTGCTCACTTTAACTTTTTTGCTATTATCATATAAAAAATAATAATACATAGATGCAGAAATCAGAACTAATTAACAAACAATCATAACATGATTGGGATCTACTTCTGAGAAATATATTTTAGTTTCTTTCAGTTTCATTGTGTGAGAAACATTTTCTATTTTGATACCAGAAGGGCCAGCTGTACTTTCAGTCCTTCAC
Organism: Orthonyx spaldingii; assembly: GCA_013397795.1. Taxonomy (NCBI): domain Eukaryota; kingdom Metazoa; phylum Chordata; class Aves; order Passeriformes; family Orthonychidae; genus Orthonyx; species Orthonyx spaldingii. Next base: position 57,006 of record VZTJ01004983.1, read on the forward strand.
AGTTCTTGTTTTTTCTCTGAGCTGAAAAATTCACTTCCCATATACACATATATTACTGTAGATACATAGGTATAGATACATATCAATGTATGTGGACTTCTCAAGTCCTTTCTTTCCTGGTGTTTGATATTCTACCTGCTGTGTCATCCACAAGAGGCAGGAAGGAGGGAGACAGGCTTAGTGAGGAGTATAGAGACTGCAGACTTCATTCTAACAGAATATGACTTCCAGCCTGGTGTACTGTTGTCTTTGTCTGATATGGAGTGCCATGAAATCTTCCCAGTTTTATGATTTTGTTGTCAAGACACTGTTGGTCAGCAATGCCTGCTCTGGAATGGTGAGGTGGGAATGGAACCCGAGGGAGCCTACATTATAGCTGAGCAGTACGCTTTTCTCTAGCTGAGTACAGTTACCTTGAAACCTGAAGCATCTTTGATGCTCAGTTCCCTTCCTGTGGAGTGGGACTGTAGGACTCAGCACACTGGAGCCACACAGACCTGTAAACACCCTTAGAAGGTACCTGGCAGCAGCACTGTCTTCTTTGTGAGCAGATCTGTCCCAGGAGGTGAAAGAGATGTCTTCAAATGCCTTTCAAGGAGAGGACAGTGTGGTTCCCTCCAGCTGCACCGTTAATTGTAGGAATGTTAAATTATGTGACAAAAACTCACCTGCACAAACAGAGGAGCACAGAGAAACAAAGCAGGTGAGGAAGCCCGACAATACACTGCCTTGCCATTTCTAGGCCCATCACAGGACTCATTAACACATCATCTTCCTGACTCCAGAAGAGTCCAGGGACACAAATACAAATGGGAACACAAGGCAAGGACTCAGAGGGGGCCCCCCTGTTTTGGTCCCTCGCAGAGCTGTCCTAGGACAGACCCAGCTGCTTTGTTCAGGCATTAAATTCTTTATTGTCCAGGCATGAAACCTTTCAAGATGAATCAATTCCAGAGCACCTTTCAGACTGCATGGTCACTGCCAAAGCAAAATAGGATGTATTACAGCATGCAGAACAGCATTTTGGGAGAAGTCTACCTATGGGATATATAGTGCAGGAACAACAGGAAAGGAAAAGGGATGGATTTGAATGATTTAGGAGAAACAAGAGTGGGAAAATAGAGGATTAAGGTGATGGAAAAGGGGCAATTAAGTGTAAATACTTTGCTGGGAAAAGTGTACTAGGAAAACCTACTGTATCACAAATATTTACATGCTGTTAAGTCAAAAGTTCAAAAAAAGGTTCAAAATAAGATAGAAGAATTTATAATATATGCCAAGTCTAATAAATTATAGAGGATAAGCTAAATGTACATCTTCCTCTAAAATAGGGTAGAGAGGACAGTACTGATCTCATGAATTACTCTATATCTTAGACAGCAAATGCTGTTTCTGTAATCCACCTCTTTCATTCACCACCGTGTGTAAACAGGTGCCTTTTCTTTGCAAAGTTAACTAAGAATTTAACTGGTCGCCCCTCTCAGTCATTTACCTTCTGGTAAATGGCATATTATGGATTGAACTCCGTATTTTGCAAGGATAATGCAAAACCAAAACAACAATTTCTAGTGCCTTCACTAAATTCCCTCTGTGTTTCCAGAAGAGGCAATTGTTCTCTACAGTCTACATGCAAGAGAACAGAACAGATCACTCTGCAGCATAAGAAACCAAGAAATATACCCTGAAAGGCTACATACAGCAAGAGCAAATGACAATACTTGAGCTCATCTAACAGATATCTGTTTTGTAAAGGGTGTTAGGTTGGTTTAATCCATGTAGTGTAATTTTATCCCTGTTGTAACACATATGCAGCATCAACAAAACCCACTAAATGTCCTCAGTCAAATCAAGGTATGCAAATTTGAAACAGAAATGGAAGTCAGGGTGAATGGTATTTCTTATAATCCATAGCTTGGCTTTGTTGAATTTTGTTCTAAGAGAGGCTCACCCTGCCAAATTCAGCAGAGTTTTCAGGCATAAGAAAGGCTGATATTTTTTTTCATTTTAAGATGCTACCCCATTTCCTTTCATGAAGAAAAATGTCTCACTGTCCCTTTATGGGTTGTAGACCAAACTCTGAAGTACATTTCAGGAGTTTTTCATAGTTTTGCTCAATTTGTTCATTATTAAACCCATAAAGATAGACACAAAAGCAAGAACAGAATGCTTATAGCACTTATTATTACTGCCTACTGCTATTTAATTTTAGGCAACATAAAGCTGTTCATATTAGGAATGCTTATTGTGGAATTTGCAGGCTCTGTAGGCCACAGAAAAAAGAGAGACATTTAAAAACTGAGTTTTGTGGTAATATAAATATTAACCAAGAAGGTAAATATTATATTCTTGGGGATATTCTACATCTTATACTTCTTCCTTTGTTATTCCTATTGCATTGACCTCAATATGATGACACAAATACATTACTTTGGCACTTCCAAGCACACATCCAGTAAACTTTTATATGCAGTTATTATACTAATTTGGAGAGTAGCACAAATATCAGTAACACTAACAGACTGATCACTTTCCTCATACAACTGTCCTTCTCTCATTCCTTACACTCATGACAAGAATGGCCCAGTTGCTGATGATCTAAATTCTCTTGTTAAAGAATTTCAAGCTGGTAGAAGGTACACTGAAGGGGCCAGTCTGCCAAATAGGAAACACTATGCTGAGGGATTCAGAAGAAATCTAAGCTACACATAACCTCTTTTAAAAACAGAATCAAGCTTTGAGATCCTTGAAATTTCAACTCGGAAACCTTCATTCAGATAATGAAGACATTAAAAATAAGCAAGATCTCTTTATTCGTCTAAATTTATCTTCCAGGATCTTAAACTTGTTTTATTGACAACAGTATATACTAAACCCACATTTACTGGAAGTTCAGGTTTATCTCAGGAGATTCACTGTATGCCTTTTAAAGTCTATAAACTTCCATGTTTCTAATGGCTATGAAGGAGTATGTCTAAGATAAAAACAAAAAAAGTTTAGTTTCAAAACCAAAGACTGAGTTTAATTCCACTCATACCTGAACAGTCAACAGTACATACAGAATGTGATAGATAACTTTCAAAAACTTCAATTTTTCATAAATGTTTAGTTGACAAACAAATTCATCTGGAGGCTATTTAAAATCTCATATAAAAACACAAAGCACACTTTATAAGTAACTTGTTCCATCAAGGTGCAAATTAAAAAGAGAAAGGTACCTATAATATTGGAGTATTGCAGTAAGCTGAGAATGACAACAATGTAAATTTGGAGTCCAGATAAATGGTCTTAGAAATGAACAAACCACCTAATAGTTGTAAATATTTGTTATAGACTTTGTTATAGATAGTAAATGAAGATAGATACACGTTTTTCTTGTTCTACTGAAAATTGAGTATATATTTTTGTGCATACAGCTTGAAATCCTAGTGAATTAACCAATGTAGCTAAAAAGAAATAATGTTGTCTTTTAATCTTGAAATCAAATCAATATGTGAATAGATGAACAACAAAGTGGAATGAATGAACTCATTCAAATCTTGGAAAATCACAGGTATGATGTTATCTGAGTTAGTATGAGCCCCCTGAAACAGAAGGACAGAGTTTAACATCAACATGAGGCTGCAAATGTATAATTTTAGGCTATTGTTTTCCAAGAAACAGATATATTAACTCTTCTCTTGCATAAATATTCCTGTCTGACACGGAATGTCTTACAACTACTGCAACTTTATGTGGTAAACTAATTTTACTGAGCAACCATAGATTATCCTGCATTAGTCTTTGTCAGAGCCAGTATGACATTCAAAGCAGACCAAAAAGTATACCATGATACTGAAATACCCCAAAGCAATAAGGAGGGACCAAGAGCTCCCTGCCTCTGCAATTAGTAGGGCTCAAAAGCTGTTCTTTCAAATACCACATAGCATCACTTTTAGTTAGTAGCCTCAGCTGTGGTTATTCTTTGGCTTTGGGCTTGGTACAATGAGAATTTCTCATTTTTCCCTCCTATTTAGACTGTTAGGACAGTAAAGGCTTCTATTATGATGTGGGTGCTGAAGGAGGACACATAGTTTTGGTATTTACGAATACCTGACTTAACAGCTTGCCATTTTCCCCCCTTGGATACTTCTAGAGAATTCTTCAAAACAAAATATATGTTCATTTGTTTGCTCTGGATCTTAAATCATATATGTATAGCCCAATGATCACTTATTTCTACTGTTTATTCTGATTATCTCTTGTTTCTCTCATTAAAAATAATTTCAATGATATTATGAGCAACATCTGGAAAGATGTTCTCATAGATACAGCATTAAAATAACTTCTCCATTCCTCTTTGTGATGCTGAACCTGCCTAATTTTCTCTCTTTGTTTTTATTTCTTCACTGAACAAATGACTAAAATTTTCTCCCCCCCAATTAACTTTCTTTACATTTTCATTACCCAAACAAATTTAAAAGCAATCATAACCTTTCTTGTTTAATTTGAGGAGGCAGAAGTAATTTTCTTTATTTGAGCAAATAAAACTAATTCTTGGGAATATATCTCTCACTCATAAATTTATATTCCTTACATATCAGTTAAGCAATAAATTAAGAAACAGTTTGCTGATTTAATTTTACACAGAGAAAGTCCTGTTCCTGTATGTCAGCATAGTCATTGTAACACAGCTTGCAAAGCAATATCCAAAAATCCGTTTCTTTAGAATAGTTAGATTTGATTTTGGAAAATGGAGTATGTGAAAACAAAAATAGGGGATAATTTTAGAAGATTTTTATTCAACTAGTTGCTGTAGTTCTTCTATGCAATTTTTGTACAAATAACAGTTTACTTCATATTTTTAATCAATATTTCTCATTGTAAAATGTATATTCTACCTCTGCCAAGACTTCAAGACTGGATTATAAACAGTAGGAATTTTTCTTCATTCTGATTAGTCAGCATAAAATATATATTTTTATTTATGAAGAGAGACAGAGTTTTCTGTGCTAGACCTTCAGCTACTGATCTGATTAAGCTTTTATCCTGAAAGATATACTGTTTCAAAAAAACATTTCATCTTCTTTTCAAAGTAAGGCCATCCATGCTTTATTTTTCCCTTCTATATTTAGGCAGTAAAATCAAGCAACACCAAATACTATGGAATTATTTCTTTTCAAATATGCTGAAGAATTCTCAATTAGCCCAATTTTAAAAATCAGCTTTAAATTTAGACCTAAGAACAATCCTATGGAGCAGGCAAATTTTTGGGCATTATTGTACATGCTGATATCAACCCTGCAGAAATTATGCTTCTGCTGCTAAAGCTCAGCACATTTTGAAAGTTTTCTCAAGTTAATCAGATCAGCTTCCATAAACTCAAGCCAAAAATAAGTAATCTCACTCTCAGATCAGTTGTGTTTTCAATATCAGATGGAATTTCCAAATGCAAACTCTTGCATCATATGAAACCTCTCTTCCCTCACACTGGTGTTTCCACATCATTCAGATAAGCACTGGTGCAGGAAGTGAAAGAAGGAGTAAGACTTTCACTTCTGCTATACAGCATGTGGAAATTTTTTTGCAGTCTGATCTGAAACGGTCGACTTCTCCCTTTCATTACGTTTTTTCTTCTCTTGGGGAAGAATCAAACAGCATAGAAGCAAAATGAGGTAAAGTCTGTCTGTGGGACAGGACACACGGAGATTTTAATGTCAGCTGGGGGAAATCATCCCTTTTTTCAGCAAATGTCACAGAGATCTGGGAATATACCCAGGCTGGAGGACTGCTCTGTTTTGAATAAAAATGTAGATAGAAGTGGCCACTTAGCTAACAAGGGACATGCCTGCTAAAGTTAAAATAAATGCCTTAGTAATGATTAATGGCGCTGTAGACAATACACCCCTAATGAAGTATCTACTAACTGCCAATATCATAAAAGACTTCCTTTTTCATCTCAGTCTACACATAAGGGAATTCTGTACCCCTGATGATGAAAGGAAGATAAAGTTTAGAGGGAAAAATAATGTGATTAATTATCTGAGAACATGTCAACGTGTAAGACAAAGTAAAAAATTGTCACTGATTTATAAGTAACTACAAATCCTGTGCAGAATATTATATGCATTTCACTAGGTTTTATGTATATACATTTAATACATACACATTTCTCTTCCAAAGATTATATGTCATATATATGTTTCTATTTATCTGTGTATGTGTATGTTCTAAACCTATGAAGCACAAAGTGTGCAAGTGCACATTCCTAGTCAGTAAAGCAAGAAATTAATTCCATGTCAGTTGGGAATTAGCACAATGTAGAACTTCTGGGGTAAAAGTAGAAAACCATTGAAAAAATCTTCTGTATTGTAGACAACTTGATCTGAAACTGAGTGGCATCAGTAGGAAGTCAAGAGTTTCCTAGTATGTCATCGTCCTGAGGTTAAAGAACATTAAATATCTTCTTTACTATTCTGTATATGCTGTCAGGGGACCCTGTGAGTCCCCAGTAACTGGGCAGGAGAAAAAGCAGACCTCAGAAACTTAGTCAAGAATCATGGATTAAAAGAATTAAGAAACAGTAGGACATTAAAGCACACAGACCCCACTTAGTCCCATCATTATTTGCCAGGGTAAACATAGAGAAATAAAAGTCTGCACTTATAGAGTGTAGTCATCTTCCAGTTCCCCAGAACTTCCCTTTTTTTCCTTGGCATATCAATGCTCCAGAGACCTGCCACATTAGGTTTTATCCTATTCCAGTTTAGCTCTTTTAGGAGGTATTCATACCCTCCATAACCAAAGCTCAGCTCTGAGGCAATCACACCAGGGAATTGTAGAATGTCATCTTTCCAGTCTAGAAAGCCATTTCTCCTTATCACATCCCGTGTTTTAAATTGTTTTATTTCTAGATTTTGAGGGTCTGTAAATTTGGAGAAATGGAACATCTTTGGTTACAGGTCCCTGTACAAGTATTTGTTACAGTCCTAAATGCAGGCATGTACAACTAAAAGCTAAGCTGACAAAGTTTAAATATGATTCTGGTCACTGAAAACAGAAGGATTTTTGGAGTGAAAAGTAAACACTACTGGTTTTAAGTTTTCATTTTTGCTGTCTGCTTTTGAGCATATTTGCTGCCTATCCATGTGTGAATAAAATGCAACAGCTTGTGAAGAAGTAAGGGTTATATGTAATTTGTTAAAGACTTCTGCATATTTTTTTCATTTTTCTTTTGACACAAGGTGGGGCCAAAGTGATAATGACCCCTTTCTGTTTTCCTGCAGATGTGTTAAAAGGCTTTGGAGACTTCAGAGATAGTATTTAGAAAGGTTTTCAGCCCTCTGAGAGTGATTGTATTTCCTTCCTCGCATGCACAGTTTGCAATGCTGTCATTCATCTGCCAGAAATTACTGTTCAAGACCTACTTTTTTTACTATTACTACTTTGTTGTTGTAGCTGTTGAGTAAAGTTGGGTTGAAGAATGATTTAAGTTTTTTATATACTCTTTAGTAAAGAATAAAAACCCTGAACACTCTCATTTTCCCTTCTAAACCACAACTCCTTGACAGGAAGGTTTATTTAAAGAAAAAACAGACATACAAAAATTAAAATAGGTTAACACAGAAAGAATAATAAAGTTAAGGAGATAGATTTTTAAGGGACATAATCACAAGAATTTTACAAAAACAAATAGGAAATTAAAAGAAAGATAGATGCATAATCACAGACTCTTCTTGCGTGACATCACCTACATATCTAACTAGAGTCAGTTACAGCTTCTTTAACCAGATCATCAGTTAAACAAAGAGCTTATCAACAAGAAAAGTTTTTCTGCCATAAATTTTCTTAATTTTGACTTGCATTTTAAAAACCTCCCTAAAACCCAAAACTTATCCCCTTTTTGACATCACTTTCAACCACCTGTTTTTCCAAACATTATATCAGCTTCAAAGGGTTGTGAAGAGTCCTGGTCTGCCCTGTCAGAGAATAGTAGATTTGTACCTAGAGTACTGCAAAGCTGTGATATCAGATGACTTCCAAAAATGCATTTCTACCAGCAAGCAGGTCAGTGGGTCTCACTATGACAGATGTAGAGCTAAATCTCCCTTTCACACCTTCTGCTGTGAAACTGTATAGATATTTGGGTACCACTATTTCAGGCACTGTGGTCTACTAAGCATGAAAGCAGTATCTCTATAAAATACATGTACCTGAGGATCACACAGTGTTATGTTGCAATGAGAAGCATCAGAAATTTTATTGTAATTTGGAGTACAGAAGTAGGGGACAAGTATGGAAAACCCCAAAATCCCCACAGACAAATTTTCAGACCAACCTCCATATGTTACCTTCCAAGATTCACTCAGCAAGAGGTGGTTCATTATAAGCACTGTGTGCACAAAACAAAATAATTTCTTCTGATTAAAATGAAAACTGTGTTTTAACAAGGTTGACCTCAGCTACAGCACTTCAACTGGGCTACAGCTGCTGTCTTTGAAAGACTGATTTGGCTCATCACAGATGTTTTTCTAGGATGTTAACTACAGGCTCCAAGCAGAAAAAAATTCATTCTTGATGGTGCCTTGCTGCACGCAATGTGGAATTATATGAATGGAGGCCTGAAAATTGTGACCAACATGGAATTCAAAGTTTTTGTCAGAACAACTGGACAACCTGCAAGTGAACAACAGAGATGTGAAGGGTTATTGAGCACTTCTTGGTGAGCTGTCACTAGCTCTGATTAAGGGACCCTAAATTAAATGCTCATTCAATAACTTTCATTCATGTGTGCTTTGTATACTCTTTTCTAAAGGATTTTTCTGATCTCATCTTAAAATATTTTCTAGGTTGCAAGCAAAAAGACATGCAAAACATCCTGAAAATTATAAAGAGATCATATTCTGGTTTAATCCAATCCTATGTCAAAACATAGGAAAAAATGAAAATGGGACGATTTCTCTGCCAATGCTCATGTTCACCCTCTTTCATCTTCGTAAATGGATGTACAAACTATTCTGGGAAGAAATCTACCCAAATACAACTTGTTACAAATGGAGTGGGGAGTTTAAGCTAGTCTTGCCTCTGCCCAAGCCGCTGGCAGTAGACAGTAGCTTATTGAGGTGGCCAGCACCCCAAAACCATTCCCTCTCGCAAGTTCTTAATAATGGCTGATTAGGTCTATTACAAGATAAATTATTTATTGATGAGACACAAATTTAACAGAGGAAAGACTTAAACAGATTATTTACTACACAGGATAAACAAAGAAACACTGCTAGTAGATAAACAATACAGCGTTAGTGAGGTACTTACGTTACAGCTAGCGAAGGAATAGTATAGATTAGGATTCAATGTATTTTACCATCCATTTGGTGATGGGGCATACATATGGTCCTTTATTCTCAATTTACAGAAAAATAACCATGAAGATGCACCCAAGCTTCATGAGAGAAGTTCTGCACATTTCCAGGGAGTGTGTAGGAGGTTTCTGCTTCCATGAAAATTTGTGTAGCTTTTATAGTGTAAAAGTAGTGTCTTTCAGTCAATAATTCCTAACTTATCTCTCTCTACATCTCCCTCTCAAGGCAAGATGTTTATTCTCAGCTGGAGATCTCACTTCCCTTGATGCCAGAGATAACACACTGTCAGGCATATCTGTCCAGCCTGGGTTATCTCTCTGATATGCACCAGCTGATGGACAGAGCAGATAAACTTTCTGTGGTGGAGGGAGGAGCATTCTGCCACACAACTGTGCTGTTCCTCTTCATGATGATACTCCACAGTTACCTCTGAAGAGGCCAGGATGCCAGAGACACTTGATGCTCAGGCAATAAAGCTCAATTTGCTGCGTTTGATTTATCAACATTGCTTGAACTTCCTCTACTTCATGCTGCTGGCAGGGGAAAGGAAAAGGGTGTAGTCTTCCAATAAGAGCTATGACAGCACTTGGATCTTGCACCATGCTGACCAAAACAAATCTGAAGCCCAAAATACTTCCCACGTGCGATTCACCTTTCAATTTTTTTTTTTCTATATATTATTTCAGCCAAATTTTCAGTCAGGAAAAATGTAAGCTTTTGAAAAACATTGCCAAGAATTATGTATTTTCATTCAAGCAATAAGAAGCATCAAGTCAAGATGCATTTCTATAATTCTTCCAAGGAAATATGATTATTTAAAAAGCTACAAGAATTCCTGTGGTGCATAAAGCTATGCCACACTCACCTGCCAAGCACCATGTTAATCTGAGGGTGTTTAACACCATGAGTGTTTCCATATCCACCACTTCTCAGCCCTGTTAGGTTATTAGTGCCAAACCCTCTTCCTATAAGTGTACCCATTTCAAAAGTAATTCACACTGTGGATAGAGGGATCAATAATTTTTCTAGGATTTGCCCAGGTCTTTGCATGCAACTAGTTCTAAAAAATTTTACTTATAAGCCTCTGTTATGTTTGGCTGATATCAGAAAAAAAGAAAAATAAAGAACAGGTGTTGGGTTTTCAACAGTGGTTCCCAGCCAGTTTCCTGCAGACAGACTATACCCAGATTAACGGACTTCTTTCTTTGTAGCAGTTGAGTGACTGACAGGTCTCTCAAGGCCACTTCAGCTCAGCTTAACTGATCTCAAAGATTACTCTACTATTGCTGAGGGTCTGCTCCGTGGATCAGAGAACAGAGAGATGGACAAATACAACTTTGCAATTTGACACTTTTATCACACAAACTGAACATACTAGAGATGAAGCCATCCCATTAAATTCTATATGTTTGAAACTTATTCTTTTCTGAAAATTTGCATAAATGTTCCATGCATATTTTGTAGAAAAATTGATGAAACACTTTTGTGGAACAGCTGAATAGCTTGGTGGAAAAAAAATGTGCAGGCAAATTACTGATATGAGTTAGAAAAAAGATTTTCAAGGACAAAGCTTGTGGAAATACAAACAAAATATATTATTTTAGATGAGAGACCCATTAAGAAACTTTTTATTTTTTCGGAAGACCTTCAGAATAAAAAAATTACAATTTTAAAATTTAAATACTCAGAAAAATAAGAAGGATGTTGAAAAACACGACATATTGCAGTTCTTTAAAATGAAGGTTTATTTTAACCAACACTTGAGTAAGGTGCTCCCTTTCCATTGGACTTGAAACATTTAATCCATTTGTCAACTGGTTTTTAGATTTGCCTGCCCTAAAACATGATTAAATTTTTTTCTATTTTACCTAAAATATGCATAAACAGCCAGAATGTATGTCTAGAATCCTAAAGCAGATTATTTCTACTGCCCCAGGAATGAATTACTACAACAGGAGGAAGTGTGTTACATTCAACTACCTGCAGATATTTTACTGTAAATATTTCTACTATGAACACTTCTGTATTGTCAAGTGATTCGTATCTCTATTGACAAGATTGACTCTCCTAGAAAGTGGGCAGAAACGTAGGACTTTAAGTGTCCAAATCCAAAAATCAAAATATTCTTCACCCAAACCTCAGCTAGTTGCACCTAACTTCCTACTGAAGGAAACAGTACAGATCTAAAACTGCTTAACAAACACAACACACACTGCTCAAGCACCTCTGGAGATGTTTTGTTCTGCAGCTGAGCATATCCTGGGAGAGCTATGTGTTGATGACAGCTTGAATAATTCAGATTGGCCATTTTTGGTATCTATCTGAATGCTGAAAAATAAGAGGGGTAAAGATCTAGAACAAATGTGAGAATGACCACATTTACATTACAGACCAAATGGACAAGCGTAGCACCAGAAAAAAACCCCAGAAACTAAGTTTGTGTACTACATAAATTGTAAAAGTATTTTTACTAACTCTATTGTTATTATTTTTCTGTAATAGAGCTAGACTACTAATGATTCATGAATTGTATTGTTTCAATTTTGGTGATACTAACCATAAATTCTTGGTTTTTTATGTAAAGCCTTTTGGCCATTAAAAAGATGGGAAAGTAACTTGTATATTGGCCTGACAGTGTGCTATCACATTTCTGAGCTGGATGCAGTTCAGGAAATTCAGCCATCAGTAAAACTGTCCCCAGGAGACTCGAAATGTAAGAACAATGAAATGGGAACTACAGATCTACTAAGGGAAAAAAAAAAAATAGTGAAAAGCCCCAGTGATTGCAAAAACTTAGTTTTTTCATAAAGTTTCCTAATATCATATATCATGTCGGGTATTTTTTTAGATTGCCTGGTAAGAAACATTTGAGTTAATGTTAAAAAGGACCTTCTTAGAGCTGGTATACCAAAATTGTGTCTATCATATGGTCTAGCTTTGAACACTAACATTGCTTTTCTTTCTCCTCACACTAGTGATCTGATCACAAAATTACTTTGAGTGTTGAAATTGATTTTTTTTTTCTGTGGGAGTAAAACAGACAAGCAGAACGGAGAGCTGGTGAAACAGTCACCACAATTCAATTCCATGCTTTTTGTAAAGCATTGGGAAATGGCCGATAAATGGGATATTTAACGTGTTGGCATGTAAAGCAGCTTAATGTGGACTGGAATAACCTTTAATGGTGGTTGCTTGGAAATGCTCTTTCCTTTTCAAATATGTTCAAATCTCTAGCCTGCTGATTCCATTCAAATTTTTTTTTCTTTTCCTTCTTTTCTTTTTTTCCCAATGCCTGTTGCCAAAAAAATGCCATTGCCATCAGACAAAAAAATTTTTGTCACCATCATCAATATTTCACGGTATACAGGATCTGCTTAAAAAGTGCCTAGGGCAGTAAGATTGATTTTCTATCGCATTTATTTCCTATCAGACTGCCATAGACATACAAATTGACCTCAAGAATACTAACTTCTTTTCAGCTCAAAGCTTTTGTCTGTTTTCTGTTAATATAAACAGCTTCAGCATCATCTTCTGTTCTTCAAGTCAACGTACAAATTCTGTGGGTGCTGCCACGCAGATCCTGCCTGTGCTAGCAGGAGTGGGGGCAGTGCTGAAGGCTTACCCTATTCTTTTGCAAACAATAATCTCCCAAAGTTGGTTCTAACTTCACAAAACCTTTTTCTCCAGACTCATCTACCTAAGGCATCCCTTAATCAGCTCACATGTTCATACAGCGCTCCAAGCAGAAACTTTTTACCTCTTTAAAATAAGAAAGTAATGGACTGATTTCTGTAAAACAAAAAGTATAAAAAAGTTAAAGAGTTTCAGGCTTTTAAACCCTGCTTTAGTTCTTTCTTTCTACTACATTCAGGAGGGTACTTCCTCCAGAAAGGTTTTCACTTCCCACCTACTACAATTATTAATTTCTAATGCATGTCAGATTACCTAACCACCTTCACTGCTAAAATGGTATCACTTCTTTCCTGCTGACATTTGTCAGTCTTCAGTTGTGACCACTGGTTCCTTTCATAAGCTTTTTTGGTACCTTTAGCTCCTCTCACTTTTCCCATGCATCCATATCTATGAGATATTATCACCTCTTGATTATTTCTACATCCTGCTGGCTTTTCATACTAGTGGAAAGCATAAGTGCTTCTGTGGTTTTTTGCTGTTTAACCTACACAGCGTTAGAACCCAAACTAGCTAGCAGCTGTCTCTAAATCCTAATTTCTGGCTTGCTGCAGGAAAGCGTTTAAAGCAAGAGGAGGGCCTGACAGCAATCAGCAGCGATCCAGAGGTGTCTACTCAAGAGCTCACTTTCAATCCCAGATGTTGATTAAATGTAAATGGTGTATTTTGCTTTTCAAAAAAAAAAAAAAGTCTGACAACATGGAGTAATGTATGAAATATATTAAATGAATAATCCATTTACTTTGTCAATGGTAGCCACTGCACAGGAAAAAGAAGTGTTTTTCTCGCTCTTTCATTCTAATAGATCTGTGTAACATTATGAGTTGTAACTGGCATAAGCTTTCAAGGAGCAGTAAACTGAAGGTTAAATGTTTATAAATGCTTATAAAATATATGTTTACAAAGCTTCTGCAGTGATGAATCTTATTTGAACAGTTTAAGATTCAAACAGCCTGAGTGTCTCCAATAATGTTAATGGCTTTATTGTGCTGCTACTCTGAAACAAAGTCACCCAGATGGTACCTCCTTAGAACTGCTTTCAAAAGCCACTCCTCTCTCAATTTCCTCTGCTCCACAAATCTACTCAGACCAAAACTTACCACCTGTCGTTATAAAACTGCACCTGGTCTTACAGATGAGAGTCAGCTCAAACAATGTCCCAGGTGAGAGAGGCTGTCCCAGGTGCTGGAAGGGGACATTGGCACACCTGAGCACACTTTACTTACATGGCAAGAGCAGCAGTGTCACACTATTAATATCAGCTTTCTAAACAGTTTTTCCCCCTCTTGCTATGTTTATTGTCCTCGTAATTTGTCCATCACCTCATTATTACTCATCACTCTCCTGGACTAAATTTCCCTTCATGCACTTCTTTCTACCAGTGGTTTCAATTGTTATTCCAGAATTCCTTTTCTAGGGAAATAAAAGCTTTATTCTTCTACTAAAACTGTTATAAAAATATATAGCTACTCATGTCCCATGTCAAACATCATTGCTTGGTCACCATTCCGACAGAGTAAGCTGGTCTCATGCACAGGCTGATAGACTAAAGCAAACACACTTACCCAGTGAGGTTTTCACTCTGTTGTCTGTATAATACTCACCTATTTTCTACCTGGCCTCCTTTTCACCTTAAGTTGTGTCTTCATCATAAGAGAAGGAAAAGAAAAAGCATTCAGAAGAGTTCTTTCTCAGCTGCATCATCAACCACAGCAGTGACATCAGCCACAGACAAGGGAAGAATCCATAGTTCTGATACATACTCATCTTATTAATGAGCTTGATCTGAAGTTACATGTATTATAGATAATTCCTAATTTATAAGTTATTTGATATTCAAAAGTAAGAGCTTTTGCCTTTGTCAAATTAGAAGCTTGCTTAAAAATCTTAATGATCAACTTTATTGCATCAAATCCTTTTAGCTAACTTGGGTGGTCAGTAATACTGTCATACTTCATAAATTAAGTAAATACCTATCTGCATGTTTTATTTGCCCTGTTCTATAAAATATTTACTATTTTGTCAAGGCAGCTAAAGAAGAATTGGCTTGAATTAGAACCTGTATTCATCTCTTCAACAGACAAGCAGAACAATGCCACTGCAAATCAGGGACTGTTTCCAGATATTCCTGTTATACTGTATTCTGCCAGAGGGTAATGGAGCCTCCTGGGAAGTCCGAAGACTGATATAAATACAATTGAGTCATTTTTTGTAGGTCTTCTATTAGTTCTTTCACAATGCCTGCCTGTCTGACCTTCCTTTTCAGGGTTTTGGCCTGCAAATAAGAAACTGTGTCTGTACTATAACAAATGAGGCATTGCTTACAGTTAACAACTTCTTGTCCCCAGGTTACACAACTTTAATGTTTCTATACTCTCCTGCCCAGTGAGGTGGAGCTGAGGACTTGGATAGGTGACCTGGTGAGGATGGAATGATTGCCTTGTGACAGGTTGGTTGAACCCAGGTGTTTTCCCAGTTTACAAGGTTTCTGCTGATGATTTTCTTGATGTTGGTAGGTATGCATAGGACATAAACCTTGTTGTTCTACAACAATTACCAGAGAAGCAAGCAAAAAAAGGACACCTTCATTAAAACAGTAATGTTTCTTTAAAAAAACCAACCTACATGATGGAATAAGAGCACCATGAGCACCATCTTCAAACTTTCCATTATAAATTTTAATTAATTATTACTATTGTTATAGCAGATTAGATCCTCTGCTTAGTGACCCCATTTAGACATTCACTATATAAGAACACAAGGATGTTCACGTTTAACTCAGTTACTCCTTTTGTGACTTTCTGTTGACTTTCGTTACGGCAGTAGCTGAACTGAAACTAAAACTACCAAAACTGAAATTTACCAAAACTATGTGGTATTCTAATTAAAAAAAAGTCAAGCAATTATTAATAAATATATCTTATACAAATTACTTCTATGCAAAATAATTACAAATGCATATACAAGTGTTATGTGTTATTCAGATAAAGAGAATGTAGAGATGACAAAATCTTATCCACTTTTAGAGAACCACTGGTGTCCAAACCACAAAGTTATCTTCTCCATATAACTGGCTTCAACAGCAAATTGAATAAAATCCAGATCATTATATTTTTTCAGCATAAGTGATTGCCTGCAAGCCAGCTTCCAGACATTCTAATCTATTTAGCTCTAAAAATAATGCTCAAAGACATATGATCATAAGTTTTTATTATGTTTTTTACTAATTGAAACCTTTTCCAAAATATGAAAGTAATTACTATGCAAGTGTATCTAGAATCACTTCATCATAATTACCTAGAGATCTGCTCTAGACAGAAGCTATGTTAAAGCTATAAAATATAATCTAGTCTAGTCAATCACAAGAATTTAAGAACAAAATTTTCCTGGACTACATGGTAACTTTCATATTGTTCCTGTAAAACAAGTTACTTTTCCTATCAGAATTCCATGTCATCTTTCCAACGTTCATCATATGCTCCAGGCAAGAAACTACTAAAAATGAAAGGGGGAGAATATGGTCTGGATTACTACTCACCTACCTTTATATCTCAACTGATATCCCAGTGAGGGTGTTCAAATACTAGCAATAGTAGCAGAGACTGAGAAATAGAGTTTGTCGTTGACAACATAATTCTGTTCAGGTATCTTTCTGTTCTATTTATAGTAACATGCATTTTCTTTAGGTATAGCTCACTTCATCCTAGTCTGATAAGGCAATAAACTTTAAATGATGCCCCTGTCTGTCAGTTCATCCTAATAACTTAGTCAATGAGTCCTGCACAGGTCCATGAATAAGTTTAAGCATCCAAAGCATTTTTTGTATGAGAAAAGGCTGAAAGAGCTGGGACTGTTCAGTCTGCAGAAAGCTCATGGAGGTCTCAAAAATTGTATATAAAATAATGACTGGAAAGAAAGTAGAAGGAATCATGTTCTCAGTAGTGCACATTGACAGCACAAAAGGGAATGAGTATAAATTAAAAACTGGAAATACCATATAAACACAAGAAAATGCTTTTTTTTTTTTTTTACTGTGAGGGTGGTCAAGTGCAGGACCAGGCTGCCCAGAGATGTTGTAGAGTCTCCATCTTTGGAGGCTTTCAAAACATGAAACGGTCCTGGGCAAACTGCTCTATCTGAACCAGCTTGAGCAGCAGGATATGGACTTGATGATCTTGAGACCCCTTCCAAGTTAAATGATTCTCTGATTCTGTATTAACCCCTTGATCAAATTCAGCCATATTGGATAGAAGAGTAGTTGACTTAGACAGTTTAAATTCCCAGGGCTTTTTGGAAATGAGTAATTTACAAGGAGAAGAGGAGAGGAAGAGAGAACAGCATTTTTACTGCTGCAGAAAAGACAATTAGCACTTTGCACTCCCTCAGCAGCAACAGTTCCATGAATGGGAATCAGATTTATTAGCATTAGTGCTTGCATAGCTGCCTGGCTTACGAACTTTTCCTGTCTTTGCGGAACAGGTCCTTTATTCCCATTCTGCACCAGTGGATACAGCAGGGATGTGGGATTATTGGAAGAGGAAGCAGCTCAGTGAGATGCCTCTAGAAGACACTGGAAAAAGTGTAAGGTGGAAAAGCAGGATGCAGCCGGCATGAGAGGAGCTGAGGTTACCTCAGAACATAACTGTAAAATCAGGCTTTACACACTGACTTTGATAAACAGTTAGAGCCATTACAGCACTGAATGCTGCTTGTGTATCACACAGCACTTTCTGTGTGCTGTAGATGAAGAGCAAAGAGCATTACCATAATCCATTGCCCAGACTACTCCATCCTTCTTTTTAAAGGAGCAGTTCATCCATGTGGAGCACCTTACCACAACAGCTATTCTTCTTCCAGGCTGGTGCATTGCTGCACAACACTGCCCCAGGCTTCAAATAGTCTCTCTTCACACACAGATTTATGACTCAGCTCACACTTGCCAATGTTTCAGCAGAAGGAAGAACAGAGTGCTTGGAGAGCAAGTGGACATCCGTGGAGGGGAAATGCAGTTGGTGAATGTAATGCAGTTGGAGATTCAGAAGAGATATTTGAAAGCATCTGTTTTTATTTGTTACTGGATTTTTCTTTTTCTCGCTATTTTCATATCCATATAATGTCATTAGCATTCACTTTGATTCTTGCTTTTCTGCAGTCAGAGGATTATATGGTCAAACAACATGGGAACGGGCTGCTCAGACAGAGCTCTTGAACTTGTAAGACCTGAAGTATTTTCTTGTCAGTGCAACGTGGAAGTGGTTGGAAACAATGACTTGAATGCCCCAGAACAGCTGCTGAGTCATGAAGGTGAGCCTGAGAAATGTGATAGTGAAAGGAGGCAGATTAGTTGCCTAATTAGATGATTTAATAGCAGCTGTGAATCTCTGAAAGGAAAAGAAGCTACTGAGAACAATATTCATGCGGTAATAAGGAAGCAGAAGTCCTAGGAACACTGTCTGGACAGCACAGCTGGTTTCTTTTGATAAGCTACTTTTTGAGAAAAGGTGCTTGCACTTGACTATCTGCTGGCCATCCAGGGAAGTAGCCCATTTCATCACTTCTGTATTAGCAAAACACTTTGTGAATGTGAATCCATTTTATCAGGATTTCAGAAACTGACTGATTGCTTAATAATTTGAGGCAAGAAAACCTACTACAAAAATCAGGCATCTCTTTAAAGTATTTTTTGGAGATACACATCACATAAGGATAGTGACTATTTCGAAGGATTTCTTACATGTACAGAACATATTTTCAGGCAGCCTTGGCTGACTGTCCATGCCCATTCTGAGACTGGAACTAATAATTTTTCCTGCTTTACATAGGTCTGGGGCTTAATTCTTTGATAACATCCTTGTGAGTCAACAGGGATTTTTTTTTTTTTTTTTTGCAGGGCCATTCCAGGAATGTCTTTTATTATCCATCAGATGGAGATTGTGCTTAAAGGCAGGAATTGAACTTTTACTTCAGTATACTCATGATTGTTCTCTTGTATATTAATCACACATTAATATAATTGTCACAGTATGTTGTCAATGAGTGGTTTAGGTTGCTTAAAGAATCACCATTAAACATACTAGCAAAAGCAGATTTGATGTAAATATTCAGAAAACAATAGAGTTGGATGGCAAGGCTCACTCTGTTGCTTAATACATGGATGAAACATACAGAAGAAAATCAAGTTGAAAGCACCAAAAGAACCACTGCCTGAGATATCTGTGTTGGCTTCTGATCTAGCAGCTGTTTGCTCTAAAACAATCAGAGAGCACTGAGATTTGAGCAACGTCTCCTTTGTAGAGTGGACCTTTCTTGTTCTTTTTTTTGTTAATGTTTCTCATTGCACTTCCCTTGGAACACATTTTAGTTTCCAGGAAATAAGTATTCTTTTTCTTTGAGACCACAGTCTCTCCAGGGGACAACAGAACAAACTGAAACACAGAAGTTCCGAGTATGAGGAAAAGCTTTAACTTTGAGGTTGACAGAGCATTGGAATGGGCTGCACAGAGGGATTGCTGAGGATCCATCTCTGGAGATATTCCAAAGTCACCTGGACACTGCGCAACCTGCTCTGAGTGAACCTGTTCTGGCAATGGAGTTGGACTAAGGGATCTCCAGAGGTCTCTTCCAACCAGCTGTTCAGTGCTACTCTGCTGACTAGCTACGTGTGCAGTTGGCTAGCTCTGTTACCACCTGAGTGCCATAAAGGGACAACTAAAACAGAAGTGGAAATTACCTGCTTTTGGCAGTACTCCTTTTGGAAGTACCCCTTTGAAAAGCAGGCTTTTGATCTTGTTAATCAGGTTTCTTAAGGCAGCACCTGAATCTCATAAAAAAATCTTTAAAGTTTTGCAGTCAGAAAATGGTGAAAACATCTCATTGATTTGTGCATTTATTTGGGGACATAAGGAACAAGCAGGAGATAAGGCATCAACTGAATACAGAAAGGAGAGGTTCATGAGGGCACTTTCAAAAGCAGCAGGAGAAAGTATGGCTGAACAGTGCCAGTGTGAGCAGGTCTTCATTACAGTGCAGTAATTTTTCATGAACACAATTACTGATTATCAATTATATGCTTTTATTTTTGCTGTAGTAAGCAATCAAAAGGCAGCACTTTTCAATAAAAACAATCTAATTAATATTACAGAGCTACAAGCAGAATTCAGCAAAATTTAGCCTCTTTTATGCCTATGTAATGAAAAAGAACACAGTTAGCATTTGCAAAGACACATAAGCTCCAACAGTGTGTGAAGACTGAAACTGCAATTATAGCACAAAAATATCCAATTCATTATAGAAAAAGTTTGGGATATTTTCTAGTGTCTATAACCAAAATGGGGTTGTGTATTTCCTTTTGCAACATCGGGTAAAGCTGTAGAATCTATTATTGGTTGAATCTATTATTGATACTGATGGATTTAATAGGCTTTAAATAGACTGTAGGGTACTTGTAGTATCATCTATGATTTCTACATCACTTCATACAATCACTGAGCACGATTTTTTCATTTTATTTAAAAATCTAAAGTGCATACACAATTTAAATCTAGACCTCACCGAGTCAGTTTTGCTCTCCTGTGAACTGCTTCAAACATTTTATAATAGGTTCTATTAATGTGGCATTTGAGCCAGGACCTCTCCTGCCTAAGTGATAGAGTCCAGCCCACTGCCTTGGGGCTCTGCCCACTTGGGGTCTCTGCCCACACCGATGCCAGCGTTTCTTCATTTTCAAGCACACACAGAAGAGAAGCTGAGCACACATCCTCATGACACACAGAGGACACTGACACTGCTGGTCACTTGCACTGGCACTGCACAGTACCCCATGGAGGGCTCCCAGCCCAACCTGCTCTTCCTCCTGGGCTGGCAGGCAGAAAGTCCCTGGTGCAACGCTCTGGGGACACTCTCCAGGTTCATGAGCATGCACACATCCATGGAACCCACTCTGCCTGCCTGGCACCCCTGCCCCAGTCCTGGACAACCCTGTCAGACCCACGGGTCCCCAGCCTGCTGGCTGGTCCAGATGGAAGTTTGCTAGTGATGGCCATGTGCACCCCATCTCCCCAGGTTTGGGGAGAACACAGACACTTTGCCCCAGCAGCTGGCACCACACACACAGACTGTGGCCTGTGGTTCTGCTGCAGCAAGCAGTCCTGATCCCCTCACTTGCCTCACTCATGGGCCTGTCCAGCAGCTGGTTTTGGGATCACTCAGCATTCCCTTCCCCCAACAGGAGGTAAAAAAACCCCACTTCCTACAGTGCTGACACTGAATCACAGAATCGTTAAGGTTGGAAGAGACCTCTAAAATCATTGTGTACAACTGTTAACCCAGCACTGCAAATCCACCACTACACCACGTCCCTCAGGTCTGACTCCACCACTTCCTGGGCAGGCTGTTTGAATGCCTAACTACCTCTCAGAGAAGAAATTTTCCCTAACATCCAATGCAAACAGCCCCAGCACAAAGCCCTTCATTCAGGTAGTTTTAGAGAGTGTCTGAGACTCCCACCACTCGCTCCTGCAGCCGACACCACAAGCCAGGGGCATCCACATCCCTCATCAGCACTCCAGCAGCTGGCACCCACTCCTCTCACAACATCCTGGACCCCCAGGACTGCATCCTTGTCAGTTGCAAAGTACCATTTGCCCACAGTTTCTTAGTAGCTGTTCAGTGTGACTGATGAGGCTGGCTTCTTGTCTCTATTATGATTTGCCTGTCAGGTTTGGGTCTCCATATACTTTGCTTCCCCCTTTTCCTGAATATCCCATTTGACAAAGTCCTTGATCAGAAAATCATACTGGAATAAAAAATCCTACACTCTACATACCCTTCCCATTTTGTGCGACTCATCAGTTTTGGTTCTTATGTCTGCCTCACAAGGTCAGACAAGCTTATGTCTCTCTCTTCATGTTTATGGCTTCCTCCTTTTCCTAATATACCCCTTTTTTGTTGAGAAAGACCTTAATTAGACACTTTAAAGGAGCAGACACTCTTCTTCTGTAGATTCTTACACAAGAATTGTGTAATCTTAGCACAAGATTGATAAAATTACCATAACTGTGTTACAAAGGAATACAGAACAGAATATAGCAGAAAACATGAAAGAAAATTTTTATTTTTCAATTTTACAAGTAAAAAACAATCCCCATAGCTGTACTTGAAATAATACTAACAGTGTCAAACATGATAATTCTGACAGAATACGTATCAATACTTTAAACCACAGAAATTGCATGACATACACTCAGTAGCAATAATACTGTGCAGGAATGAAGCTCTCTGTAAACGCTCTCCCTTTATCTACATTTATAACAATTGTGCTTTTCCCTACACAAAGTAACAGTGCTCTTAAAAATAAATAATGTGCAATTTCAGAGTTCTATCCTGAAATATGCTAATCTAGATCCCCATCTAAATCCTGGACACATCTCTCCCAGGAAAGTCACTGCAAAGAGTGCTCAGCACTTTGCTAGATCAACCACTTAAAAAAGGTACTGAATCCACACCTGTTTTTC
Organism: Orthonyx spaldingii; assembly: GCA_013397795.1. Lineage (NCBI taxonomy): Eukaryota > Metazoa > Chordata > Aves > Passeriformes > Orthonychidae > Orthonyx > Orthonyx spaldingii. Next base: position 79,546 of record VZTJ01004983.1, read on the forward strand.
TTCAAATTGCAGTCAATTAGAGAAAAAGTATTGACCTCAATCACATGTTGCTTATATTGTTTAACAGAAGAATGATACAGTCTTTATTACACATCAGACTCAGATTTGAAAGGTTGAGTAGATCTTACATCTGGAGAGTGGCTCAGAGCTGTGGGACAGAACTGTCCCAAAGCTGAAAAGTTAACAATCAAACATTTATCTATTTTTCTTATGAAATATGAAAGACTCTGTCACAGAAACATTAACATGTATCTTAACAAGCAATTTACACTAAATTTATTGGAATGAAATCAAGTTGTTTAATACAAAGTTGCCATAAGCTTTGGAAAAATATACATGTTCTGCTGTCTTCATTTAGTTTCCAGTTCTTATTTTTAATTTACATTTAGGAACTACAGCTGGCAATTGATATAGGGATAATAGGGGATAAATTTGAGGAACAGTCTGAACACAACTGGTTGACATTTCAGCTGTTCCTTGTCAGGGCAGATGACATTACAATGTTAGGGATCTTTTCATCCTACTACTTTGTACTAGTTGTTGATAGTGTTGGATTATAAAAGCGGTCATTTTAATATAAAGTGGTTATCTGCTCTGTGCTGTGGGCAGCAGAGGTGTGAATGTAGATAAACAACAGAAATCACCCAAGGCAGCTAGGAGGCTTAAGCTGCTGACTGCTGAGAAGGACCACAAAGTGAAATCTGTTCTACCTCAAAGACTCTATACAGTAGTAAAGCCTTTGCTGCTATGCCCTGGGTCACCTTTAGGGAAAAAGTCACACAGTGGAAGCAATCTGTTTTTTCCATTTAGGTTCTGGGGTGCCTGAATTGAAATGCTCCAGGAGGTATAAGGGAAAGTTAAGAAGTGTGTCTGCAATATTTTTAATTACAGCTTCCCAGCTGTAGAGTGCAAACAGGGCATCTCTCACCTCAGGTCGCCTTAGACCAAGCAGTAACTGGAGGTCACAAAGCCTCTCAAAACAAACAATTTGTAGTACAACAAACCACATACCAGGAAGCCTCCAAGAATCTTTGGGCTCCACATGGACAGAGGTCTTATACAAGAACAATAGTGTAAAACGACCCCTAGTGCTTGTGAAAATCCACACAGACAAAGACCACAACTGCTACTTGCCTCAGAGAATGGTTTGAGACCCACCACTCACCACATCACACCTCAGCTCAGGATAAAGTGAGGCAGGTGAGCAAAGAGGTGTACTGGTGTGAGTCTCATGGTTTTGGTAGGGAGGCATGCCTAGGTGGTGGTTTGAGGGGAGAAAGATGAGTGTGGATGACAGCAGAGAATGCTGAGCCCACAGTTCACGGTGGCCAAGTCTGCAGTACTGAAGGTGGAAAGCCTGCAGAAGATGAGATTAAGGCCCAGTTTTGTGGAGGTATGGGAAAACTCTGTTGCCTTGGAAGTAGGTGCTACTGTCACGTCTTGTGTCAAATCAAGCCAGAGAAATTTATTGATAGGGTAAATATCTGGACTGCATGGCTTATGTACTAAAGTTAACTTTACTTCTAGGAAAATCAAATGTGAAGCATGCAAAACAGGCTTAGGCCAAGGTTTAATTTATCTGCTGACTTTTAAAGGCAAATTCTCTCACTTATCTTTCTATTAACATGATGTTCTTTTCATTTATTTGTTTACACAAACTTTTTTTTTACTGCCACAGGAATTAGAGAGTCTCCATTGACTTGGCTGTCAGATAGTCAATTGGCATATTCAAACCTTCCATGAGGTGAACAAAATCCCCTGTCACTTAATATTTTAGATTGCGTGAGCTTGCCCTTTGTCGATGGCCTGACACTACAGAGAATAAAAGTCATTCCCAGAAGATAAAGCTAAGCAGATGTTTCTCTGAGCTTCTGAGAGACTGGTAATATGAAAAATACCAATTTGTCAAAATTGGTATTGACAAATACCAATTTTGTCAATGTATACGAAATATGCTTTAGAAGATCAACAGTAGCAAAACTCTTAACAGCAAGAACAGGAATATGCTCATCTTTCATTAAAGAAATAACTGTATTAAAATGAAGGTATGCATAGTGAACAAATATGCATATCAACAACAAATAAAGCACATTGCAGTCTGCACAGCTGCTTAGTTTCTCATGATGCCTTGGTTTCATGAATTTCATGTTAGGACCACTTATTGCACATTAGTATGTGGCCAAAGTAAACCGTCCTGGGTAGAAGAACCTGGTGAAAGATGTTACTTAAATATAGCAGAACTGACCTTCTACTTCCTCTAATATTTGGATGCAAGGCAGTGATTTAGCTACTAAATTTGCATAATCACAGATCTCCAATCACAGATGGTGAAATACATGAACTTAAGAGGAGAAAATGGGCAATAAAGAGCATTGTCAGCTAGTAAATGTTTGTGAGTGTGGTTGATACATACGAAATTGCTCAAACTAATTCAAAATTCAGTAGATACACTGAGTATCATATTTGGAGACCAAGACCTAATGTAGATCTGAAAACATAACAAGAAAATACCCTTACATTGTACCTGCATGCCTACTCCTTAGCCAGGCACAACAGGAAAGATGTGAAACCATAATGTCGCCCATTTATGTGCTCCTTTAGCACTACAACATATCATAGGATGTCAGGTTTTGTTTTCTGTTTAATTTGTTTAATGTATGCTGTACTGACACTCCACCCTCTGCTATGCTTCTGCAATGTCTTGTTCTCTGTTTTGGAAAGAAGTGAAAAAACTCTTGGTTTTGTGGATAAACAAGACTGATGATCAAAAAAACAACTGTGAGATAATGCAGCTCTGTGTGATTTTGGTCAGTTACACATCAGAACATCTAGATGATACAAAAGAGGTATATTAAATAAAGAGATCATCTAATATAGATTAGAAATTTAAAGGAACTGTATGATCTGCAGTTTTTTCCATTAATTGGCTAGGTCCTTTCTTTTCTTTAGTTCCACAGTCACCTGAGTTTCTTTAGGCTTTTCCATTCTACCAGGAATAAAACTGTGTATATAATGCATATATATTTGAATGTATGAAGTAATTTCTTTACTCCTGAAGATTTTTCTGAAGAATTCTATATGCAAAGTCAGTAAAGAGGCTTTGCTTTGAGATGCCTAAAAATATAAATAGCAAAGAATATGTTCCTTCAAGCAGCAAAGAAACATAGATCCACACCATTTCTCCAAAATAAGGAAAAAATGTGTATAAGAGTAATCTTTGGCACCAAAACCAAGGGCACCCTCTTGTATATCTTCAAATCTGTACAGGAGAGAAAACCTTCTCTTTAACTCAGATCAAAATGATATCTGTGTGGTTTCATGTAATGGGTATTGACAACAGTAGCTAGAAAAACAACTGGAATGTTAAGGATTGTGTGACAGTAGGATACAACGCAATAACACTTGATAAAATATTTGATTTTCCCCTCCACCCTTCTAGGCTTATGAATCTTTTTTTCTTAAGATAATTCCATAAGATAAAAACTTTTAATTACTCATAACATCCTTGAAATCTTGTAAGGGCTCCAAAACTTAAAAGAAAGAAAACCCAACCAGTGGCAATAAGAAAAACAGCAACAAAAGCTGAGGTTATAATACAAGATCAGAAACAGTTCTCTGACTGAAGGCATTTACTGATTTTTTTTGATCTTACAGACTTCACTTTCTCTACTCAAATCCATCATAATATTTTCTGCCAAAGCCTGATTTATTTGCTCAAGTAAATATTCCATCCACTGGGTTTTCTCGTGTAGGCTGTCTGATCACAGTTGCAAATTGGCAGGTTCTTTTCTTCTTTAACTCATGATGAATGTGTCACTGCATCCTGTAAACACTGCTGAGTATACATTCCAGCTTTGTTCTTAGTGAAAGTGGCACTTACTTGAACCCTTGCAGTCAAGATAGCTTAGTTATATAGTACTTTACAGGTATAATAGCTGGTTATGTACTTCTGATATAACCTTCTTCCAATGGCTTAGTGGGTATTGAAACAAATCCCCACTGCGGTCCCATTGCCATTCCATAACATCTTTATGATGAGGTGTGTATTCTGTATTTATTGTACTTTACATGTGCTTTATTGCCGTATGCATTTCCCTGTTGTCAATTTGAGTGCTCCTCTATTATGTAACACATACAACGTTTTAAACTCTAATGGCATCCTGTGAGGACTGGCATTAGAAAAGTACCGATACTTCAGATCATCATAATAATGATACTTGACTGGTTTTCCATGTAAATCCTTTGGGAACGGCCAAAATCCGTACAGGTGAATTTCATCACAAAATCTGGTGGCAAGTGTATACATGAGGAGGCCAGTGCTAGGTCGTTTAATGTGGACCTTGTTTGTCAGCCAATAGCTGCAAAGAAAGAAAAAGTGCATTAAGATTCTCATATAACTTCATGTGAATAAACTCTGTGAACTTATTTTATCTTCTATGTGTTCATTTTACACTATGAAAACATAAAAATCTCCTTTTCTCTAAACTGAGATCATAATGACACTATTCTGGTGCATCTTTAATAAAACCTAGAATAAAACCTGGCCAACTAAGGGACTTAGTTCAGGCTTTAATCCTAACACAACATCATGTCTGCAGAAGCTAGAAAACTGCCATTAACCTCCTCAACCAGATCAGGGAACAGTCTCTTGCTATAAAATCTGACCTGTTGCAGTATCCAATTCATGTGATCAAATGAGCCCTACACTGAATATTTGATTGGCCTGGTAGTTACTTCACAGATTGCTTATCTAAATAGAAAACAAATAGAAATGATAAACATAAGTTAAGAATGTAACTTTCAGAAGTCAGTAGAAGTGAAGCTGGGTTTACTTGCTTGTGATTAAGCGCATAAAATTACCTGTTGCTAACGGCAGTCTCCAGATAAGCAAAACCTTACACTAGTGATTTTTAAAAGACTTTGTTTTGTACTCAAACATTCACTGGTCTAACTGAGGCTACAGGACAGTTTTCCTGAGCCAATAACAAGAAGTCTGGTTTTAAAAGCAGCAGAGAGTTTTCAAACAGACAAATGGAAACTTAACTGGATTCCAGCACACAGCTCACATTAGTATCCTCAAAGTCTGCCACTGACATTTTTCTATATCTCTAACCTTTAAAATCAGAACTTCATTAAAATAGTGTCATCCTATTACTTGTAAAACACTTCTCCTGGGTCTGATTCAACAGAAAGTCTGCTAGTACTTTACAGAAATAAAAAAGGTCTTAGATTCTCAAATATGGTCATTCTGCTGATTCAGACAAACAACAGCCATGCACATAGCTGTACTGATTAGACCATGGGAATGTGACTGCAAGTAAGGAAGTATTACTTAGCATTGCCACACAAATGTGAAACCATTGCAGTGTGCCACTGTACTCTTAGTTGTAGGCTGTGAATTGCTTCTTCCACAGTCTCGGAAGAAGGTCAAGGGAGATAAGCCTCACCAGACCAGAGTTAGCCTTGTTTTGAGTAGGATTACAATAAGGCTGGAACTTAAAACTGGACATCCAGAGTGCTATAAAGGCATTAATGCTGTAGCAGGAGGAAGGTCCCACCCCTCAGTATGAGATAGGATAGCAAAACAATGTCTTTATTCAAAGCTTAAAGTATGTTAAAAGCACCAGATAATATGTAACAGTTAACTATCCCATTGAAACTGGCCTTTTCAGTTTCATTCTTTGCCAAAACCATAGCTCTGAATTACAGATAGGTATATAGTTAGTGAATACTGATTTGGTATTTTTGGTGGTTTTTGTTTTTTGTGGGTTTTTTTTTTTTTTTTGCATTATACTCAAGTTCATTTTCTGAAAGCTGAAGGACCCTGCAAACAGAAAACAGCTATGGACTGGGTGACTGCTCCTCCAAAGTCAGCATAGGAAATGACTCAGAATTTTGCTTGGCTGTAAAAACAGGATGGCAACAAGGATATTTAAGGAGTCAATGCAATTGGGAATGGGACATCTACAAATGACATAGGCATATATCATTTTTCATTGTCTTCATAAACATGATTTTTCAGACATAAGATGCTAAGCAGTTTGCTTCTCAGTTCAATAAACTGCAATTCTGTAAGACAAGATAAAACAAAGGAGAGACTCCATTCTAGAAAATAAATGTTTGTTTATGGAAAAGTTTTTAAAGAAAGAATTCTGAACACTTTTAGCACTTCATATCACAGATACAGCAAAAGAGGTTAAAAGTGGAAGCTAATTATTTAATTTTTGTAGAAACTGGTATTTGTCCCTTGAGAAGTTGGTACTTTAATCCCATGCAGCCATCCATCTACCTGAGTGTTTCTAGCCAAACAACAGTCAAAACTGATGCATCTGGTACTACAGGGTGCCACTGCTATCATTACAGCTGAATTTCTTCTTTCCAGGAATAGGATGCTCCTGGCAGAGAATTAAATTAATAGTAAACAGGTAAATATTTGAAAAAGACATTACATCTTATTCAAGCATTTCTGTTCAGATATAAGTATGTAATGAAGAAATAAGAATCAATCAAGACCCTCTTACAATTTTAGAGTATAAAGGCTTATCTCCTCTTGTTTGTCATATTCAGGTATCATACAAAACCGAAGTTTAACTATTTGATATTTCTTAAAATTGAAAAGATATCCAAATTCTATACACGTATTGAAAATGTAGCACTTGCTGTAATTACTACAAAAAATTTGTGACTTGGGATCAATTATACTTCTGATGACAAAAAAAAAAAAAAAAAAAGAAGAAAGTAATACAACAAATGAAAAAATTGGAGGCATTCAGTGGTCTAGGCTGATGCTTCCTATAGATTATTTATCACTGCACATTCCTGGCTCCCAATGTCTGCTTGAACTAATAACATTGCCAAGTAGTGACACAAATCACAAGTTGTTTTTATGATTTTTGTCCTGAAAGATACGTGTCAACTTTTCAGTCGCTCAGGTAGCTATTCTAATCTGAAGTTGAGTTAAGGCTGACTAGGATCAATTGATGTTGTAGATGATTCAAGCAATAACATTTTCATACCTGTTTTCAGTTTCCAGAGTTTTATTATAGCTTTAGTTTAAAGAATGAAGATACTCTCCTGATCTGCTTTTCTGGGATGCACCCATTTTCTGTTTAACTAAGATTACAACATGAAGGAAGCAACTAACTACAGAACTGAAAGAGAACCTCTCTTGTTTCTCATAACTAACCTCTAGATCTTCACCTTTCCAGCTGGATAAGGAATCAGTTTAATTGACAGGACTGGGTGGATCTTACCATGTTAGAAAAAGAGGCATTGCTGTGAGGACTGTAAGTGGCCACACAGTGCACCACTAAAAGCACTCGTTTTCTTGATGCCTCATGCTAAAACAGCTCCTTTTTGGGGCCTGAAGGCTGAATTTACTGAAGATTACTGAATGTGTCAATGCATAAACACCCTTTAATTCTCTAATTTTTGTGACTCGAAGTTGAGTAGCTTGAATTCAAAGAGCTCTCACTCCAAATTACTTTAAAATATATAGCGGATGGTAACGTAGTAAAGACACTGGCAAGGTACCATGAATTTCAGTTTATGCTCAAAAGTTAAAAGTAGCCTCTAGGGCTAAGTGGAAAACAGCACAAATAGGGAGCATGTTGAACTGTCTGCAACGAAAGAAAGGTCAGGTCAGTACTTAGGTCCATACACTGTATTTTATAAAATTGCCATTAATAAATACCATGTTTGAAACACAGTAGCTAAAAAACTCCACAATATAGTGTAAGCTGACAGCAGGCAACTGCTTAAAATGCCTCTTCCATGAAAAGAAGGTAAATTTGAGCAGGTATTCATTCCTGGAACAACGTCCTTGTGCTCCCACTATCATTCTGTGTATTTTCACCTCAGCTCCTCATCCCAAATCCAAGCATCTTTGCCTCTAAAACTTCTCACCTGCTTCAGACATATTGGGTAGTGAGTCATGGCCACACATCTGAGACCTCTTTCACAGAGCCCAATGTGGATCTCTCTTCTACAATCCATTCTTTTTTGGGGTATACACACTTCAAATAGATTTCACATGATTTTAAAATCTGAACAGTGATGTGTTGCATGAGTCACTGTATTTTACATTAAAAAATGAAAACAATCAAAGACATTTTTGACACTTCTGTTAGTACTGGAGAGGAATACTGTCAATGATGGATTTGTGCCAGCATTATTTTAGTACTTTCTGATGTTTTATACATACACGTTTTTTCCTTCCTTTTTATTGTTATTACCTCAATGAAATCTAGTTCTTACATGAAAATCTAGTTCCACACCATAAATAAAAAACATGTTTTAAAATTATGTGTGTAAAAATCTAATTTTTCTCAAAGATTCTTCTTTGTCTCTACTAAGATAATACAAAAAGCTATAAAAAGTTATACTAAAAGTTGATTTTAAATTGAGGCATTGGTACAAAACCTAAACATCTCAGTAATAATGACTTTTACAAGAATCATGAGATTATTCCTATTGGAAGGGATGTCAGCAGACCTCTGGTAGGTCTCAGTCCAACCTCTTTGTCCAAGTAGGGTTCCTCAGCCATTGCTGGCTGGGCCTGTGCTCCAGCCCAACCACCTTTGTAGCTGTGTACCTCTCTGCTCAGCTTGCTTCAGCTGGCCAATATCTTTCCTGCTTTAGGGGGCCCAAAGGTGCTTGAGTGGAAAACTTCTTCGACACTTAAAAAAAGCAATGAAAAAAGTAAAAGTCCGCCCTGATGAATATGACATACATAAATAATTTACAACCATAAGCACTGTTAAAAGATTACTTTGACACTTATATTTGTCTTTGAGTTTACGAAACCTCAATACTTTGGCCTTTAAAAATACCAAACCTGTTTCTGACAGATCAAAATATCACCTACGGTTAAATACACAATCAAACCCACTAGACTTTCACCTGTATCTAGCAAGACATCCTCACATTTACGAAAACAGAATGTTCTACTATCAGCATGATTGCTGGAGAAATGTCAATTGAATAGCACGGTGTTACCTGATAATGACTTCTTACAGCTATTGACAAAAATTAAATTAGAATAAACACATAAAAATGTAGACATCTGTTTTAAGAATAGTTAACATTAAAATGATCCTCTGATCAGGTTCTATTACAATGACTAATACATGCAGCAATTGATGCCAATCATCATTACATTATATGGATATTGGGGAATTCAAATTACAATTGTTTATCCTGAAGAGATGACTTCTGACTAAATTAAAACATGAGATATGCTTTCCCATGCCTGTACTCAGAATAAAGTGTTGTCTCAGACAAAGTAAATCAAATACAATGGGCCACATTCAAATATCAGGGAATTTAGTATACTTAGCATTTTTTTTGCCTTATCTACAAATTCCATAGGATGTCATAGCATAAATAGATTCAGAGTCTGGTTGCGTATATTTCAATGGATTTTGACTTCCTTGTTCTGGACAGGGCTGAATCTGAGGAAATATATATGTTACAACTCTGAATAGCTTAAAAGATTATATATTGAGCTCTGTTCCTTGAAATGTCCAAGCTCATCTCCAAGGAAACCTACTCAACACACCTGGCTGTCACTGAAATTCTGTTCCTTTTACAGACAGAGAGAATATTTTTAAAAAGAGCTTTCTGAGAAATCATGTATGGTATTTGAGAAGTTAAAATATTAACATTAATAAGAATGTAGGGGAAAAAAGATTTTGAAAGACAACAAAACATCTCAGTGTTACTCAAGAGTTTGTGTGGGAAGCTAGAGGATATATATTGTCTTGATTACACTTCCTCAAAAAATACTTTAGAACAGGACATGACACAGAGTAAAGCAACATACACTATTAGAAGAATAAAGTAACCTCTGTATGAGGAGAGAATAAATAGAGCAGCTTGAAAAAGAGACAACTAGGTGGGGAGATTGCAAAACGCTCCAAAATTATGAAGTGTGTGAAGGTGAAAAATAGGAATTTAATTACTACTTTAAAATAAGCACTGTAACTTAAAAAGCTGTGGTGTCAGTAAAGTAATATATTAGTATGTTTGCACTAAACAGATGAAAGTACTTTTTACACAATACAACACTGAACTGGGAATTCATGGCAACAGGATGTTTTGGATGCCATTGGCCAATTAACTAAAAAACCCACAACTTATTAATATTCACAAACCCAGTGGTGCTGATGAAGCTCTTTCTCAAAGGTTTGCTAAGCTGCTGGCCATGGGAGCATACATCACAGGGTAATCTTTGTTCTGCTTCTAACTTTTCTACCAAGTGTCGGTGTTGGTACCTGGCACTGGTAAGACTACAGGCTAGAACAGGATCTCTTAAATAGCTACTTTTATATTCTTGGACCCAACAGCTGTTTTCTGAAGGAGGTGTTAGAGCAAGTATCTTGCTCAAACTCAAAGAACAAAGCCTTTTCTTGTGCTTTCTGTCTTCAGTGGGATTAATCACACTAATGATATGAACAACCCTTCAATTGACCCTCTCAATTTATGTGAATGTTTTAATTAAAGATGCACTATTTGTCTTTTTCTTACTGAGATACGCTTTGGGCAGAATGCTGCATAAGGAATCTAAAGTGTGAAAGAATTAAAGTGTGAACAACAACACAGATAATGTGACAGCCAGCACAAAAACACTGCTGAGTGTTTGCACAAGATCTGCTTGACAGTTTTCAGTGTATTTTGAAAGAGCGTACATGAATAACATGTTTCATTAAAAGGAATAATGCACTCTATGAAGAGCAGAAACTCCATCAGAGTGCTACCCAAAAGTCAGGATTCTGTCCTGAGCTGATCTGCCTCTTTAGTAGTTAGAAATATTCTCTGTGATACATCACACTACAGGACAAAAAGAGAAGGTAAAAGTTGCTTACTTTTCTAGTGAAACTTGCAAAGAATATCCATCAATATATTTTTAAAATTATTTAAGCCCTTAGGAATCCATTTACACCAAAAAGAGACCTGAACCTTTGCCAGTGAATATGGTTAGTCTTCTACTGCAGAGAGACTGAAACATTTACCCTTGCTTCAGACTCATGAAAGTCACCAGCTGACACTCTAGCACAGTACATGCCTCTCCTAAAAAGCGTTGCTCACTCAACTCATGCACAAAACTATTTTCAAGAGTGAAACTTAGCCTAATTTTAGAAGAAGTCATCTGTAAATAATTTGAGATCACAGTTGCACTAGATATGCCCACAGATATAAAACAAAGGTGCAGTAAAACAGACACAGAGTACATTTCACAGGCTTAGAATGTCAAGAGAGAAACTTCTGGAGAGAAGGTTTTTCTTTCTGACAGATCAGCTCCTTACTGAAATATGATGGAGAGAGACAGATGTTCCAGTAAGGTGTTCCATGTCTATCTTATTTCTGTGACATACTTAGAAAATAACATATGCCTACTGTACAGATAACGGGGCAAAATACAGAATTCTATGAATTATAGAATCACAGAATTGATTAACTTGTGAGTGACTTTTAAAGATCAGTTAGTCCACTCCCTCTATCCTGGGCATGGACATATTTCACTAGACCAGGTTGTTCAAAGCCCCAGCCAACCTGGCCTTGAGTATTTTCAGTGATAGGACATCCACAACCTCCCCGAACAACTTGTTCCAGTGTCTCAATGCCCTCATGTTAAGATATTTCTGTATTCTGTCTAATCCAACCACTGTCCTTTGTCCTATCACTACAGACCTTGGTAAAATGACTCTCCCTCTCTAGCTTTCTTGTAGGCTCCTTTCAGGTACTGGAGGGTGACAATAAAGTCTCCCTGGAGCATTCTCTTCTCCAGGCTCAGCAAGCCCAGCTCTCTCTGCCCTTCTTAGGAGGAGGAGTGCTCCAGCCCTCTGATCATTTCTGTGTCCCTGCTCTGTAGCTGCTCCAGCAGGTCCCTGTCTTTTTTCTGCTGAAGATCCCAGAGCCAGATGCAAGACTGCAGGTAGGGTCTCAGCAGAGCAAAATTGGGCAGAATGACCTCCCTCAACTTGCTGGCCACAGGTGCTTTTGGTGCAGCCCAGAATACAACTGGTTTTCTGGGCTATGAGAGTATATTTCCAGCTCATATACATATGAAGACATGTTAATGTTTCCTTCAGGTTAAGAAATTCTAATCTCCTCAAAAAACCTTTTTAAAATTTTATTTAATCAATTTGGAGCCATAAACTAGAATCCACCAGTGATAAACAACCAGATTGCAACAATTTTTCTTCTACTCCCAACACAGATATTATAAACTAATGAAGTACCTTCATAATTATAAAATGAAAGCCAATGTGTCAGTGTGTAAGTTCAAATCAATCTATTTTTGATTAAGACAGACTGAACCTGCATCAAGTAAACCAATTTTTGTTATACATTTGTTAAAAACTGCTAGCAATACTGGGCCTTTTTTTCCTTACAATTCCAATAGTTAAGACAACAATTTCTTATTTTGTATATATTTTTATCTTGTTCCATAGAACCATTTAAAAACATGTAAATACTAAGGACTAAGATAAAACCTTAAAAATGATAGAGAACACTTGAACAGCGCAACTGATAGATGTACAACTGGTGATCAAAAAGCATGTATATGACTTTATGAGGATTTGAAATGTCAGATAGGAGGCATTTTTAGATGGTACATAAACAGTCAAATCTAAGCTAAATACAATGTCTGTAGCAACATACAGTAGCAGTGATAAAACACAAAAGAGAAAGCATCTGATAAATGAGGAAGAAATAGAACCATCAAATTTAATACCAAATCTAATCTACTCTTTGCCATAATTTTATAGTCCTCCTTTCTTCTTTGTTTCATTCTTTCTGCATGAAACCTCCAAAGATAAACTATTTACCTATGTCTATTGCTATAAAGCACAGCTACAAAAGAAAAAACGTTGGTAGGGAAAGTTGTGTGAGATTGCCATCCTGGAAAGCACACTGGGCCCAATACTTAAAAAAAACAGTTATAAAAGTAGGTAAAAAGAAAGCAATTATATTCTAAATAAATAGGGCTACAAATGGTTTCAGAGGGAGTCAAAAGCTTTCTCTCTTCTTGTATATGTTGTAAATACTACTTATTTTCTTCTCCAGAAAGGGTAGTGGTATTAGTTTGGATTAAACAGGAGCAATGAAGCAAATGGATGATTCATAATCATATTGAATATGGCACAACAATAATTTGTTTAAAAAACCTAAATTTTCTGCTCAGTAAAATAAGACTACCTTTCACTCTTCCATGCACAGAAATGTATGTAAAGGTGGGGGAAATAAGCTTGGAAGTAGGAAAAAGTGTCAGGCAAAAAAAAAACCCCAAATGTGTAGTATACAGAGAAACTCCAGCAATTCCTAAAAGCAACATGGCAAGGCAGTCACAGAAAAGAGATATTTTCAGGTTTTAGGACATTTATAGCCTAAGCTTATATTTTGACTCATGTTCATGCTAGATCTGTTTTATAAGCAGACCGTTGGGTCTGCATAACCATTGGGTTATGCCATTGGGTATGTATAACCAAATGTTTATGTTAATCTTGAACTTCCACGCTTTGTCAGACTGTGTCCTGGGGTTACGAATTTTTCTGGGAACTGGTGAGGACATGACAGAAATTACATTGTATTTCATTAAAAATTACCACAAGAAAATCTATCTCCCATGCCAAAGATGGGCAAATGGAGTGAAAGACTAATTTGGTTTGTAAAAAGAGTGCAACCGATTGGATAAAACTCTTCAACTATATTAGTGAAAGCTTGTCTGGGAAAGCCATGTCAAATTAAGAACAGGGAAAAATCTTCTGTTGGAACAAAGATATAACAAATTCAGTTAAAGGACAGTAGGCTAAAAAAGAACTATGTAATCTTACTGCAAAGTTGTATCAGTTGTAGTGTGTATCAGACTAACTAGGGACATTGTTAAGTGCTTTGAAACACACAGGTAACTTTGGATTAAATTAATAAAAGGTGGATTTTAAAAACTTACATTAATACTTAATATTTTATGAAATAAAATTAATAATATAAAATATTAGTTATTCATATTTTATGACCACATTACTACAACTTATAATTGATTGGCATTTTTCCTATGAAAATTTCAACAGAATATTACTGGAAGGGTGTAATTAAAATGAATAACTTGCCCTAATCCTAGCTTTCACCACAAGGTCTAGTCTTTCTTACTGTGTAAATATCTGTTCAACTGCTAATGACCAGTAAATGTATTTCTGTAACAGAAAAAAAATTCCTAACTACTTTTCTCTGTTTTCAAAACAATGCAAATACAGCCATGGTCAGAAGAAAAATCTAATACATGAAGAATAAGAACAAAATGCGGTGTCCACTATGCACATTAGGGAATTAGGAAAACAATAATGGAAGGACTCACTCAAATTGTTAAATTTTGCCTTTGTCACTTCAGAGTAATTTATTTGTTGCCTAGAACATCTACTCCACATGTCGGCATTCTTGAGAGACTATTTCCTAAAGATTTACATCACCTGTTAAATCTACCCTAAAAAAGAAAAAGCTTGGTAGGAAAAGTTATGTTAAATTTCCATTTTGAAAAGCATATTGGGCCCAATCCTAACAAAACAGTTATAAATGTAGACAAAAGAAAATAATGCCATTTTAAGTAGGGCTACAAATGGAAGTATGTTTTAGAGTCAATTGCTTTTAGAGGGAGTCAACTTGGGTTTTTTTGATCCCTGCTATGAAATATTATATGTCCCTGAAACAGGGCAAAATTTATAAAGATGATTCCAGGATGAGGACTCTGCCCTCATCTGAAAGCTTTTCATTAATGGCACTAATACTGAAACCAATGTTGAAAAGTGCAGCCTGTAAATTTGAGAATATGTTCAGGATGCTCTTTGCTTATTGAACTATAAACAGTTTTAAACTGCTTTCAGCTTGTGTCCAACTGCCCTTTACAGCTGAAGTGAATAATGCCTAACATCAGGTCTGGATACAATAAAACAACATGTTCAGTGCTATGCTACTGGTTAGACTAAGTCTAGTTATATACAAGAAAATCTGGCCCCTTTTGATTTAATTAATACAATCTCAAGTCTCCTGTTTAGAGATTATTACAGAAAATAAGCATTACAGGTCCTTAAATTTGATCAATGCAATGAACTAGAGCAGATTAATCAGATATAAAAGCTATTGATTTTATCACCTGTCTTGGAGTGATTTATGATGATGGTCTATTCCATCATCCTCTGCTTTATGCCCCAAAATGAACGCTGTATCTTTGAGGCCCAGGACTGGGTGACTGGGGTTCTTGATGGGCATTTTTGAGGACTCACTGCCCAGATGTTCCATGGTGCTGTGTGGTTAGGTTTGGCTTGGTTAGGTTGGTTTTGTTGGTCCAGGCAAAAAGCTTTTCCCTTCCCCAGCTTGGAGAAGCTGCAGTAGAAATCTTTCATTTGCCTTGAGATTAACTGAACAGCTGCTGGCCGAAGACTGGAGGAGTGGGACTGTGGGGAGCACGGCTGCCCCGTTCCAGCCCCAAGCCTTGGGGAGCTGAGCTGGGCAGAGAAAGCACACCAAGAGGCTCCGGACCAGGTTTCTTGCCTGTCATGACTGCTGTGGAGAGGAGGCCCCTGCCAGAGAGCCACCAGGTTCTTGCCTCCTGCTGGAACTCCTCCATGGAAGCTCCACTTCCCTCAACATGAAAGCCGGGGCCATCTTGCACCACGTGTTGGGATGGGGTATCTCTCCAACATTTCCCCCATTCTCCAGGCATTTTGAGTTCCCCTGTGTGTGTGGGATGGGACGTGAGTTCTGATAGTTCAGTGTTGTTATTCTTCCTTGCCTTGTATTGTTAATAAATTGTTGGAGTTTATTTTCACTTTCCTCTGTTCTTATTCATTTTCTATTGGTACAAGGGGATTGTTGAAACCCTTAGAGGAGACTATTCATTACAGAGCGTCCTCTGTTAAATTTGTCTCAAAACTGAGACATCATCATAAATCCCACGGTTCTCATTGAATTAACTAACCGGAGGAGAGAGGTTTCATACAAATAAAAGCATACCTCCTTCAGTAAATGAAGGAGGCAGAAGCTACTCCTTAGGATCAAGATTACACAAAACCTTTGACCAGTCAAAAGCACTCACTGAAGCATGTGCAAGCATGTGTTGAAGAATGTGTTTGAACAGAAACAATTTGCTGCACAACAACTTAATGTGGAACTCCAAGTGACAGTTTGCTTTACAAAATCCATTAAATATGAAAAGCACACTTACACAATACACAGGAGTCTGCGCACTGCCATGCCAAAGGACCAGGTCTTTAAAGGATGAATATTGCTCACTGTTCACATCCTATAAAATTCTAGCTCCACTGCAAGCAATGCCAACCAAAATGTCCATTAAACAGCAATGAGAAGAGACTGGAGTTCTGCCAAACCCATCAATTGGTTTCACAAGGACATGCAATACACCAAGGGAAAAACTGTTTTCAGTCACTTCTACAATCTGTCAGAAACAAATATATGACTCCTATGCAGAAGGCTGCAGATCCCACTACTGATTTTACAAGCAATAACTTCCCAAGAGAAATTCCTGTGATTTTCAACTAAGAAGATTAATGGATGTTTTTACTCCATAAAGATTTTCTGTCTTTAGCTTGCTTTCTGATGTGACAGCCTCCTGCATCATCTTCTCTTTCAACTAAATATGAGAGGAGCATAGTGAAATGTGACAAAAGACTTTGCTATTATTGGCTAGTATTAAAAAAAAATGGAAATGTGTCCTCTGCATTGTACAACTTGCTTTATTGTCTTTCATGCACTTTAAATCTACACTGCATCAATAGCAGCATACAGGAGGTACGTATCTACTATTTTTTACTTTATTACTGCTGTTATATATCAAATAAAGAACAACAGGAATCCTGAACCAAATAATATACCCACTTCACTAGACTGAAAGATTAAAACAAAGTAAAATTTAAAACAAAAGGAAAAAAAAGGTTGTGTAAATGCATTTTAAATTATTTTAAAATGAAACAGTTCTCACTTTCTGGATTAAAGCCTTTAAACAAAATCTGAACTGTCTTACTGCTACTTACAATTCTATCTTCCTATATTGCCAGTGGCTTTACTAAGTTACCATCAACAATGTAATTGACCGTCATTTGAAGTGAGATCTCCAGTCTGAATTCAAGCTACTCAACTTCCAGTCATCAATGCTATAGAAAGAAAATATTTTTTACATATTGGCAAATTTCCCAGATATTTTGTGCCTGGAACTTGCTTTGCATATTACAAACAAGTTTATAGAATTTGAAATCGAAACCAGAAAGGCAGATTTCCTCTTCTCTTTCACCTCTATTTCAGAGAATGATCATCATATCAAAATAGAAATTATGGCTTAGCAATCTTATAAGTTAACACAAGGATATCTGAGGCATAATTCTGTGCACTTCACCAGTCTTTATGTATTATCCTCGCTGGTGGGAAGCCTACTGTTCTCTTAATAGATTCATTTGGAAAATATGTTTATTACTAACAACATCAGAGAGCTGACATAAAAATATGTATGAATCAAATCTTCCTCTACCCATATCCTCTCAAACCTGTTCTCGCTCTCCTGAATTCATCTAGTTCATTTTCTGATAGACTGCAGACGCAGCCAGCATCATCTCTCTGGGTCTGCTCCCACTGTGAAACATCCCTGGGGGAAACTCACAAAGTACAGTAAATCAACTCCTCTTTGGAAACCCATGACAAAGCCCTTGCAGACAGCAGAAATCCCAATTGCCACCAGTTGATCTAGGGATCAAGCCTGCATTTTGTTTCCAATGCCAGCATGCAGCAATGCTCCTGCAGCAAGCTGAGCTGCCCCATCTGCTTGGCACTCATTTCTCCACAGCACAGCTCACAGCTGTGCTCCCAGGGTTTCACACACCCAACACGGCTTCCAATGGATGCCTTTTAGTGAGGAGAACACAGTGCAGCATGGAGGGAGGGCTTCCCTCCTTGACCTTGTCTTTATCAGACTTCAGGATTTCTCTTTAGTGATTTTTAAATGACTGCTAGCTCTGAAAAGGACCTGAGCTTGTTTCCTGAAAACTTCTTCTCATTGAGAACTATATTCTGCAAACCACCTTTTTCCTATTGCATTTTCTATGCTATGTCCCTTACAGACTAAAGGGTGAGAAGGCAAGGCCTCACCCATAAAGTTCATGCCACATGTGAATCCTTCAAAGACTACTGCCTTGTTAACCCATCTGTATCTTACATTTCATCTGAGGCTAAATAATTCGGTACAAGCATAAGCTGTGCCACCTGTTGGTTTCGGTATGAGTGTAAAACACCCACTACTTCCCCTCTGCTAATTCTGCTAGTGAGTGTGCCCACACTTATACTAAAATGGAAAAAAAACCAAAAACCACCTGAACAAAAACCCCAACTTGTGAGGCTCCAAAATGTTCTGAAACCAGGGACTGCACTTATTTCCAATAAGGCCCTACCTCAGATTCTTTTACAGGCCTTCTTTTCTTGCAAAAGAAAATAATTACTCATTTTCTTTGGAAAGGCCCCTGTATTCTAGCGCTAGAAAATGAAGTACAACTCAATGTAAAATGATAAAGCAAGTTCTAGCAATAACTTTCACTAAGTCCATTTTCTTTGACTGCTTCACTAAATATATGATACAAAAATGCAAATTATGACACATGCTTCCACTAAATACAGACTAGAAAACATCAATAAGCTGTTTCCACAGTGCTCACGAAGTACAGGAGCTATAATACTTCTACATAGAAATATTGCTTTAAAAAGTTAGAAATGAAAGTAATTAATTTTTACACATTATAGAAGTAACTGTTATTTTCTTAATTTTTCCTATGGCCTATTAATTCACCTGTTCAAGACAGAAGGACAGATCTCATAAAAGGACTTAAATACAGTAGTGTCACAGTATTGAATTCATAATGTGAATCCAAGCAACACCAACCTCCCACACATGTATAGATATGTCCTTATGGCTACAAATAAGGATAAGGACAGCAGAACATCTAAAAACGGATTCATAGGAACCACCTCTGCTGAAAGACACACACAAGACCGAATGCAGAGGAACAGAGACTTCAGTCTAGAATGGGAAGGAAATGAGTACTGGTGAGAGACTTCAAATCTCATTCCAACCAAAACACAGGCACTACTAGCATCTACCTCAATTATGGTGTGCCTTTCAACAGCAAAGAAGCAGAATCCAGCTTTATCACCTGATGAATCAGTTATTTTCTTTGAAAACATGTTCTGTTCTTAAAAGATCACACCAGGCATGCCAGCACTGACCTAATCCTCCCAAGGGTCTGAAATAGAGAAATGCTCACCCTTTTTCTCACTTTCTAATTCTGTAATCCGAACTGAAACAGGTTAACACGTTTCCCTTAGCCTCTGAAAATCCTATACATGGCTGATGTATCAAACAAACAAATTCCTTCTCTCACATGGTGGCCTGACACTGCCCAGATGCTCTCACTGCCCTCCCTACTCTTCAGTGGGGTGGGGAGAGAATAGGAAGAGCAAAACCAAGTAAACTCAGGGATCAAGATAAAGACAGCTTACTAGGTGAATGAAAGAGCCACCTCCCATCTTCTTCCTCTGCTACCGCAGTTGTATTGCTTCCTGAGCAAGATGTTGGATGACATGGCATTCCCTTGCGTAACAGGGAAGTTTTGAGGCTATGCAATTCAGGCACAGCCGAAACACTGGTGTGTTATTAACACCTTTTTACCCACAATAGAGCACACAGCACCTACATTTTGGCACAAGTGTTTGGGAAGAAGGTAGTAGCCATTAGTCTTGGCACTTGGTAACTCAAGACAAAATATGCCCACATGCTACTCAGTGCTTCTGATCTGAATCTCTCCCTGTATACCAACAAGAACTCAGAGACTTCAAACAAATTCATTAAAACATTCTTGAAGAAACTCATATGTATTAAAATGTGAGGTTACAGAAGATAAGCCAAATCACTCCTTCCTGTACTGACACCACTGTAACAATTGTGCCCGTGTAGTATTTCACTGAAGCACTATTCGTGTTAACAACTCAGTGACTTGAATTGACCAAAGCAAAAGGCCAAACCATATAGTGCTATAGATAGAGCTTTGTTTGCTTATTTCCACATTACCTCAGTAGTTAACTAAGCATTTGAAGAAATATGCTACCTGCTGGATGCTTAATACAACCTCTCCTCATCACAGAAGCTCAGTAAGATCAAAACTAATGCACCACGTCTTTAAAAACTCTTGGTGGGCATTACAATCAACAAAATAGAATTTTTATTATTGTCTTATCTTAGAAACATCACTTTATAAAAAAGGAAGGAAACCTAACAATTTTCTCATGCACACACGTGTCAGCCACAATCAACACATAATTAATCTGCTGTGTCAAAAAAAATCCCAAGAGAAGCTATTCTCAATTCTATTAATACTATACGGCCAACACCACTCTCTATGGACTCCAGTTCTCTCTGTTACTTGTTCTTCAAAAACAGACTACAAAAACTGTTTCTAATTTGCTTCTCAATTGCACAGCTACAGTTTTTGTTACAGGAGTATAATATGATCAAAAGGGAGTTATAATACATTTTTATGGTTTTCAGAAACATAGGTTTTATGTAAGGGAACATAAAAAAAAAAAACAAAAAAAAAACCAAAACCCAAATCTGAAACTGAAAAATAATCATAATAAGTACCAAAATAGTTTTCAAATAAATATAAGGTTGTGATACACTGTATGAATAAACTATGTGTTACTTATTCCCTGCTTAGCTCCTAGGAGTCATCAGCATTAAGTCCAGTGCTGTTGCTCATGGTAGATGAGCATCAAAACTTGAAAATGGAAAACCTATTTTTTCTTATGAGTAATTCTGTTGCTCTCCACTATGTGAAACTTGAAACTCAATTTGAAAAGAGTAAATTTCACAAGTGTTAGATATATAAACATTACTGATAAGGAACAAAACAGTTGCCTCAGTAAGAGATGAAACCCTTCTCCCAAAACAAAAACTCACAGAAGTTTATTGTCAAAAGGTAAATAAGAATTTAAAAAGTAGATAAAAATATTCCTATTATCATGATGAACTTTTCTTGGCTTATCTGGCAGAATGGACCAGGCAGTGAAAAATATGAAAAGCAGTTTAATGCACAGTCAGTTCTGCCTTCATGTTCTCTACTTCAACTGTGTTTGCCTCCAATGAAAACTCTCTCTCAAAAAATGAGATCTCTCTTGACAGACTGCTAAATCTTTCAGAAAGGTGATAAAATAGGAAAACTTGTGCAAAGGAAATATAAGCTTGTCCTGAGAAACTATGAACCAGATCAAGGCATACCCTTGAGAGATGCTGGGGTGCTGCAGCGGTGGCAAGTAGCTGCTAGACTGAAAAGTCAACCCTGGAGTGTCTCCACGTCAAGAACAGGAACATCACTTCCTGTTCTCTGCATGGGACAGGATATTGGGATTAGACAAACAACTTCACACAATAGATTAGGTTCTTAAAATCCAAACTAGATGGCATCCCATTTGTTTGTATAAGTTAAAGCTAGCTCCAAGGACACATTATGCTAGGGCACAAGGGTACTATAATGTAGAACTCTTGTTTTTAACAACCATATATATAAAAAACGGGATAGTACTCCACTGAAAAGCAGCTAATGTGAATTTTTTTCCCAATATTTTGAATATTTATATATATGATGCAAAAGACACAGTCATTTTATATTTAGAATTCTGTTTTTAGCTTAAGGGCCGTTTTTTTAATCTTTTGTTTTTTCAGGTGATTTATTCAGCCATGTATTCCAAAACATCTTGTCTTAATAAATACATTTCAGCAGTAAACTGAGAAGGAAAGTCTGTTAGCAGGAAGAAAAGAAACAGAATGTTGAGGATATAGATTACTCACAGTACTTGTTTCTTAGCAGCGAGCTGCTGGAGAACTATTTGATTTCTGCATGTTTCCGTTTCTGAAAGTATTTTCTTTGTAATTCCCAGAGTAAAAAACTGAAGTTGTGGCAAAGTTGTGCAAAAGGTCACTACATCCAAAGAAGAGCTTTTTCTTCATTAGTGAAAGCAAACAAAAACCCTGCACTGAAACGTGACTATAAATAGGCACAGCATACTCCTTATATAGACAAAACTCAGAGATTTCAGTGGGAGTTCTGCCATGTTTAATGCAGGATAATACTGCTCTTTCACAGGCAGTATCAAGGAGGAGATAAACGGAGCACAGGCAAATCCCACAGGATGTCCACGCAATTGTTCCGGACCCAAAAGATGGGAAGGAATTTAATGTGAAACAATTTCAGTGATACTGCTGCTGAGTGACTAATAGTTCAAAATATCCGGTTTCCTACTGGATGGCTCCAGTTGGAAGAGCAGCCAAGAAAACATTCTTACACATCAAGATGAGTGTGAGAACTTTGTTTTGTGGATTTAGGAGAGGAAATAGGAGAAAAAACTTCTCAGAAAACTAGTGTATTATAAATCTGTATTGCTTGGCAGGGCAAGAGGGTGGTGGTGTTCAGCCTCTTCAGCAGATGTCTTCAGATATTCACCAGCATAAGCACAAAAAAAAAAGAGCTGTGCAAGGCTCTGGGAGTTAACTGACCTCCACCTAATGTACCAACTACATGTGTAGTCTCAGGAAATCCCTCTCTAATCCCTCCATGGATCTGCAAGGCGGGATGCATAGCAGAACATCCTGCTTTTGAGTTTGGTTGTCTGCCGCCACTAGAAGTAAACAACATGATCTGGACTCTAATCCTAGCAGGCTCAGTTCCTGTTTGCCTACCGTTTAATCCATATTCAATTACAGCTCTACTACTGAGACAAGCCTCTGTACAGACACTTTCCACACCTCAGAGAGCATAACTTCATTTGGAAAATTTTACTACAAATAATCCTAATGAAATAGTTCAGCATTAAATCTCAGGCTTATTAATAAAAAAAAAAGTTTTTGAAATTAGTCATTGAAGTCAATTAAAAAAAGTTATGTGGTTTGTTCATTATAATTACTTTATAATTAATCTTGGCAGTGACATTAGAGAGCAAGTAAATGTTTTTAATCAGTTAAGATGTTCATCTAAAGATCTTAGTTCCATCTTGAACTCTGTCATGTATTGATTGCCTTATTTATTTTGTCAATATGTGCACAGTGACATTAAAAGTTCCATAAATTAGCTTTTAGAGACACTTTGGGAAAAAAATCATGCAACAGACCCCAAATCACTTCCAAAATCTAATATTCAAAACTGATTGATCAAGAAGTGAAAAAGCAAAATGAAGAAAAATTATCACAGGTAACCACTTGATCTAAATCTATAGAAGAAAAAAAATCTGAATCCAATGGCCATTTATGATACTACTGATTTAAAAAGCAGTTATCATGTTGGAATTTGTATGTATATAATCCGTTTTTAAAACCTAAAATCCTTCTGAGATTTTAGAGTAGCAGCCATCACTCACAGAAGTTTTATAAGGCAAGAAATCAGCAAAACAATAGTTTCTTTTTCCAATACCACATTGCCTTTTTTTTTTAACTCAAAAGGTGCTCAAGTGGACAGAAAAAAAAAAGTTTTAAAAATTATCTCAGGATGCAGTCATCTGATCAACAGCAACTCTAGAACACTACATACAGGTCATAAAGTTCCTTTCATTAAAAGAGAAGGAAGAACAGGAGTGAGAATTTCAGTGCAGTGCTGTGATTGTAGCCAAACTGACCTGTTATTAGATAAAACTCTAATATAACTTTATTCTGCATCAGAAACAAAGAATTTGGCCTCACTAGATGGGAAGTCTAAGAAACTTTATGTTCTGCCATTGTCAAGTGCCTACACCACGCACTTTAAAGACTAATGAAGGAAAAATTTGACTGTTTGATACATATAAAAAGGAATAGAGACAACACTTTCCAAACCTTGAGCCTGCACCCTTCAGCATAAGATGTTCTCTATTTGTATTTAACATGTCAGGTTGGAATTATGAACCTTATTGATCATTAGATATGATTTGCCCCAAAATACACCATACTTCCATACTTTAATAAAAAATTTATCTTCATTAAATCAAAGAACTCGTGATACCAATTCAAATTTACTGTGGAGTTTGCATCACAGATTCAACAACTGGACAAATGTATGCAGTCATATCAGATGATACTGCTAGGTATAATCTAAAATACAGCTCAATCCAAATTTTCAACAACTTGGATGGCAGAGCTTCTGTTGCCTCATTCAGAGAGACAATGTAGGTACTAATAATTTTTTTAAGACAAAGACCCCTAAAGGACCTTCAAATTGGCCAACTTAAAGACTGCACATTCTGAATTACCATTCACATTGGATAATTTTGTCCGGATTCAGCAGATGGAAATTAAAACTTCTGTTTGTAAACTGAAAGCAATCTCATATAGATTTATATACACATACAAACCCCTACATGTATGTACTATAGACATTTTGAATACTTGAAAATTCAGCACAATCATGGCACATAAATAGCTGAAGTCTAACCGTGTAACAAAACTGAGTAACTCAGTAAAAAAGTAAAGGTTTTCTGAAGGACTTCCTAATTTCAAAGGCAACAGATTACCTTTTTTCCCAGTACCAGAAGTGCATCACAGAGGGAATGCAGCAGTTAATGTACGAGACATGGCAAAATATCCTGAAGAACAACTTCTTTCTAAGCTTTATTCTCATACTACTTTGGGATAATGGTTCAAACATCCTTTCTAAACTTATCTCTGCTGCTGTAACAGTAAGAACAGCTACATAATCAGTAACTGGTGTACAAGCCAATAGCAGTACTTTAAGGCATCTTCCTAAACCCCACAGACAGCACATTTCAAGGAACTCAAGCTGAGTCTTACCATATTGTCATAATTTGATGTACAAACACATTGCACTACCATCATCTTTTGAATGATTTCCAGGCATGGCCCTATATACTCGTAGTATGTAGTAGTGACAGAGACATTGCAGCCTTCATCTCACAGTTTTGTTTAATTTTTGGGGTTAAAAAGAAAAATACCTGCTCAAAGCATGGATACATCTTTTTTCTAACACGTGGTTTTGTTAACATTTTCAGTGATTCTGATCAATGTTTTTGAATTGCCCAAGCATTTGGCCAAATTCAAAAGGAGAAAGATTGCTCCAAATCCTAGATGTTTTATGAAGGAGCTCAGTATTTTCAGTTCTGCCAGGCTTCATTATTTACATGGTTGCTACCTTGCCCCAATGCTATTTACATTGTATTTTTTATCGTCACAGTCTTTTCCCAAAGAAGACATGTAGCATTTTCATTGTACACTGAATTCAGACTATTTTAAAGATCAGCTTATCACTAAATTGTGATACATTTTTTGCAGATAAAAATTATGGAAATTGGAAATGTTATGGTGCTAATGCATTTCAGCTGTTTGCCGTAGAGCTGGCTAAACAAGTGGACAACATTTATCACCTAACAAGCTTATCATAAAGGCAATCCATTACATCAATAAGGGAAATACCATGCTCCTTTTGACATTGATCTTTTTTCTGCCTGCTAGGAATTCTAGTTATGAGTTTCATTGTGCTAAGGACAGATCAGTCTTTTCCATACACTTACCCTCTGACAGCATGAATAAGTCTCAGTGATGGATAAGCGGTTCGCACTTTCAATTTATTCTTAAGGATTAATGCATTAACCCACTCCACATGCTTCTCTCCACCTTTGACCATGAAAGCTGGGATCCAAAGGACACTGTCATTCAGCATGGATAGTCTATGCACAAATTTTTCTCTGTCACTCTCATTCCGAAAGCCTCCAAATGCTCTTTGTACAACTGATGGGTTCATGGTAATAAAATCAGATTTAGTTCCCACATCGGCAGCAAACTCCACCACAGGAGCTAGATTGCACCTGAAGAGGAAGAAATTAATGGAAAAATGAAAATAAATATGAAACATTAACTCAGAAAAATGTATGCATGAAGGGAAAGCTGAAAATGAACATGCAAGCCCAATTCAATTTAATGTGAGAAAAAAATACCAGCGATAATAGGTGTGATAACACATAGTATTTTACTCAAGTTGGACAAGGATCAGACAAATTTTTAAAAACAGTAAGTGTACAGAATGCTGTGAGAAAAAAACCCTCCTCTTTGTACATTTGGAAACCATATAATCATGCTCTAGAATGCATCAACATCTAAAGCAGCACTTGTGAATAATATGCTTTCCTAAACCTATTACCTTTCAGTATTCATTTATCATCATGTTACCAACAGCTCTCGCACAAAGAAAGCCATGCTAGCAAATTAAGGCATAATTTATACAGTTTAGTCCATGCATTTTTATTTTACTTTATTTACAAGTATTATTACAGTATTTAAATGTTATTTACAAGCTAACTTAACCCCACCTTTAAATGAGTTTCTGGTACTTTGGTTTTTGGTATAATCACTGCAGTTGATAAGATGTTTTGAAATTTAGTACTTTTATTTGACTTAGAACTGCAATTTTTGGAAAAAAGTATTAAACTTTCAATTTTTCCTTCATATCTCCTTTTCAAACCTTGTTCAATTTTGCAGTAGCTTTGTGCTTCTTTTTCTAGGGTTGAGCAGCTCTCATTACTCCATTGTTCAGCAGATTTTTACCTCTAACTAGTTATATAAATACATTCATATATAATCACACATATGCATTGAATGCAGGTGACAAAATGCAATTCAGAAATTGGTTGTGATTTCAGTGACCTGTACGATCTGACTGAAACAAATTATCTCCACAACATCCTCAATGAATTAGCTGGTATACCCCAAACATGTATCCTGACACAACCATATTTTCATAACTTAACAGACTGCTCTGTTGAGGTAAAGAATAGTAAGAAGCAATGTTGGAACAGGCTCCTCCAAAACATTTGCATGTTATGACACTTCTAATATACATAGTATTCCATTAATTCTGCAATTATTTTATCTACTAGTTTCTTCTAATGGCCAGATGTTCAATGACATCACAATAAGTCAGCATTGCTTAACACCAATTGATGACCTGTCTGATAATACTAATTACCCAGAAAATAATTTTCATTATGTAATTATCAGTTAAAGAAGTAGTCCTATCTTCTTCAGAAAGACATTCTGAAGGCTATAAAGCAAATATATTCCTAGAAGATAAAGAAGCCCAAGTTTCTGATAACATGTGGGCAGATGTAGGCTAAGAAAATAGATTTACATTCTTCATTATCTTTATACATCTATTCCACAAACCATCTGCATGCATTTCAGGCTGCTAAGAGTAGTATCTTCCAGAAAATGGTTGTTAGGGCATGAGAACAACTCCCACTGACTTCAATACTGGCTTTGTAAATTATTTCTGAAAACCTTAATGCACGAACTTATAACCTGCCATTATTAAAAGTTTGTTAAAATCTAAAAATAAACATGATAAAATAATCAAAACGAGTACTTGAAAATCAACCAAATTCACTGAATTACTGCTTCTCTTGAAAATACCTCTTTTAAGGGCAGACTGCACAATAATGAGGGATTTGAACAGTGGATTTGTTTTAGTAGTCACATATATGAACATGATGAAATCTATTACTTAAAAATGTAAGATAGGTCTTGCATTGCAAATCCTGCTCTCTCTGAGTCCAGCTTTGAAAAACAGACCATGTATGTTACCAACACCACCATGTTTAAAAAGCTGTATGCCATACGCAAAGTGTGTACATATAACATAGGTCTTACGGTTCTAATATGCTCCGTTCTGACCTGCCAACAGCATCAGTGCCTAAACCTTAAAACTCTAGTTTCAAACCAACTTATAAATGTGATTTCAACTAAACCCTGGGGAAAAAAATCATTATAGGCATATTAAATACAAGGTCACCCACCTTGCATGTAATTACTGCTACATCAGTAACGCAAATCCACATTTTAGAAAGGTATACAGTGTAAGAAGTATAAATTTGTAACTTACTGCATATTCGGATTTTTCAAGTATAACTTTGGATAATAATGAGCAATCCAATTACACTCAGTAGCAACAGGATTGCAATGCTTTACCACCCTTATTGTAAAATTTCTTGCTTATAACTAGTCTGAATCTACCCTCATGCAGTTTAAAATTACTGCACATTGTCCTGGTGCAACAGGTTGGGCTAAAAAGTTTATCCCTATATTTCTTATATGTTTCAGGGCTAATAAAACTGGCTATTGTACATTTGTATATAAGCCTGAGTATATGTATATAGCTTTTACCTGTTTTGGAGCTTTTATCTTAACCTCTAATACATCCTTATGCTATGCCACAGTTTCATATTGTTGGAATTTTTAAGTTTATTTTTGTTAGAAGATGTCAATGACCTTCCACCAATTCTCATGATTCTTTCAAGAAAACTTCACATTCAGAGGAAAACATATACATACTACTTATTTTTAAGTGAAATTAAGAAGGCTATTAACTGAATAACTTTTAAATAGTCAATGCAATGCCCTTCCCTTGTTGTATTCTTTTATTCTAGCTAATTTGCCATAAGGCACAAAATGCCAAATAAAACCACAACAGTGATGAGGTGGTGAGGGTGTTTCTGCACCAAAACATTACATGCCTAGGGATTTATTCACCGTAAATAAAACCATACTTTTATTGTTTGGGGTTTTTTTTTGTTTGTTTGTGGTTTTATTTATTTATTTATTTATTTTTAGGAAGAGTAAATAGAAGATTGTAAATTACTGCATTTCCTCTTTCTCACATGCCACATTATTAGTACCTTACAACATAACATATGAATGCTTAAAATTGACTCCAAACTTCTTGCAACATACCATCACTTTCCATTCATTCTGAAAACTACTTCAGTGTTGTCTTCACCTTAGCATGCAAGTAATCAGGCTACAGGTGAAAGCTGAGCAAGACAAACTTGCTACTGTTACTGAGAACAGACTGTAATTAAGAGCCAGACTGAACACTGAAAATTAGGCAAATAGCTGAAAATGTGTATTGAGAATATATCACATTATAAAAAAGTTTGTAAATCTCCTAAGTCTCGGTCTCCTGAGCAAGCTATTACTGTTTCCAGACAAAAAGATGAGACAAAATAATCTTACAAAATACTGGTATTCATGGGTTCCTTTGTTATTTTTTCCCATAAAAATTCAGTTTCGGTGTATTGTTTGAAACAAACAATCTTATGGCTATTTTTTTCTATATAAAAGTGTTTAATCAGAAGCTTTAACTATTACTTCTTTCCCTTGCACAAAACTAGCAAATAATTAATTATTATTTGCTCCCTTACTTCTTCTAAGCACTATCTATGGCAGAAGTGTTTAGAAAACGGTCTAATGAGACAAAGATTGATACATTTTAGAGAGAGGGTTAGGAAAAAACCTAAGTGTATGGGAAACATTCATAATCCACGTGTTTCGTAGTATCATAGGCAACAATATCCATGGTACCTCAAATTAATGCTGCAGTCCCTGTTCTTCCGACGACATCAGACCATAGACAAAATCTCTGCACCGCCATTTCAACAGGGTGGTTACTCTAAACTTAGTGTTAGGCATCGAGTATATTATTTAGGACATCTGTAAGCTTACAGAGGCATCTAACTTACACTATGTAGACAACCATGACACTAAAAGGCAAATATTCCTATAAAATGTTCCCAGTGAAAATACAGGGGTTTCCACACATGAGCTTTCAGTATAGTAACAGAAGATTTTCAAGTGAAAAATGCACTGCAATGCTATCACTAAAAAGAGCTCTGGGATACAAGGGAAAAAATAGATAATATCTGAAATATCATGTATTTGATCATGCATAAAACAACTGGGATACTAAGACACACAGACCAAAAAGTCTCAATGACTGAAAACCTGCTTCTTCCACAACCACCTTTTGCATGTATTAGTTACAGTGGGACAGGTAAAGAAAAAGTGTGGGGAAAAAACTGCTAATGGCTGGAGTTGTAGAGTTGCATGCCATGAGAAGAAAAAGAAGAATGAAGTAGGTGCTCCTACACCACACTTTCACCAAACTGATCATCCCTGGGTTTGGTGTGACATCTTTATGACCCAAACTTATCCATAACATACATAGTCTTTTAAGCAGAGCTTAACAAGGAAAATAACATAATCAAAGTCACAAAAATATACTCAAATGAGAAGTCAGTTATTCCACAGAGATTCAGTTCATCTTGCTTTTTTACTAAAAAATATACAGCTCATGTATATGAACATAAATGTCCAGTACATAGTATTCATAGACCATATTTGAAGTTAATTTTAAATAAAAGCCATTGAAATTTCCTTAAGTACAATGGCTATCATTTCCATTTATCTGAAATTGAGAACCAAAAGAATATTCTACCTACAGCAGAATAATGCAAGACATGGCCATGAATCTATACATTTCTTAGTCTTCTAACAATTGGTGGACTTGAGGCTTACAAGTTGAAATAAATAGTTTAAAACTCTCTAAAGCCACTAGAAAGAAGTGCTTTATACCAATGCTTTGTTTCATTAATATCTTCTCTTTGTAGAGCAAAGCCAAAAATACCAGTTACACAGTATTAACCGTATACATTCTGAGAAGACAAAAAATGAAAATCAGATTGTAGCTGGCAGACATATTAAACCTTTCTGAAAGATAAAGAATTACACCTAGATTAGTGTCAATAACATACACTCCTTCCTGAGTAGTCTGCAAGGTTTTATATCCAGATTCATATCCAAATTCCTGTAAGAATCAAAATAGTAATCTTGAATTCAGTAAATCATGCCATTTAAAAAAAATAATTGGGCATGAAAGAAAAATTAAAGGCTCGAGCAAGTAGGAAAGGAAAAAAAAGAGCTCAAGACTGAAGACAACTTCACAGTTGGACTATGCTCTACTCAAGCTATGTTCAAGAAGCACATTGCCCTAATACTTCTGTGTATGCAGCACATCTTCTCACCTGATTCTCCAAACAAAGATGTGCAGCAGTGCTGCGGTAACTTTCACACACACCCAAAAAAGGGAGATTTACAAAAAAAAACCCCTGCACAATCTTCCTATTTCCCCCAACAAATGTAATTATTAGTTAAGCATATGGATTCTGACACGTTCTGCATACTTCTTTGGCTACTGAAAAAGATTAAAATTGCTTTAAATTAACCACAGGAATCTGGAGTAACAGTGAATCCCCTAACATACCCACTTCATCTCAGTCCTTATCTATGGCACAACAGAGGATGTCTCATGGGAGCTGCAGGGTTAGAGGCTCAGGTACAGCACTGCAGATTCTACTCACATACAACAATCACAAGAGCTTTTTAATATGTGCCACGTAAAATACTGACTTGATACACCCTTTCACAACACAAGTTCACAAAAATACTGAATTTATGACTTCAGCATGAAGATGGTTTTTGTAACATCACCTGCTAATAAACGGAAGTAATTCCTGTTGCCCAGATTACAACTTATAACTTAACTGGTAATCAATAAATTCTTTCTTCCTAACATCTCCCTTAGCACTAGTGACTGAAAGTTATCAAACTTACACAGCATAGTAAAGTGTCAGAAAAAGTGTAAGTGGCATTGTAGAAACAGCTGCAAAACACATTATTTACATCTTTATTGTGTGTCCGGCTGCAAAATTACACATGAATTAGTTTTGCTGTTCTTCCCAGTACTATTCCCTTGACAACAAAATAAAGAAATGAATTTCTATCACTGAAAGCTTTTTGCATATATAAAAATATTATTTAAAACACCTCAAAAAACTACAGCAATGAAATATCAAAAATTATATTTTAATGCAAGAAAAACTAAGAAATGCAACTCAGCAGTATCCTGAACACCGGTATATTTGCCTTTTAATGTGAAAATACCATCACACATTACTATCTATGAAGAGCCCATTCTATAGGGCAATTATGAACATCACAGAAGTGTTATGATTCTGATGTAGGATTTTTTTTAAAAAAAACCTGCAACATTATGAGGACAGAAAGGGTTAAAAAAAAATTATCCTTGCTATAAATTCAGATAAAATAATGATTTTCATTGTTTTGGAGAAGCACTTTGAAGTTGTTAGAATGGAACGTAGAAAGCAGCAGTAGTTTGAACTTTCCAAAACAGAGAACAGCTAAAAAGGCAGTTATTTAGATTACAACTGTTCTGAAATTTTTCACTTATTAAAACAGTCAATAGATTAAAAAAAAAAAAAAAGCATAGCTTTCCTGTTTCCAACTGTTCAGAAAACTACTAAATTAAAAGCTCTGTATTATCAACAATAGGAGTAAGTGACTTTAAAATAATGTCAGGAGAGTTATAAGAGGATTCAAGGAAGATTCAGACTAACCCTATCTACTCGGGACATGTATTTATTTAAGCAGCCTCTTTGGAACCCATGATCATTTGTATATGGGTATAGAGAAGGCACTCCTTACTGGTATTTCTTGAGTGTTCTTAACTTCTGTCCTTAAATAGCCTCCTAAATCACCTACTTAAAGAGTAACTTCTTTTAAAAAAAAAAAAACAAGCCTAAAATGTGGCCACAGGAGTCAAGCCTTCTCCAAGGCTCTCCTGAGGTGGAGATCACTCACACCTGCCTGACTGGAACAGCTCCACCAGCGCTCCCCCCTTTCTCAGACACTCAAATCCCCGAGCAAGAATATTGGAAGATGATGGCTTTCCTCTGCTTTCATTTAATGTTTCAATGTAGTGTGACAAGTTTTAAGAAGAAACAGAAGGCAAAAATAGAGCTGCCACATTTGAGATCTGATAAAGGTCTAATGAGCTAGTCTCGATGTATTCAGGTGTTATTTTTAGAGGAAGACTCATACTTTAAAACATGTCTGTTCAATTGGCAACTTTGCTTTCAACAGTTCTGCTGGCTCCAAGGATTTAGCTCTGCTTGGCACAATGGCCATGGTCCAAGCAAGGTGTACCAAAATAATATTGGGACATAAAAGCTGATATGAATTACAAAAAAAACCAAGTTCCAGAATACAGGTAAATTAATATTCTAAATATCTTTATTCTGACAAACTTACGATATTTTTTTTCCTAGCAGCTGAAGGAACAACATACTACATGCAGCTACTACAAATTTCTTATTATTAATTTAAATTGCTCCCCTGAAATAAGATACCAAACCTCCATGGTATGATTAGGTCTGTCCTTTCCTTCTGCCTGACCATATCTGCTGTCCTCTGCTCATAATACATGTGATGCTTCCTTCTGCATATCAGAATTGCCCACAAAAATCAATACACTAGGGAGAGTGTCAAAACAGATCATCCTCCCCTATGTACCGGACAAACCAAGACATCTATTAAAGGATATATTCTTTCCTCTCAAAAGGAAAAAAATGGACTACAAGTTTTTTCATGTCAACTTCACTAAACACAAGGATGATCAAGTTTAAAAATGAAAGTTAAAGCATGCTGGAAAAATACAGCTGCACTTGCCCAGCAAAATTTTATCACCAGTGATGGCAAAAACATCCATTTGGTTCCTAAATGCTGACAGAGTTAGCAGGAAAAATCTCCAATGGGAAAAGAAGAGTTCTAACATATAAAGTAGACACTTCAATCCAAAGAAAGAAGCAACTAATATCTTCTCATGGCTGTTCCTTGTCAGAGCAGCCCTAACCTATTGAAAAAGCTTCACTCAACAGGCCTGTTCTCCATACCATTCAACTGAAATGAAAGAGACTTTTCCAGATGCGGTGTTACCACAAGAAAAAACACAATATATTTACTAGGAGTTGTTTGATTGGTTGGTTTTAACCAAGTAACTCCAAAACTGAACTTGGACTCTGCTTTTGAATAGGTCTCATCATGAATGTCAAATTAAATAATTTAAGAAAATAAAATATAAAAATACTTATTCTGATTTTTGATATTGTTCAAGTTCTGAACCCAAAGCTGAACTGTTTGGTACATACTGGCTGCCAGAAGTAATTCTGAGTTATTACTTGGCAATGCTTTATTTTACACTGCCCCAAAACATTGCTGCATTTTTCAGAAACTCCTATGTAACCACTGCATTTCAAAATATACCACTTACTATAATAAGTTCATCTCTCTGTAAGATGCAACAGCTAACTCAGCCCTGGCTTGGGAATTTCAGCATGAGAAAGTGCAGACAAAGTAGGAATAAGATGTACTTATTCATCTAATTAGATATTTTGGAATGCTTCAGACTCTCTCTGGGTATGGTATCAAAAAGCAGCACACTCTAGCTCAGCACTACAAGAGTAGTAGGGGCACACAGATCAATAGTTCCTAATGGGGTATAAAAGCACAAGAGGTAAAAAGGAAAGGTATATGGGAAACAGGAAATAGTTTACAGTCACCACAGTTTGGGGTTTTTTTAATAGCAAAGAGTTGCCTTGCTTCCCATTTTAATTAGATGGATGACATTTTCTACTGCCAAAATAGGCATGACTTCACTAACCTTGTGAAACTTCTGTGTGTTTATCTATTATAATTAACAGTTTCACACTACCTTTATAGGATATTGAGTTTATCAGACTGCAAATACTGTTGGATATCTGTTGTTTTCTCTTCACTATCACAGACCTTCACTGTCAGTTTTAACATTAATGATATTGTGTTAACTCTAATGTAAGAACTGCTTCTCTAAGAATCAATTCTCAGAGACACAATTTTCCTGCATATCTCACAACCTCCCCACCATAAAATACAATCAAAATCAACTGAATACATTTAACCAGAATAGTATGACATACTTGTCACAGCACATAGGCATAATGCACTTGGCATCAGAAGTTTCTACAAAAATGTCCAATCTATACACCTGGATACATTCAGTAACTTCTTTTCAGAACACCATCAGATGAAAGCAAAATCTTAACAGAGTGTCATGGTACATTTTAATACCAGAATCCTAACAGCAATATAGGTAAGTGCCTATGAAGCACACCAGAACTTCATAATTACACTATGTGATTGCATATCAAGTTATATACAACTTTTTCTAAACGGAAGATGAGGAATGTAGGAGACCAACTCTGATGAATGATTTGCTTTTTTAACTTCAGTTACAAACAAATTCCTTGCTATTTACTTTAAACAGATGCTACGTAAGTATACATGCATCTAGACTTAAATAAATATCACATAGTTTAAATTATAATATGTAAATTTCTAATCCATTTTAACTTTCATTTGTAAATAAAAAAAAATAAATAAATAAAAAACCCACAGTATTGAAACTCCCTGTAGGCAGTAGGGCCAAGAATCTTATGCCCAGAATATTAGAGGTTATTAATCACAATATTGTCAGACTCACTAGTTATTATACAGATCACTTTAATTGTTATATACATATGAGAGATGTTTCATGGAATCATAGAATGGTTTGGGTTGAAAGGTGGCCTTAAAAATTATCAGTTCTAAATCCCCCACCATGGTCAGAGGCACCTTGCACTTGAGCAGGTTGCTCAGAGCCTTGTCCAACCTGGCTTTGAACATTTCCAGGGATGGGACATGCACAACTTCTCTGGGTAACCTGTGCCAGTGCCTCACCATCCTCACAGAACACCCACATCTCTCTCCAGACTAAAGAACTGATTAGCAACAGCAACTTCCTACTGCTCCTATTAAGCTTCACCAAGTCTTTAAGAATATTATCTTTCTTCCACATAGGTTGTATTAGTTAAAACCTCCTACCAGATATGATCATCTAGTTTCATGGCGAGTTAAAACATGTGGAAGAGCATGGGGATGACTTCCAAGAAATTCAGCACATGATTTAAAATAAAGCATACACCTTGATTCTCTAAGAAAATTTTCATCTAGAAATTCTAGTATCTATTTTTTTCTGTAGTCCTGTTAAATGAATCACATTTAATCTCAGAGAGAGTACAAAAGCATGCCATTGGCTAAATGCAGTTTAAAACTGTGGTAATTACTCTTGGATTTCCTCTGCAGTAAGTAAGGATGCTAATTTGAATAACTAGTGGTACAAGTAAGACAAATAAGAGCAATTAAAGAGAAGTGTTTTATTGCTTCAGTTGCAACTTGCTAGAATACCTTTCAAATGAAATACAAAATTCATGTATATTCTTTTATTTATGTACCTCAAAACAGTAATTTTTCTTTTTCATGTCCTTTTGCCATTTATTGCCACCATCATTCTTTTAGGCAAAAAAAGAAAAAGCAAATAACTTGCAATGACTACTATTGCTATATTTCTTTCTGTCACCTCCCTCCTGTTGTCTGGCCTTTCATCCTTCTGAAACCAAATCAATCGAAACGTCTGCTTCAAATGCAAAAGTGGTCATCTCTTGCTCAGCATTTTCTACGTAATGCCAAGCGGTCAAATGAGATCAGCTTTAACATGATAAATGAAATCCAAAGGCATTTAAAAACGAAGTGTGTGCTTGAAGAATGAATAAAAATTGAAACTTTTTTTCCCCCCATACTGCAAGAATAGATTTTTAAACCAACACAAAGGAATATATTTGGGTGACTTCCAAGTACCTCAATGGTAGCCTCGTTCAAGGTCAATACACCACACTGAAATTTTACTACATGCTACTAAAGTAATGTAGTAATTTACAAAAGGCCACCTGTGTTGACCAAAAGCTAAGAAAGAGTATTTTTAAAAGAGAAAGCATTTTGAATTTATTCTGTCAAGACCTCTGTAAGAATATTTATTTTTCTGGAATAAGAACAGCAAAAAACAAAAATAAAAAATGCAAACTTCTCTCCTTTGTTTTATTTTCACTGTAAATCTTGTCAATAATATATGCATGAATTTAAACTTGGGGAATCACATGGTGATGGATACGGTTTCAGATTAATTTCAGATAATGCCTGTAATATGTACCTCAGATTAAAATATTTCTCCCAGCTTTTCTCCAAGAAACATAGCAGCCTGCATCTTTAACAGCAGATGAAAACTTACCTTATTACAAAGTCATGGTTATCAATCTCTTTTCCGCAACCACTCTTCAGAAGGATGCCAGAATTCCCAACAACTGCACAGGTTTTAAATCGGCGATTTTTCATTGGGGAAACTTCAGGCAGAAGGCTGTGCAAATCCTGAGAAATGTTTAGAGTGCGACGTCTGTCCAGTACATAATGAATTACATCTCCTGGCTTGAAGCTGCTTTTGACCACTGAGATATCTCTTTCAGCATCCAAGAACTGAAGAATGCTCTTTCTGTGTTGACAGAAAAAGACACAGATAAAACCCAACACTCCGTGCTCCAGTGGAGTTTATCTAACAGCTATACAGACTGTACAAGGCATACAGCACAAAGCAGAGGGTCATTTCCCATGCTCTAGGATGGAGTTAGAGCAAAGCTGTTAGGAAGGAGTTCAGACCTTGGTTACAATGTAACACACAAATACACAGAATTGGAGTTTAATAATTTTTACACACAAAGGCACTAAAAGACGAAGGGAAGATAACTAAAAATTTGAAGGCACACTGTGTTTGACCGTCTTCACAAAATTTTGGAATGAAGACGTTTTTAAAAAGGACTGTGGCAGTTTGTTTTCATAAAAACACAGTTAAATATATGAAATATTTATGATCAGGAAATGTCATCTCTTACAAATCAGCTTGGCTCAGGAATGGCCATGTTTTCTTATAGATTCTTATTTCACCATAACATTAATATATTCAGTTTGGCATAAACTTCCTCGCAATTAACTGAACTTTAGCTAAAGCTATACTAATTAACTTGATATGAGATCACACCCAGTCTTTTGTACCAATTTGAACAAAATCAGCTTAAAACATACTGCAAATAAAACTACGGCAGCTCAGGGTCCAGTCAAGCTGTTAGCTGAACTCAAAATCACTTAAAAACTCATAAACACTTGGAAACATTTATCATTTTTTCTGCAATTAATTGTTTGAACTATTAGACAGGTTCAGACACACATGACCAAAATATACTATGGTAGTTTAACAAACTACCATGAATCAAGTGAACTATGGCAGCTAAGCGGTTCTATACTTCCAACCGTCAGCAAGTAACGGATGAAGAATGCTTGCTTTTATGTCAGCTGAAAAGTGAAGTCATGGCATCTGCTTATTGGGCCATCAGGATTCTCTGCCTAAGTGGCAGTAAAGTAGCTCAAACTTGCCTCTACTTGCACAGGTTTTCAGTGCTGATGGAGAAGAGAGGGTCACCCTGCTTTTGGTGTTAAAGAATGCTGAGACTGGCCTGACTCATCAATCTCAAAGTTAAACATTTTATTCTGTGAAGAACAGTCTTTCCTGACAGAAACTGGCACTGGTGAGGATGCGGCAGACAGAGCTCCTGATAAGGGAACCAACAAGTGACAGTGCTGATAACTTCAGTAAAGCTGCTGAGCTGATACATCGCAGTGTCAATCACTTCATAGTATAAAAGTCAAGGCCCTCTTTTCAATGGCAGAGAATTCTGACACACCACTTCTTGGAGTGTGTGTTTGTAGCTTCCTCCTTTGAGTGGGAATCCCCTTCAAGGTTACTCCTTAAGGCTGAGTAAAAGAGACTTGTCCATGGTCACTGGTATGGGTAAGCACTGTCAATTTCTGCTCAATTACTTTGCTACCTTTAATACTGTTGCTTCAATACAGCTTCAGTAAAGAGTGCACTGTATGAGAAGTTATAACTATACCATGTATTACTAAATAATAATGATCTTTTAATCTAATCATTATCATCATCAATAAATAATTTACTTTAATGATTTAAGTATATTTGGTTTGCCATCCTTAGTCCTGCGGGACAAAGCTGCATAATGGTTCAATTGCACTTGCACAAACCTTTAAACACAAACTGTTGACCGAGTGTGGAGCTCAAACTGGATCCAACCATTCCTTGCTTCCTCTCTGAGGAGTTTAGTATGCAAGGGGTTTAAAAGAAAGTTCTCTACCTCATAACTCAGTGGGAGGGATTCTTTCATAAACTGTCCAAAGTTTCCATTCTGCCAATGAAAGGTGGGGATTGGGGTCCAAATACAGGCACACTTTCAATAGGTAGGTTCAAAAGAGATACTTAATGACTACAATGTACTGACTAATATATGCATCCACTAATACCTGCACTGGCAGTGTAGAGCAGTTTCCAGTACACACTTGACATAAAAAGCTGAAAAATTCTCCAGGCCAGAGCTGCAGAAGTCACTGATAGCTCAGGATTGCAAGTGAGCAAAGCTTTACAAGCTTGTGTCCACCTGTGAAGCAGGTAATTTTGTGAAGAAAGATCACATCTGAACCAAGTACAACACTCTTATGGAACAGACAGGGAGTGCTGAGCTGGGGCAGGGTGTTTAGTACATAATAAATCTACTAGAAACTTCTGCCTCTGCAAGTCTAACAAGAAAAGAAGTAAAACAAAACCTGTATTTTTCACTGTTGTCAGTAGGTAAGGTGGAAATTAAAACAAAATAGGTATTTTGTTGACTAAGAGAATGTTATTTTTGCATATTAAGCTCCTAGAGCAGGACTTCCTTAGAGCACATCAAAACAGGAAAAGATAATTAGAAAAGTTATTTTAGCAGTTGCAACACTCAGTCGCAGCCATAAAGAAGAAATAATGCCCCACAAGTTAAAAGGGATGAACTATAGAAACACCCATGCTCACTAGCCACCTCTTGTGTTGCTGCCTTGAGAAAGAAGAGTATGTCTTAATCTTGCAACTAACAACACAAAATACTGACCATGAAACTGATTTTAAAAGCCATAAAAGTATTTTTTTAAGCAATTTCTCTCATCTTCTATACTTGACTGAAAAAAAAAAAGAAGGGAAGAATATCTGGAATGTGTTGGGCTATCTATTACAGCTGTCACATATGAAGGAAGCAGCATCAGAGCAAAGGCAGCTTATGCTGAGGCACATGAGGGACTCAAAATAACAAAGTAGGATAGACAGTGTTAAAATTCTGAGTGTAGTTTTTGGTAAGGCCAGGCAAGGTATTTCTGTAAAAGGAAGATGAAGACTTAAATTTGGACTTTAAATCGCCTTGGGTTTGACAGCTTAACTTTGTGGGCACTCTGCAACAGATACATCAACTGCTACAAAACAAAAAAGAGCAAGAAAGAAAGAACTGCCCTATCTAGAAATATTACAGAGTAGTGCAATTATTCATTACATAGGAGTAGAGCCACTACAGCTGGGGCTGTAAAGGGTAACATGACTGCATCAAAAGCTATGAACATCAGCCAAGCTATCGAGAGACTCATTTCACATGAACTCTTAACTTGAGAAGGGATGACCACAAATGAGTCTCAAAACTT
Organism: Orthonyx spaldingii; assembly: GCA_013397795.1. Taxonomy (NCBI): domain Eukaryota; kingdom Metazoa; phylum Chordata; class Aves; order Passeriformes; family Orthonychidae; genus Orthonyx; species Orthonyx spaldingii. The sequence continues at coordinate 119,789 of VZTJ01004983.1, forward strand.
AAAAAAATTATATGAAATGTACAGAAATTAGATTTCTGACTACAAGAAGTCACCAGGAGATTTGCTTTAGTCCCTGATACCTTGAAAAAATTGGCCTAAAACTGTCCATGTTAGCAAATAAGCAGCAACATTTGTGCATGAACACAATACAGCTTCTTCTGTATTATTTTAAAAAAATAAGACAAAGGTAGTGAAGTTATGCAAACAGTGCAAAAAAAAAAAAAAAATAAAAGCACTTTGGCTTCCATTATTAATTTGGTTACTTATATTCAAAACTCATTTATCTATACAATCATAAAAGTCCTCCAAAGAATTTCACATGGACCTGAATTAGAGTCAGATAATCAACCACTTACTTAACACAGCTAAAATTTCCAAAATGTCTATGGAATTTATTTTTCAATAAAATGTTGAGATGGGCAGAAGTCACTAATCTTAGTATCTTCTCACATATTTAAAAATGTTTTCTTATCTGAAGTTGTCATTAGCATATTCAATTAAATGTGCACACAGGTATTGAAATACGCAATGGAATCCTTGTATAAGAGACATGCAATAATGCTAACATTAAAATATTTTTTATTGCTTCATCTGGCTGTATCCAGGTATCTTCTAATACTGAAAGTAACATGATAAATAATGCAGAGTTCCTGCTATTGTTTTAAGTTCCTCTGTGCTACTGACTCACCCATACCATGGGCATAACAATACTTCTCATTTTCACATAAGTTCTAAGAGAAAAAAAAAATTACTGAGGGATGTAACAAATACTGAGTGTACATACATGAGTGTCTCAGTCAGTCTTGAAGCTGATTAATAATAAGAACTTGTTTAACTCTGTTCTGTTCCACAAAGAGCACTAAAAATAGCACAACCAGGTTATTCTGATTAAACAGACATGACAAAATAATGACAAGTTAGTGCTACTCCACTTCAAGCTGCATATTAAATTCAAAAGTAAGCTTGATTTCACCAAGGGAAAAAAAGAACATGATTTTTATCAAACCTTGAAGAACAGGTGTTTTGCAATCTCATGCTAAAATGTGTAAACAAACAGTTTCATTTGAGGCAGTCTTCAAGCTTTTTATGCCAAATAAAACTGTAACAGGTTGTGCTCTGAGCCCTTTTGTGGGCAGGTAAGACTGATGTGACTCACCCTTAACTGTAGCCAAACAGCTGCTTGTAACATGTTTACACAACTCAAAAAACCACAGTGTCATAATCTGTGGCTGACCTAGGACTTTTCTTTGATAAGCAGAAACAGATCTCCACAATATTTAAGTACTAGCTGAAACCCCCAGTTATCCAACAGAGTTCATACAACAGAGAGTAACGTCTCTGAACAGCTTTCCAAATGTTAAAACTGTGTACTGCTCCGGGGCAACATGGTGAGATTTTTCTCATGACGTGCATTTTTCTAGTTTTATTTTGTACTGTGGTCTTTGTACTACTAAACTATTATATAATTCAAACTATTCTGCCTCAGAGCTGTGTGAATGAAGGAAACAAAATAGACCACTTGAAGATTTGACTTTTAAGATTATAAAACCATGTATATTTTTAGATGTTCTCGAGAAAGCTAAAATGTGACCTCCAATGCTTTTTCTGGGAAAAAATAATTTCTTTAGAGGAAGGCAGCACCATAAGTCCTTGCTGCTGGACTCGACTGGACCCCAGGGGTGAGGGGAAGCCTCTGGAGTGCATCCTCAGTGCCCAGGAGGGTTCACCAGCAATCACACTACAGAACAGAGACGGACTAAGTGTTTACTTGCTCCTCTCTGTGCCCACTGAAGACGTGCCTTTATCTACATGTCCCCCAGACCATGTTTACCTAATGTGTTCCTAATAATCTCTTGTGGTGGGTACCTGACAACCTCCCTACGTACCCATGTTAGTGTTTCCCTACACTTAGTGGAAGCACAGTATTCCTCAGACGTTTTCCACAGCAGCTGAAGCTGCTCCTTTTCCTTATGCCTTGCTTGTGAAGAACAGACTACACTTTATTCTTGGCAATATCCTTCATTTACCTGAGGGTAAGAAACCACTCAACTTTTTAAAAAAACTTTTTATGTTGTAGATTTCTAATCCCTCCTCTTGTTCTCCTGCAGAGATCTCTCTCTGACAGGCCTTCATAAACAATTTGATTTTCTAACCTAGCAGGTCCTGACTCTGTTTTGCACTCCGCAGGTGGAAGGCAGAAGGTGGGTTTCAGCCTTTGGAATCACCAGGGACTATGGCTTAGATAAAACATGATTTTTTGCCAGCTAAATTAGTTTAAATTGAAAACAACATGAAAGAACAAACTCTGTGGTAACAAAAGGTCATAGCTTGCTCTTGTACATGACTAGAGTTCCAGCTCCTGTTGGTTTCTTGAGGAGGCAGTGGAAACCACAGGTATTCGCATCTCAGACTTTAGTCTGAAAGGAAGTTTTAAGAAAACTTCTTCCAGGAAATCAGCTTTTCAGAATCATAGGATAATTTGGGTTAGAAGGGAACTTGAAAGATCATCTAGTTCAATCACAAATTTGGGTTTGTTAAGAACATGCCTAACTGCAAATAACCCTGGAAGGGTTCCTGGGAACTCCCAGCTGACAGAGGCCACACAAACAGAAGTTCCATAATACAAGAGAGTGGGCACGCAAAAGGAAAAGAGGGCTTTTTAACAGACCATGACTCAACTATTACTTATCACAGGAAGGTCGTCCGTGTACCAGCTTTTCATGAAGATAAGCAGGGTCGAGTAAGATAGATTGGCAAGCAAAAATCCCCTGAGGTTTATTATGACTAAACAGAGAATCCCAGCTTCCATGTCTTTGACACAAAAATGATCAGAAGGACACAGTGCAAATGGCTTCAGAGTATTGTTCCAAAAGCTTCAGAGCAATTGTAGTGCTCCATTGTTGGTTCCGTACTTCCTGCTAGCATTTCAGAGACTTATCACAGCTGTTTCACATGAACTTGTAAGATAAAAAATGATAATAATCTGAACCTTTTAAAGGAGGAAGATGCCTTATTTTTTTTTTTAGATGCTTCTAACATCTTACAAATTCTCACACTTTTCTGACAGGAAATAGTCTCTGTTACATTGCAGAGATAAATACATTCTCAGTGTACTTTTTAGACATTTTGCCTTCCTGCAACTCATAACCTTTTTCTGCTCCTTTCAGCATAAATTCCCATATTTAACCAAAAGTAAGCAGAAGAAAGTCACACACTTAGACATGGAACTGTGGTTGATTTCAAACAAGCCACAGACTTGCTGTCATCAGCCCTGTGTGGAAGGCTTCCCCAGATAGGTGCTTTCCACCTCAGCCACATCCCTACTTTCTGAAACTACAGCCTTCAGTACAAATGAAGGCTTCTTATTTCCATAACCATAAGGAAAACTTTCACACTGCTACAGAGAGTAGAAAGGACTTAAGACATAAAACCTTAGCAGATGGTGGACTCTTTATGACTGAAATAATTCAGATAGAAAGGGGAGCCGAAAAAGCAGCCTTCTTCCCTTTGTCACAGGAATTATCAATTCTCCTTTGAAGAAGTTGCCAGCAATGAGAAGGTAACATCAGTAGCAAAAATCACTCTCCCACTAAACCAGCCATTGTCATGGCAGCACGTTTCACAGAGTGTCAGGTAATTAGTAATACCCATAATTTCCACTGCAATCACAAGGTCTAGCTCTTTCCTCTTAAGCCTGCTTAGCACCTCCAAAGGGCTGCTGCCTTCCCAAGAGGGCTGCTGCACTCCACAGAGTGCCTTCTCTGGCTGCAAAGTCCTAGAGCATCAGAAACCCAGTGAAAGCCTTCCATCCTTCCACAGAGTCCTGATAAAGGAGCTTTACCACTCATTGACTCCTATCTAAGCCTGGCCTTGCAAAGAATTCCCAAGGCCTTTGAGGCTGATAGACACATCACTAACCTGAGCAAAAATAAAACGGCCAGAGTGATGCCCACAAAGCCAACAAAGCAATATCAAAGTATAATACTCTAGATGCCAATCAACAAGATCTGACACATCACTGACCAACAGTCCTTGCACAAAGCAAAACTCACTATAAAATACTTTCTGCATTTGAAAACTGTTAATGTGGGTGGCAAGCTGATGCAAGACACAAAAACATCTGTTATTTATGGGTGACTATAAGTCTTATGAAATATCTTTATGCTGTACACTAATGGCTTCACCTGTTATTTCTCCACTACATAGAACTGATAACATTTTATATTTTATTCAACCGCTTGTTTTTTGTTTCTCTCTTACTGTTACTTCCTACGGTCAACCTCACACCACAAGACCACCAACCACTGTTCACGTTAACAGCTGCAGTTATAGACCGAATCATCTTCGTGGTCTACACAGTGCTCGTAACATATTCTGGAGGGCTGAGCAGTTAGTTAAACCACAAGAACACTTTGCTAGATAGTTTTAAAGTTAGTCCTGATAAGTGTGTAAGTGTAAAACTACAGCTGAAATGCTTCTTACTGCTGTAACATGGAAGAAAGGTGTATAGCAAACCATCTGTAAAAGTGAGAGAATGTACATAATTTAGTCAGCATCAGATTGAAACACATCATAAGAGGTTGCATGTGGCTTCCTCAGTGAAAAGCATGCCTCACATCCCTCCCTCAGCACTGAGAACCATAACTGAGTGTGCTGTGCATGTAAGCAAAGAGGACTTCTGGAAAGACTGTGCCTGGCTGGTAGTACCGACTCCTTCCATAGAGTTCATGTCAGCTTTTGGCCCTAAATCACATTAATCTCAAAATATTTTACTGGTTCACACTTACTTTCTGCCCCAATGCTCATACAGGTAGCCATTTCCTCTGAAAATAAGACTGGCAATGTGAATTTCTAAAGAACCTCAGCTTTATGCTCTCTGTGGCACAGAAAATCTTACATTACAGTGGAACCTCTATTGCCAATGCCTAAGCCACTGCACAAGATACACTGTTCTACTAATTCACTCTACTAATGAGGCAGGAAAAAAAAAAAAAACCTTCCCTGCACAATATTTTTAAAAAACCCCACTTATCACAGTGTTTCTTAAGTACACAATAGTAATTTTTTAAATAAGAGTCATTTCCCTCTCTGGAAAACAATAAAGAAAAATGTTATTTTGAAACTCATGAATTTAGAAGATTGAAATGATACACATGTATTAACAGGATGAAAAAATATTAAAGCATTCTCTACTGTTTTACTTCTTTGTCTGAATGATATATTTTGCATTTGAAACAAGTGGAAAATTAGCATCACCCAAGCTTCATTTTCTCTCTTAATTTTAACCAAAAGGTTGTTATAATGGTTTTTTTCTTGCTTGTTGTTTGGCTTGAGCAGCAAGGTTGGTTTCAAATGGTTCTGAAATATGATACTCTTTTTTTCAGTAAAATGACCGAGATTAATTATTGTCTCTACTTATAGTCACTCCCTCGTTTCCAAATCAGTTAACTTCACAAGTAGAAAAAGTTGCTTTCTCACAATTGTCAGACTCATAACTTATGATACATACATTTCTGAGCTACCTTTATCTTCTGCATGCTTTAGAATTAGGGACATAAAACAGCAGTCATTAAAAAAATCCCAGAATTCCTCCTTCAGAGAAATCATGCTTTTATACATGGAAACAATGCCTGTTTAAGGGGTTTGTAAACTGTCCTTTAATAAAAAAAAACCAAACAAACAAACAAAAAAACAACAACAACAAAAAACACCTAAAAATAAAATATTTAAAAAGTAGAAAGGGAAATCACATAGAAGCCACATTTTAATTAGATCAAATGTCTATCCAAAATCTTAATATTCAGAAAATCAAGTCTAATGAGCTATGTGGTTGTTGTTAAAAATAGTTACTTTGCCTCATTTTCCACAGAACGTCACACTCCTAGCTCTCCACGCTGCCAATCCATGCCCCATATGTTTCTCTCATGGGCCACCTTCCTGATGAAGATGGGGAAGATATGACACGACACACTCAGATACATCTGCCTGCTACTCTCTCTGGCCCCAGGGTGCACAGATCCACAGTAAATATTAAGACACATCAGAATTAGCACTCACTTGAACTCTGCTACTGGGTTGCCCTCTCAGTATGAGCCTAAGGCTCTTTTTGGCCTTTCTGACCCCAAGAAAGAAAACTGCGTAAGACATAGATATTGTCAGTGTCTGACTTTGTGACATGGACCAGCCACAGCCACAACTGGATTCACAGCACTTGACGGCCCAGGTATCAACTCCTGCATCTGAGCTGTCTGTCTAAGCTCTCTCTGTAGTCCAGGGAGAAAAACTGGTATGCTCAGGGCTCTTTCACCTGTTCTATTTCAAACCTTTAGGATGAGAGAAAATCATGTTCTAAAAACATCAATTTCTCACCACTGACTGGGAAAGAGTTCTAGACAGCCAGCTTAAATATGGACATGCATAATGTAGACACTGATTGCACGGGTCTGACAGTCACAGCCAGATGAAAACATTTTATTCATTCTTATGAAGGATGGCTTGACTTTGAAGCCTAATGTAACGCAGCTGCGTTTAACACTGAAACCTAAAGAGATATGGTTAAAAAACATCCACCAGCAAATGTAAATCAAATTACTGTTTTATAGACCAAAAGAATTATAAAGCAACATGAATGAAAAGAATTATAGGCAATGTGAAATGAAGTGCTTTTTATTTAAGACACTCACCTTATTTCCATTACCAAAGAAGAATTGATTTTCCAACCTTCAACAGCATGTTGGAAGATTGAGGAGCCACCCTTTCGAATTATCTTATCAGAGCTATTGATCATTGATCTACTCAAACTCAGTTCACCATCTCTGCAATGCAATATAGAAAACACACGATTACATCAAGGCTAACTCCAATTTAAGTAATTTACATTCCAAGCATCAGCAATATATCCTCTTATCACAACAAAAATAAGCAATTATCTCTCAGTTTTCTAAAGAAAATAAACTGTAATGAAAAAAATCTATGGGACAGGTCTATGTAATATTTGAATATTCAAGTTATGATCTTAAATATGTTTATATTTGTAATGGAATAGACATAACAAGAACTACAATAAACTCCAAATTGTGAATCTGGACAAAGCTTCATTATGTTTGGGAGGCAGATTCTGCACTTCTGGGTTCCAAATTTCTAGTACTAAACTACGAATTAAGTGTTAAATTTCAAGCCTTTGCCCAGCAATTCTTCATAATCTGCAATACTGGCTTAATAGATATCTTTGGCCTTCTGTGGATGCTAAAGATTTTTAAGCATGGAATTCTGGCATTTAATGGTATGCAAGATACAAAACTTCCCCAACAATTAATGAAACTTTTGCATGCACACATCCAAATCACTTCAATTGTCTTATCCTGTCCATCAGTCCTATGATTAAAACTTTTTGGCAAGGTAACCTTAAAAAATAAATACAGTAAGCTTTGGGTGATGACCACTGAATGCCTGATGAGTTAGCACAAGTTGCAGTGATATTAGCCAACAGGATCACATAAATGGGACAGAGGAGCCCAAACACTACAAGCATAACTTAAGGTGTTAGGACTAGAATTCATTTTTATCTCCACACCTTTCCATTATCATCCATATCCTTTTAGATGCCAGAGCAATGTTCAGCTGAGTTCAAACACAGTCGTTAATCACAAATACATCAAAGTTGTTGGATATAAAAATCTACCACACAGAATGTATTGTAACTCAGGTGTGCACAGGACAATAATATACAGGAATCTGTTTATCGGTTAAATAAGCATGCTCTGAAATATTGCCAATAACAATAACTTAACTTGGAAAGAGAATATCTGACCATAGCCCTTCAATGAACAAAATGGAAAAGATGTGAGACTGTAAACTTTCCAGGAATTGCTGGGTCGTGTTTTTCTGTGGCTGTAAGTTCTAATAACAATTGGATCACTGCCCTTAGTAAGAAATACAGCAACATTACTGCTGTATATATAAAGCAGTAATATTTGGTAAATTATACTACAGACTAAACACAAACTAACTTGCAATGGGACATTAATTAAGCTAAATTAACAAAACTGTTAACATGTAGTAATTTCTAAAAAGTGCTGTCATTGCAAAAGCCCGTATAGCTAACAAATCAGTATCATACACTTCACCAAAACCACCCTGCAATACTCGCAGCTCTCTTTCTCCCTTAGCCTCACGCCAACACCCTGCAGCCCTGACATCGCACCGATGCAGAGGTAAGGCTGCCACCTACTGAAAACCTACAGCTTTAGGTACAAGACCTGTATGCAAATTACCCAAATCCTGCTAACTTGAAGGCATGGAAGGATGCTGCAAAAGTCCCAAACTTCAATAGCCAGAATCCAACTGATACTTTTTGCTATATTAATTTTTTTTATTCCCTAAAACTTTTCAAAAAGAGTTGTAATAATATTAATTATATATATATATTCCTGCATGTATTTTCTAGATGCTTTGTGGGCATGCACCTAAAGGAAAACCACCGCACTACATCCAGGTAAAGTTCTCAGTCTATAGATACTTCAGTGATGTTTCTAGTTTATTCTGGACTAAATATTATTTAGACACTTGAACAGTGAAACAAGTGACAAAACTTAGCAAAAAAATGCATTGCCAACACTTAAACCATAGCATTTGAAATGTGGTTGACTCCCGTATTCACAATTTACAACCACAGTGAGTTACACAGATTGTAGATCAAAACAATGTTAAATTCTGTTCTTGTGAAAGAAGGACCTAGGCACCTTGTGTTAACATTACTACTATCAACACAAATGTGCTCACTTACATCCCCCTCTCCCTTTTACTAGTATTGCTTTAATTTTCACTTACAGCAATGTTAAATGGACTAATACATAAAAATCAAAACTTTCTCCAGGTAGAGCTTCATTGTGTCAATAACTGAAGGAAATTTGGATTACTTTGTATCTTCTAGAATCACTGTGAATCCTCTCTGATACAAATGAAACAGATGCCATACTGTGACAGCAATTTACAGCTGACGCTGTCAACTTTCACTTCAGATTATCTCGCCTTGGTGACCAATCAGACCAATATAATAAGACTCTCTCTTCTCGTGAAGATAGTTCATGAAATAAAGTAACTGCCTTCAAGCATATTCTATACGAGTAGAAGATGACACTTCTTAAGAAACACTAGGCTGCACATAACATACATGTTTCATTACTTGCTTAACCTTTAAAAGGACTATCTGAAGGACTGTCTATCTGAAGAAGGGCGTGCTTCACAGTAATTGTGCTACAACACTTTGCTATGAAAGCACACAGCTGGTTTGAAGTTTATCATGTAATTTGGAACTGCATATAGTCAATCCATTTTGGGTTGTCTAGGTTTACCTCTGGTGACACCACAAACCATAAAATGGGCCACCTCAGACACCCGTAACTTCTGAAAGTAAAACATCCCATTTAAAACTAACTTTGCTTGCCCACACGGCCAGTCAAAAATAACTCAATGTCCTGAACCCCTAATTCAGGAGAAAGGCAAGTGTAACATCAATAGGGGCTGCAGCTATCAGCAATACATTTTAGGGTATTTTTCCTGCTTCATACAGTAATGAATGGGATGACAGGATGTGAAGAGAAGCAATATTTCAACAGTGAAAGTGAGTAGTACCATACTGTACAGGAAGCCTCACTGATAACGAAGAAATAGAGATATCACAAAATGACCTATCAGAAGTATATTACAGGTGTATTTTAAAAGGTTTGTTAGGAACATACATATTTATAACTAAACACGCTTATTTTCTTTCATTTAATACTAAAACAACAGTTCATTTTAGTAAGTTGTAAATTGTGTCAAATAATGTGCAGTAAACTGAAGGGTTTCTTCTCTTTGCAAACTTATATAAAGTAATTTCTGAATAATTTAATTAGTTCACTCTAGCCTGAGAGGAAGGAGCACAAACATGGGTATTAATGACAATTCTCCCTTATGTGTTCATTTCCACCTGTGTTGTTACACAGCTGTAACCCCAAAATTTTAAACTTCTGTACATCTCCTAAGAACACAGACAGCTTTGTGGTAGTAACTGGGTTACACCCAGGCTAAACAAGAGGAAGAGATACCAGCAAGTTGTGAAAATCTTGAATAACAAGGGAAGCAAACATTGCACACACACACACAGGTGAAGCCAGCCCCTGTTCTCGGCAGTGCCAGGGCCACCCTGCACCAAACTATCTGGGAAAGAGGGATGTGCTTTCTGTCTGTAACTCCAGTGCCAAGGCGGCTATAAGTGCCTCAGCTTCCTCCAGGCCCCTACGGGTACTGACAAACCCCTCATGCCTCCCCCTTCAATCAAGGCAAGGGCTTACACAAGAGGACAAAAATCTGCTCTGAGAGAATTGTCCCCACAGTTGACATGCACAAGCAAACAGAAAGTGTGAGCCCCTACTTAGCTTTTGCTGATTTTGTTAAGAGACCAATAAATTTATGCCTTGCTCCAGTGAAAACAAAATCTTGTACATCTCCAAGGAAAAATCAGCTTGGCTGAAAACTCGGCATCTCCCGAGAACAGCTGCGAGTTGGGAGAAAAATGAGGAATGCAGGCATTCACATACATAAAGAGTAAGCTGAGGTGCAAACAGAAAAACGGCAAGGGACTTTGCCTTTCGTTTTCAAAGACAGGGAGCAAAGAGAAAGTACGTAACAGACGGTCTCAGCAGAGGAACCAGAGTTTCCAGCGGAGGAAGCTCGAGAGCTAAGGGGCATCAGAGCAAGAATCCTTACGGATCAGCCAAGTTAAGCAGTGCTCCCAGGCAAACTTCAAAGCCGCAAGCAGGCGTTCGTTCCCCTGCATCCAGGCACACTTGCCCGCGAAAGCAAGGCGCCGAGGCACACCGCGCTCCGGCGGCCGCCCCGGGGCAGCTGTGGGCAGGTCAAACTCGCCAGGAGCGTCCCGTTACCGCGGCTGAGAGGCGTCCCCAGCAGTAGGGCAGCTCCGGTCCCTTCCCCTGCACTCGCATCCACCCTGCGGCCGCCAAGCCCCGGCAGCGCGCCCCGCTCACCGCCCGTCCCGCAGCCGCATCCGCGCCCTGCGCAGCGTCGAGCTGCGCCGGCTCCGCAGGCTTCGGCTCACGGCCCCGGGCACCTGATGACCCAGGTGGGGGCCCTCGGGCAGGGACACGGCCCCACCGCCCCCTCGGACCGCCCTCCCGGCGCGGCGCCCCGCAGTTACCCGGCGGGAGGTGCCTCCTGGCGCTCCTCGGTCCGCGCTATTTCCTTCGTCTTGTAGAAGATGAGGAGGAGACTTATGGTGCACACAGTCCACCTCTTCCTGACGGAACGCATGTCTTCTGCGAAACGCGGGCCCCCTCCCCCTTTTCCTTTGTTTGTCAGGAGTGTGCTGGAAACAACTCCACGCGCGGCACGGATTGCCAAAAACACGGCGATGTATTTTCCTTCGTTATCTTTTTTTTTCCCCGAAATAATTACAGCAGATAAATTAAATAAAAATAAATTAAAATAAAAGCAGGCAGGAGCAGAGGCCAGGGGGTGGTTCTTCTTTGGCGTTTAGTTTGTCTCTCTTTCGCCCTGCCCTGCCAGGCAGCCGGGCTTGCAGGCGGTGACTCGCTGGCCCCGGCCGGGCAGAGACGAGTCCGCGGCGCGTCGGGCGGGCAGCGCTCCGCTCCGCACCCTGCTCCTCTGCGGCGCCCCTCCGCCGGAGGCGCGGCCAGTACCGCCCTCGGAGCGGGCGGGGCGGGCGGAGCGCGGCCAATGCGGGCGGAGCGGGCGGGGCCGCGGGCGGAGCGCGGAGGGCGCGGGCGGCTCCGGAGGGGCCGCAGCGGGAGGGGGGATTCCTGTCGGCAGCTCCGCCGCGGGTGCGGGAGGGGCGACTTCCTCGCCCGGCTCAC
>VZTJ01004985.1:6469-130107 GCA_013397795.1 Orthonyx spaldingii
TTTTTTTGGGAGAAGCAGTGTTGGATTGGAAATGCTTGGATCTGAAACAGTTTTTTCAGATTGTCCTCCTCTTCCACAAAATATATATTGGTTTCTATACAGCACAATATCAAGCTTCATCTACTTGTGATGTTCTCTGGCTTCCCTAGAGCTTCCAGATCTTTGCAAAAGGGTCATTATTCCTCCATCTGACTGGGCTGTGGGTTAGTGTTGTAGTTCTTACTGCTGATCACTAGAGATGATAGAAGTATTCCTTTGTTGGTAAGACTAGCACCTAAAAGAAGGAAGTCACTTTCACTGAGCATGTTTTGATGTTAGTACTGCGAGGGCACTTTTTTCATCAGTTGTTTGTCATAGTAGGTCACAAAAGAAGCATGTCTTGACTACTGCAAAAATTGTGCATTAGACACAAAATGATCAAGGAGAAGAAAGGTTAACAATGAGGTAAAAAATGATGGAAAACTAAACTTGAGGGGTACTAAGAAACATGAAGTATTGATCTCCATCTCTTGACAGTTTTCTCCAGAGAAAACTGGAAACAGGAAAACATCCAGTGCTAGAAACTATTATTAAAGTTAGTGGAAGAGTAAAGTGTACAATCTGGGGACTCAACATCCTTCATCTGTTGTAGAAATCACGTGGAACGAATCTATAAAAGGAACCAGTAGCACTGAGGTGCTATTTTTTCCTGAAAGATCTTCCACTTAGGAAAGATCCACTGTACATATTTTATAACCAACAACCAAGTTTTTTTCCAGTGTCTGGGAGCAGCAAATAGCAGAGGTGATAATTATAAGGTAATCCACAGGTCTAAAGAGAAAAGCAGGGAATGCTGAAGGCTAATTGATCATATCCCAATGATGTCCCATAATTAGCAGAATTAATTTGAATATTTAAAACCATATATGATCATAATAATTATCAAAATTTATGAGTGTGTTATGGAAAGGAACAGGCGGGAATTATTCCTTTTGAAGTCTCTGACATGAATGGATTGGAATTTACTTTTTGCTGTCTTGCATTGTGTGCTGCCAATCAACTAGAAAGCAGATAGTGGATTAAGAAATGTTCCCTTTTCAGGTTGCCAGAGGTTATGCATATTTTCTGACCATTTTCTCATTAAAAACACTCATTTAGAGTTACAACTGACATTAAAAATGATATTCTGTACTATCTCAGTGCTCTTAAAATTTAGTTTTGGAGGCTATATCAGTATTAATTTACTAAATTTCCTTTCACCTTAAAAGACCAATCTGAGCCAAGGTCATCTCAGATCCTAACAGAAGAGCACATTGAGTAATTTTTTAGTAGCTTGTTATGGAGTAGAGATGGTATGTCCCTGCTCCTTGCAAGCATGTTTCATCCTATTAGACAGATTCAGTAACAATACCAAAGTTGTTCAACCCAGGAGTAACAGCCGAGCAGACAAATATTTGCTCCATCCTTTTAGATGAATGTAGCTACAAGTACATTTACACTGACTTCAGAAATATATCTTCATGATACAAAAGAAGCATTTAAGGAATTATATAAAGTATTATTCATATCCTTCACTCACTACAACTACTTCCCTTTTCCTTGTGACTGCAGGGGATAAAATACGTTGTGTGAAACACTTAGACTGGCTATAGTCTTCAACTGCTAAACTTTTCTGGTGGTTTCCTTTCAGTCCCATTCTCTGAGTTTTCTCTCATTTTCAAGAAAGATGGTTAAACTTTTTTCTATCTAGTGCTCATTAGTGCAGATAATATTTGGACTTGCTAAAAATATGTCATCTCATTTCCTGAGTTCTTTTATCTCTGAATTTTCATTTATCGTGTTCCCATTTTTTTTCAAATTACATGTATTAATTTTCTGCCTACTCCCTTGTCTTTTTAAATATATCTACTTTTCTCTGTCCATTTTGTCCCTATATTCTTTCTCCATTGCTATTTAGTAATATTGTTTTCTTGCATAACATAACATTGTAAACACAAAAAAATCCTCAAAGTACTTATGACATCATTTTGAAATGTTTAGAAACAATGATTCTTGTACTGTTTTGGGTTCTGTATATATACTGACTAAGCATGTAACTTATCTGATACAAATTAATGGGATGAGCCATGTTTCTGAATGTTAGTAGGAGATTTTTTAAATTTAAACTAACCAGAAGCATGAATGCAATGGCAAAATTTGCAACTAGTTTGATAGCAACTGCCCCCAAAACAGAAATAGTTTTCCAAAAATTCTTGGCAAGCTTTCTTTACAGAAAAAGAAGAAATGCAAAATCTGTCAACCTCTGGTGATCTAAGCAATGTGGTTTTTTAGCCACTAATACAAATTTAGTCACAATACACCAGTGGGAGAATTGTCTGAAAATATTTTCTGTATCCTAAAAAACAGGCATCTCATTCCTTGCCTTTTGATTTGTTGCTTTTGACGTGACTTTGAATTTTGTCTGATTCCACTTATTGCTGGAATCTAATGGAAGACTTCTCCCAGGAACAAAAGCCACTTTGCAATTCTGTGGTATTAGAACTACAGTATTGAAGTTAAGAAAAACCAAGCAAAAGAACCTCAAAACTCCCGCTAAAATTGTTTTTATCTATTTATTGGAAATTTTTCACTCTGACATTAAGAATAAATACGTTCAGTTCAGAACTTTTAGAACAATAGAACCATGGTGATTTATAGCAAGGGTGGGGGTGTTCACATATGGTGTATTACATGAACTTGAGTATTTTTATTGGACACCTAAAATAGTGGCAGTATAATGCCACAACAAACGACACTTTGGATTACATAAATTTTTATTTAAGTTGAAGAGTTAATATTATCTTTTTTCATTTTGTGACTTTTTTTTTATTGATTATAGACAAGTGCTTGGTCACTTGTTCTTTATTTGCTGTGCCATATTGGGCTACAGCAAATAATTTCTTTAACAGTCCTCATTTTCATTTTTTCAGACTAATGGCGATTAAAAAAGAAAAATTGTTTTGTTTACTTTTGCTTTCAAAAGCTGTGCTGTGTAATCCAGTGCTAATGTCAGGTATAGCTCAAATACATAAAGCTGACATTGCAGAGGCCAAGATAATCTTTTTTGCAAACAGAATTATGTGCTTGGTAGGGATATTTTTAATTATAGTAAATAGACTACCTGGCAATATTTTAAGGTTTTAGATATTTCCTAGCTGATATAATCTTTTGTATACTGAAAAATATGATAGTTTTTTGTCTGCTTGGAGGTTTTTATTTTTATTGTAGAAGCAAGAGGAGACAGACATATTGTTTTCCCATTTCTCTGGTTTATATGATAACCTCTGATGGTAACTAGGCAATAAGGCAATTAAACACAGATAAAATATAGAATTAGTAAAGCAAAACAGTGTGCAGTAGTAACAAAGATATCAACAAATTTACCTAAGGCTGGATGACTTCCTCTTGATATCTATTAAACATTGTGTTCCCTGTAGTTGCTCTTTTATCTTATTAGTTGGGAAAAAAGAAAAAAAAAAAAAAGAGAAAAAAAAAGATTTTTAAAAGAACATATTTTGGTAATATTTTATAAAATGAAATGGGTAGTTATGTGTTGTATCTGACATTACTGAATGCTGTAGGTGCCACTCAAAGGGTAATTTTCTGTCCTTCACAAAAAAAAACTCTAGTAAATGAACCTGTGGAGGCATTGCCTTGTAAGGTTTAATTGGGTTTGCTTGCATAAAATATAAATTTAATTTAAATACTCTAATTGATTTAACAGAGGACTGCAACAGGATTAACAGGGGCCTGTTCCTTTTGTTATAAAGAGAAAGAATTTAATCCAATTCATGACTAAGACAGAGTTTGCAACTGAGATGAGACTGAACTGCCATCATAACTACATTGTCTAGCTCAACTATATTCTTATTTGATTTATGCACCTGCAGTTCTGCAAAAAGTAATTAAAAAAAAAACCAAACAACAACCACTATCTATGGCTGAGTCCAAATATGTCTCCTAATATCTCTTTGCTTAAAAAAGATTATTTGAAAGGCTATTAGGAGGAGGACATCAAAATACTGTATTTGGAAGCTGTTCCTTCTCTGAATTTCTTAAATAAACATTTTTATCTTACTCTTTCAAAATTGTTCTTCAGGATAATACGAGGAATGTTCTGCCCTGCTTTCATAGAAATTGACTGTCTTCAGTGCACTTTCTGTATGGTACAGGACATTTGCCTCTGAGAATTGACAGTGTTTCTTGTTAACTTGATATTAATTGCATTTTGAAGAGAATAAACACTAGATTGAAAATTGAGTTGTGTATTATCCCAGGAGATGCATTTATCCTTAAATTAACAGAGAACAGTATCAGAATTTCATTGTGTAAGGACCTTAGGAAATTCTGCAAATTGGCTGGTCAATAGCCTAGATAGCTTTCCATCAATGCGCATCAAAGCTTTCTCAGATTTTCATTTTTTTAGTAACTTAAAAATAAGAGCAGCTGAAAAAAAGAATGAAGAGTAGAGTATGAAATTACATTGGCATAGTTAACCTAAAAAGAATGCATTTAGTAAAAACAGAAGTAATAAAAGGAATGAAAAAAGGAAGAACAACATGGGTCAAATATTGGAGAATGGAAACTTGTCAAAAGCTTTTTGAAGATCCAGATTGGTTATATCAATTAATCTATGTTTGTTAACATCTTCAAAGTAATCTGATAGGCAGTAGTCCTCCCAAAAATCTATAAAAGTCATGTGGGGCTTTAGCAAACTTTTCATATTTATCTATCATCTACTAAGTCTAGAATAGTAATTTTTATTTTCCTGATAACTATCCAATCTGCTATTCTGTAGTTCCCTAAGTCTTGCATGAGTCCTTTCTCAAGAGTTTTCTCTCTTCAATTCATTTTTTTATTCCTCTTGTCACAGAGTCTTATTAAAGCGATAGTTTATATGCTACAGTTGGAAACTCAGCAACTTCATACTAGACTTCCTTCACTCTTGAACAAATTGTCTGGTCCTGACAACTGTTGCTGTTCAATTTATTAATTTGTACTAAAACCTCTCCTATTGATGTTTTTCTTAAAAAAATAGTTTCTCCATCGCATCACCCCTTGTGAAGACAGGAACTTTCCTGACCTTCTCCATACTGAACACTGATGAAAGGATTCCCTTTCCTTTTCTGCAGTCTTCCCTTTCTTTATTGCACCTTTTGTACTTTGATAATCTGCTGGCCCCACTGACTCTACAGTCATCCTACTTCTTCTGTGCTTGAAAATATTTTATTTTATGCCTTCTTCAAGTTTCATCTCAAAGTATCACCCGGTTTGCTTTACTATAGATTTACATTTAGCTTGCTAGGTCTGTTTTATTTTTTCTCATGTAAAAGTGAATGACAATTTTTATCCGTTTTGACCATTTCTTTAATGTGCTGGATTTTAAAATTAATTTGTTTATTCTTTTATTTATGTTGACAAAATTTTATTCCAAGATTCCAGTGTATCATCATCACCACTTAACAGTCAACCCAACAGATATCTGAAAGTTTAATAATGTGTCACTCTCAAAATCTACGAAATGGAAATTTGGAGAAACCTAATAATCAAGAATCTGTGAGAGATGTGCATGAATCAGCAATCCCACATCTTAATATGGGTCACTGAGAAGTACAAAATTGGAACTTTTATATTTCTGTCAAATTTTAAAAATAAATGGGCACTGAACAGAGCTATTTCTGGATTGTACTTCCAGGTAGCTTTTAACATGCATGACTTTTTCCTTTTATTTCAATTTATCTGTAATACCTCAGTTCTTCTTGACAGAATTTTCATCTTTATAATGGACCATACCCTTAAGTTCTTGTCCAGATATGGCTCCTTGTGCCTATTATTTTACATTATGAAGTCTGACATGACTTCTTTCATCTAGCATATGTCTGGAGTACTTAATTTCTGCGGCATTCTAAAATCCAAGTCTTCTCAGTATATATACTGTTTAGTACATTACTAAAGATTTAGATAGGAATGGAAATTATGAGCAATATGAATTTCCAATGTGTTCTGGGGACAGTCTTCTTTAAACACATTTTTTAGTGTTACTTTCTGTCTGCATATTTACATTGTTTTATTCTATATTTGTTTTCAGGTGGTATTATGCAACATTTCTACAGTTATCTTTCTAATGCAAATGATCGTTATAAAAACTAAAGAATATAACAGTATAAAAATGAAAAGCATCATAGTAACTGAAGGTGACAATGTTTTAGCATAAGTATATCTTGTTGACACTTAAATGTGCATGATTTTCTCATGTAATTTTCATTATGTAGCAAAGTTAAATTGATTCTAAATTGATGCTATGAAAAATGGAATTACCTCTTCCTTTCCCCCCCTGTTTTATAGCACAATGTAAGAGTTTTATCCATGAGGAAAGTACCATTGCTATTATAATTTATTTGTTTAGATTTATGATGAAGCTAAGGAAAGAGCTTCTCACATGCTCTAGGCATCATTGTAAAATTACTTTTCAGGAAATGAAAAAAAAAATATATAAATCAGAAGTTTTACCACATCTACAGCCCAACCAAAGCAGGTAAAGACTATATTGTTTGTCAGTGGTTGCTCATCACAATGCATTTGTTTGCAGGATCAGTGTTGTAAATTATATATTTTAGAGCACTCCTTTCTCAGATGCCTCTGTATTTTTGCTGTATTTCTTAATCAAAATGGAATTTCAAAGTAACCTCAATACTTAACTGTTGGGCTTGGTTTTTGTTTTTTTTAATTGCATCGTTTTCAGTCAATGAACTACTAAGAATGAGTTGCAGCAACTCAACAAACATAATTGTGAGTGGGCTCTCAACAAACATAACTAGAATCTCAGGAAACAGAACCTTAGGGGTCACAGAAAGGACAAAGGAATTATATTCAGTAAAAGAGAGAATAACTAGTAGTTGTGAAATTAAGCTCCCATATAAATGCAGTACAGAGTATGCCATGGATAGATTTCAGTTGGTATGTGTAGAAATAGCTGGGAGTTTTGCCTGTGGTTATATCACATATGAGTTATTGACTCTTCCTGACCTTGTGAAATAAAACATTTGTAGTTTGACATTTTCTATATAAGTACAACCAGAGGCTGTCATGTATATCTGCTTCTAGTCTTATACAAAAATAAAATAAGTGTGCAATTAAAAGTAATTTGCATTAAAAAATCTTCTCTGGGACTGAAAGAGAACCCCTTGACTGCTCAAGAACCTGGTCTGTTTCTTGAGCTAATGGTAAAGCTCTGCACAAGCACAGTCTGCAGGAAATCTTTCATACTTGATCTGCAGTTCATTTCTTATCCAGTCCCAGTCTGCTATTATTCTTCAACCAATGTTCCTGGACTAAGATCAGCATTGATTTCCATTTTTTGCACTTCCATCAAATGTGTATGGAGTGCTCCACATAAAAAAATCTACCCTGAATTTCATCTTTCAATGGAACTTTTTTTTATGGGCTAGATATAACATGGCTCACTTCTCCCATATCACAAGCTTTAAATAAAATCAAATGGTTTGGGGATATTGCTATGCAGAAAGGATTTTTTTTTCTTCATTCCAGCCTTAAGATGAGAAACTAACCTCTTCTATTTCCTATGGAAATTGCTTCCCACACAGTTTATTTTCCTAGCCAGAAGAATTGATTTTTTTTTTTTTTTTGGGGGGGGGTGGCAGGAAGGGGAGGCAAATAATTAAATTCTTTAAATAAAAAGTAATAATCATGAACCAGTAAACAAAACCCTAGCTTTATTTTACTTCACCTTCATATAATAAAGATAAGACAGTTTTCACAACTAACATGTAGTAAGAATTCCATCCCACCCCCCCAAATAAAAAAAAATTATAATTAAATCTATCTGGACCAAGCATGATACGTGACAGACAAATGTATAGCAATGTAGCATACTACAGTCCAGTCTGGGCAACCATTCTTTCAAGGTGTATGTACTTGTATTTATTGACTGGTTTTGACAATTAAGAAGAGGAGGGAAATAGCAGTGAAGAGCACAATACCTTCAGGTCTGACCTTTAAGAGGTACAGTCAACAACAGTTTTAAAATCATATTAGAATGAAGTTCTTACAATGTGCAGCTACTAGCTGAGCACGTCTGCTGAATGACAGAACATATGACAGAAAAATCATCAGTATTAAAATTTTTCATTTGTTTAACACCCTTTACAGTCACTTCTTTCCAAATTTATGCCGATAGGAAAAGTAGTTGTGGGATGCAAGGAAGAATGTAAAGACATAAAGCTCTGAGGTGAAAAAAAATTACCCTGGAGAGATTAAAAGTGAAGTCTATGTAGTCTGTTAGAATTTAGTTGTCATTATTATCATATTGGAATGATTCTTCATAAGAAAGTATGATGAACTGGTGCTGAAGGGCACCTGAGTTTGGCATCATAGTATTTCATAAACATTGATTTCCCTTAGATAATAGTGTATTTTGACACCCAAGAGAAACTTTAGGGATATAAATGAAGGGGAAAAAATTATACAGTGAGAAAAAGTAAGTAGTAGACACATAAACTCTATACATTTAGTGAGCAGAGGTGTTTTATACTTTTGGCTTTATGTTTGCCCCTTTTATTGATGTATTTCTAGCTTGCACAGAATAATTAGGGAGAATAGAACTTCATTTTGCAATTCCAGCCTGAAGCTCACAGCTTGCAGCTGATTTATACATGAAGAGAGAATCAGATTCTGCTCCATTTTACAGAACAGTAGTGGCTGTGGGTGACAAACAGAAACATGGAATATTTCTTTAGGGAAGCATTGGAGCCGTACAGTCCCCTAACAGAAAGAATAAAAATAAATGTATACAGACATTTTATGGTTCTTTAGGGGCACCTGCTTCTTTCCAAATCACAACCTGACTAATTTAAAGATTTCCAGGAATTTTATTGTCCTCTTAAGGCAGGGAAAAATAAGCCATCACTTATACTTCAAGTGAAAAATTTGTTTTGTGGGTGGAAACCCTTAATGTGTGTTCATTGTAGTGGTAGCTGATATAATTACTCATACATGATTAAGAAAGGAGGAAACAATATGATCCTAGCTATTTCATAGCACACTAAATAGGACTTCTGTGTATCCCTGAGCAGCAATATTGGTTTTTAGAAATGAAAAAAGATATCCCATCAGATGACGTTAGCAATGGCAGTGACAGAGAAGCCATTGCAATCCCTGCTAAATTGTTTCTATGATTAGTTTCTTATCATAAAAAATGTGCACTGTGTTGCTAGTTTGAATTTGTATGGCTTTGTTTTCTAGCTCTTACATCCTTGTTGTGTCTTTCTGTGCTGGACTGAAGAACTCATTACAAAAGTTTTGTCCTGCTGCAGATGCTCACAAACTGAGATCGATTCACTACTTAACCTTGCACTTGGTAATCTTAAGTAGCTTGACTCTCTTTGGTCTTTCATGTTGTTATCCAACTCTTTATAGGTTGTCATTCATTCCAGTGAGACAAGTGAGTCTAGCTAGGGAAACCAAGAGAAGCTGAAAACTGATCAAAAAATAAGTCTCATCTACTCTCCCTCACCTCTTCTTTTTTCTCTGAAAAATAGCCATCTACACAATAAATCTGTCTTGAGTTAGAATAGCATCAATTTCTCCAAATTATTTTAATCATTATTTGATCTGGTATACTTTAACCAAATGTATTATAACAAAGGATAAAATATACAGCACTTTCAAAGTAATTTCTCTCCATTCTTACAAAAATCTTATATTAACCCCTGTTAATATTAACAAGGGTTAGTAGTCTTTTTTTTTTTTTATTGGGAAGGAAAAAAGGAATGATGCTGTCATCTTAATTTTTAGGACAGTGTCCCTAAATGCAGATACCAAATGATGAGACATTAAATAGTTCTGATAAAATTGCTTGAGCTAAGACAAACTATATCTTCTCTATTTCCTCCATTAGCCATCTGAATAAGTAAGGAGCTGCACACTTAGAATCATAGAATATGCTGAGTTGGAAGGGACCCATCAGGATCATCCAGTTCAACTCCCGGCTCTGAGCAGAATCACACCATGTGCCTGAGAGCATTGTCCAAATGCTTCTAGAACTCAGGCTTGGTGCTGTGCTGTGACCACATCCCTGGGGAGCCTGTTCCAGTGCCAACCACCCTCTGGGTGAAGAACCTTTTCCTAATATCAAACCTAAACCTTCCTGACACAGCGTCATGAGTTTTCTTTGAGCCTTGTCATTGGTCATGAGCAAGAAGAGATCAGTGCCAGTCCCTCTTCCCCTCAAGAGGAAGTTGCAGACTGCAATGCAGTGTCCCTTCAGTCTTCTCCAGACTGTACAGGCCAAGTGACCTCAGCTGCTCCTCATATGGCTTCCCCTTCAGAATGTTCACCACTTTTGTAGTCATCCTTTGGCTGCCCTTTAATAGCTTTAGTGTCTTTTTTATATTGTGGTGCCCAAAACTGCCCACAGTGCTCAAGGTGAAGTCACACCAGTGCAGAGCAGAGCAGGACAGTCACCTCCTTTAACCAGCTGGTGATGCTGTGCTTAAAGATATTGTCTTTAGATGCCTTCTGGCCATTACTGACTGGATGATTTGTGTCACTTTCTACCGGGAGTTTCCAGGTATCTAACATAGGTTTCCAAATTTTCACTGAGTGCATGTGGCCTCAACATTATGTCTGCAAATCTTCAATTGGGCTCCTGAGGTTAACCATAAGATACCCCATTGCAGCTGTAGTGTCTGAAAATTTCAAATGAAAAGTAAACTTGCAGTCCGAAGCTGTAATGTTGCCATTTTGAATTGCTGTGATTACAAGATCCATTTCCTATAAATAGTGCTCTGTAAGTGCACTGGATACATTTCAAAAGCTTTCAATTTCTTTTTATTTTTCACAGGGGTTATGAGTTTTTTAATGGATGGAGAAATGTCTGACTGTAAAATACAATTTTTTGTCTCATAAAACTCTTCCAGCATATCTTGTGGAAAGAAAACAGAAGGATATTCCTTCCACATCTTACTATAAACTTCCCATACACTGTCATTTTTTCAACATGCTATCTATGATAAACCCTATTGAGTGTTTGATGACTCATATTGATGAAGAGACTCCAAATACACAAGAGTCAACCAGCAACTTAATTTAATTTACTTCTCTATGAAGAGAAGCAGCTGAGCAACTCTATTTCAAACCATCTTTACTGTGTATTTTTCAGTGCTAAATGGTGAGTAATAAATTATTCAACTTATGTCTTTCTTTCAAAGTGACAGGCTAAAATGAAGTAAACTTTTTAATGAAAACTTTTCAACATGTTATTAGAGAGACTAAAGTTCAAAGCTAGTTTTTATTAGACTTTTGTTGATAGTAAAAAGTCAGAGAGAAGTGTTTAATTTTTTTTCTCTTTCTCTAGAAAAGTATTTTTCCTATCTGATTTTACCCACAGTTTGGACAGCAAAACACTACTAGTTGGCTCCAAATAAGAAAACCATATGTGGCTGTAAAACAGTAACATATAATGATGAAGCAAATTTACTCCTAGAGTTTTTTCAACAAATGCGCCGTCAAAATACAATAGTTGTCAAGAGAATTAAAGTAGTATTTCCTTTGTAGAAAGAGAAAAAACATATAAAAATATTCATAAAATTATTGGTGTATTCCAGGAACGAGTTTTATTGCCAGAATTTGAACAGTTTTCCTACTGGCAATTCTGCTCATCTTTTTACAGTATGTTGTGACTGTCACCGACAGTCTTAAATACAAAACATACTTTGCATTGGAACAGAATCTGTGTGATTTCAAACTTCAAAATAGGTTCAGGTACCTCACAGAAGGTACCTCACAGAAGGTTCCTCTTTGAAAAGTGAGAGTGAATTCCAAGCAGGGCTTAATTACACTAGATAGAGAGGACTTTTTACTATTACTAGATATATTGCATAGTACTACAGAGCTTTTTATTGGAATAAAATGTCCTGCTTACAGATCCCTTTTTCTATAAAAGACTTCAGAATCTTTCAGCTAGGTTTTTGGCTCCTTTTGGGCTTAGTGCTTGTTGTTAATTACATTCCGCTATAAAAATTGGAAACAATAATGGAGCTAATGGAAGATGTTAAATGGAAAAAGTATCATGCGATGGGAACCACCAATCTGCTCCAATTCCTTCAGAAAATAGCACAGAGAAGTTTCAGAATAAATGAAATCCAGCTAGTAAACTGCACTCAATGCCTGTTAGCCTTTGTATTCAGTGCAGATCTATGCTGAAAAACCTGTGGAAGCATCCAGGTTTCTGCTTATCTGCACTACTATTTGTAGTACTTGTGTTTTTTGTTTCTCCAATAGAAAATTATTACTATGCTATACATATTCAAGGTGTGTATCTATTATTTCATAATGATGTTAACAAAAGCTAGAAGGAATGGTTGAAAGAGACTTCCATTCTTCAGTGAAAATTATTGTATGAGAGGTTTAAGGAATTTCTATTATCTCACATTTCAGCCATCAGTAGTTTTACTAATGTAACATGGCAGTTAAGTGAAGAGATTAACATATATCATACACAGATTTTTCTAGCAGCATATTATAGGGCTGTTGGATGTGGGCAGAAAGATGCAACTTTTCTCTTTTGCTATTGTTATTATTTAGACTGTTAGCATGGTTGTGTTAAAATCTTAATCACGTCAGGAACTTTTCAAGTTCAGAAAAAATCCCTATTTCAGAATATTAATAATAAAAATATGAAAAAAATTGTAAGAAATAGAGATACAAACAGATTGTTCGTGTCAGGTGTGGGTTAAGCTATATGTATTTTGCAGCAGGAGGTTTTGGTGGTGGAGAAATGGAAGAAAAGTTTGATGAGGCTTGATTGATATAAAATATATAAGTATTGGTTTATAAAAGACAGAATCCAGTTCAGGTAAAGCGAAAACAAGAGACTGACTTCTAGTTGGACACAAACTGTAATTTCCTCACAGTTTTGGGAGCAAAAAGGATCCTAAACTGTGAGTTGTTATAATGTTTTGGGTTGAGGTTTGCAACAGCCTGGAGATTCAATAAAATTAGATTTAGAAGGTATTAAGCCTTCAGTATGAATGACTCAAAATTAACTTATGTTTAAATTCTACATGATAAGCAGAAAAACAAATTAAGAGAATTAAGTAGATTGAGGCATATGTGAACAACTAAGTGAAAATGCATGAGTGATTGTGATGGGGAAGAGGGCATTCAAGAGGATTGTCAGACTTTGTTGTTTGACCTTGACAGCAGAGCATTCTGAGTGGCCCACCACATTACATACTTTTAGTAAAAGTACATCACTTTTGTGAATTACAAAATTTTATTTGGAAAACAGTGATTTT
This sequence comes from Orthonyx spaldingii, assembly GCA_013397795.1. Taxonomy (NCBI): domain Eukaryota; kingdom Metazoa; phylum Chordata; class Aves; order Passeriformes; family Orthonychidae; genus Orthonyx; species Orthonyx spaldingii. Next base: position 19,804 of record VZTJ01004985.1, read on the forward strand.
CAGTTTGTTTGGTATCAGATCTCAAGGCTTCTAGTTAAAAAAAATCAGGAAAAGCAAGTTTTTGTTTAGCTGACTGAAACTCAGCAAAGTAACACTTATAGGGCTACAAACATGAAAAAGGAAAAAATTAAAAACAACTACCAAGAAAAGAAGAAAAGACAAAAGCTGAAAATAACTATGTGAGAAGTGGAGAAATTGCAGCTCACAGACAAAAAGAAGAGGGGAAGATTTAGAAGGTAAAGACAGCAGCTGTTGTTGTACCTTGCTTGAATTACTTCATGTTGCTATTCCAGCAATTTCAGATTCTCAGTCACTCTTTCTGATACCTTTCCTAAACTTATGTGGTCAGGTTGAAGTGAATCTGTATAGGTCTTACTCTGACTACAGAGTATAGGGCCTCCCCTATCCACCGTTTATCTAAAGGCTGTTTTTAAGAAGTTGATCTCAAACCAGCTCTATATTTCTTTTCCTCAGGTGAAATAGCATCTTTCTGAACTGTTTTATGGGGCTATTTTGCTAGATTTATACTCTTTGGTTCTTCTGTGCAGTTTCTTTTTCAAGTTCTGTTTAACCAGTGAAAGATAGCAGTTAGTGCCCCATAGCAATTATTATACCACTGGATATCTTTCCTTTTTTAACTTGGGGGAAGGCTGGGGTAGGATTGAAGAGGTAGGTATGAAATAGATCTAAATTTTGTCTGCTTTTTCCCCTCTCTTAAGCATCCTCTATGAAGTTTAATTTTAGGCCCTAAACATCTATTTGTCAGCCATTCCACTCGCCCTCTCTGTGTAAAATACTGTTCCTTTTATCAAGGGATTGACAACAGCTACATGACATCTATCTGTGGTTTGAGGCTCCCCAGTGCAAAAGAGATGTTGATGAGCTGAAGAAGGTGCCGTGGAAGGCCACTAAGATGACTGGGAGTGCTGAACCACAAAACATGCAAAGAGAGGCTAGAGGAACATGATTCATTTACTTGGGAAAAGGGCAAGCTGTGGGAGCAGGACAAATCTAATTGTAGTGTGCCACCACCTAAAGGAAACAGAGCCAGTCTCTTCTCAAGTGTCCAAAATTAAAGGGCAGGAGGTGGTAGTCCCAATCTGTAACAGCATGTAGGTGTGTCAGGAAAAGACATTCTGACTGACCTTTTTGGACATGCTGCCCAGAGATGCTCTGGGGACTTTCAAAACAACTCTGAACAACGTTCAAAAAAATCTGGTCTACCTGTGACATTGCCCCTATTTTGGAGAAAACTGCTGCCACTGAGAAGCCCTGAGTCCCCTCCAAAACTATGTTTTATGTGATTCCAAGTAGCAAAAGCGTTAGTGTTCCTTGAGGTGTGATAAGGATGAACTGCTAAAAAACATATGAAGTGTAATATTTGATATCCTTGTTGGTAGAAAGGTGCTAGGTGGTTGAGCTTGTGCTCAACCAAGTACATATATGTGGAGAGAGAGAATTGAAGAGAAAAGGACTTTCGATCCTGTTAAATTAAGATATTTAGAATCAAAATTTGGTGGTTTGTTGGGGTTTTTGTTTCTTTATTTCTCTAAATTCTCTTAAAATGGACTAATAGGAAAGACATTACAATAAGATCTAGAACTGCAAGTAGCAATAATAATAATCCATGGTTCCAATTAATTTCAATTTCTTTTGGTTTTGTCCCACAGTGGAAAATAACAAAGTTCAATGGTTCTTCCAGAGTATAAAATTGGCTTTTGAGATTAATAAATAAATTAAAGCTGGAAGTTTTTATGAGAAAAATTCTGGAGTACTTGGGAGTTAAACCAATCCCATTTTTTCCCGCTTTGTATTAAATTATGATAACGTGTATACATGAGAAAGTTTGGAGTGAGAGGGGATGTTATACAGTCAAGAGGGAGATTACTGATGCCTCTTACATGGGAAAAGAGGTGGTTAGGGCCATGTTGCTAGCACAGAGTTAAAAGCACAGAAACTAAGCTTAGTCTGTCTCCAGCTGTTCTCACATAAATTACTTGTTCAAGGGAAAAGAGCAGCTCTCTACTCCTAAGTGCAAGAATAGAGTGCATTCATGGTGTTTGACCTATTAGGATACATTCCCAACAGGCAATGTCATATAAATGAGCAGCGAATGAATGCAGCAGGCCTCAGCAGAGACCTGATCAGGTCTCTCAAACATATGGCAAACCTTTCTCACTGTCTATTACAACTTGCTCCAAATATGGCTTAAATAATTTAAAAACTTTTTGCGATATCTCATGGCACCTGCTAAGTACAGATGACTTAGTGAACTATAGAAGATGACTATGAACTCTGATGAAGTGTTCAATTACTTTTCCTTAGAATATGTATAAATTTTCTGTACTGCATATATTCATATTAGTGTGAGGCTTTAAACATAAAATTAATCAGATTGTTTTAAAAATTATGAAATTTGGCATCTGGAGACCAATATTTCATCTAAGTTTCTTAAGTTTGAGGAAATGTCACCAAATCCAGGAGATTTACTGAAGATACTTTCTCTCATAGTAGCAATACAAAATATCTGACAATTTTATGTATTTTTATGAAGCTGTTTATAGAAGGTGTTTTGACAGGATTTATTTGCCAGTGTCTGTGTGTTCTTGTCGTGTTATGTAGCTTGGATTTATTTACAGTAGCTTATAGGTATTAGTGGCAGGAATCAGAGAAGTTTCCAGTTTTCATGAAATCAAGTTACAAATAGGATTATAACTCTTCCCTCTCCCCGCATCAACCTCAGTTTCAGGAGCAAATGTTGTATGTCATATTTATACCTGGACAATAATGATTGCAGGGCATTACAGATCATCCCTTCTGGTGACCAATATGCTCTGAAGCCACAAGGCTTCTTTATTTTATTGGATCAAGACATTAACAGATCTACTTTACCTGGTAAAAATAGGTAGAAGAATTGATTAACATAGTTTAAGTTGAATATTGCCAAATTCTCTGGGATATTGGTAAGCAAAATGAGGCTTTCAGAATATGTTTCAGAATGTGATGGCATGTACTTATTTAGAACCGTGGTTGTCAGCATGCAGCAAGAAAACTTTAAAGTCTGTGACAATCTGCTTTCTTAAGCCAACCTGTTTTTCTTAAGCCAATTCCTTATTTAAAAAGAAATGCAAGACTTGCCAGCTTCTGAAAGCAAAGTGTATTGCAAAACCTGTTACAAGAACAATAACCACTATTTTTTCCCCATCGTTGTTTATACCAATTGATGTCCCCTGACTTTCTGTGTTCATATAAAATATCCTGCCTTTGTGTCCTGCATACAGTAATTTATTGTAATTGTAGAGCTTCCTTTGCCATTGACTGATTGTCTCAAGCAACCGTAAAGAATTTAAGCAAATATGAGCCAATCCCAGAAACTGAGATACCACACATAAGGAACTTTTTGTTTATTAATCAATTTTTCAAAAGTTATTATCTTACTTAGACTAAGCCAATAGTAATAATTCTATTCAGGGCCTTTTAGAAGAAGGTTTTACCTTCTGTGTTCTGTAAACACTATTAATTTATCCATTTGAGAAGTTAATTTGAGCCTAAGTAAAAGACAAAAAAGTTGATTTGAGTGTATTGGAGCATGCATAAATGTATGTCAAACAGTAGTTACTGAATTGTTCTGAAGGTTTCGTTATAGGACTTTCTTGTAACTAACCTTCAGATGCTCCTGTAATCTTCCTTGTCTGTGGATTCTGCAAATCTATAGAAACTAAGTATACACTGAAATTCTTCCCTCTAACAAAAAATTTTCCATGTACAAGAAGTTCAGGTGGCTAGATGACAATAAAGCACTCAAAAAGACAGAAAATTTTTTGATAGTGTGACTATCAAGGTTTGCTGATTTAAGCTACAAAACACCATGGTGTTTAAAGGAAAAGAATAATATTTTTAAAATTATTTTTGAATCATTTTTTCTTACCTAACTCAGGAGTTGTGCTCATCTTTGTAGTACAAAACTGTAAGCTGTAACACTGAACAGACTATTACATGTCAACAGAGTAGCAAACAGCTCACAGGAGCCTGTCCCAATATTGGATTTAATATTAGTTCTGTTGAGCTGTTTATTTTTTTGTGTGCTTCAAGCTATGAGTTTTTATCCCAGTGCAAACACAATTCATTTTGGAAATATTTCTCTAGAAATCCTCTTTGTACTTTATTCTGCTCTTGCAAAAACAAACAGAAATGTAGTTTGCTAGGTAGTTTAGCTAGCTAAGCCATTAATGCTTTATAGTATGAGATCAGTGGTTCTCTTCTTCCAAGATTTCTTTCTTTGTCCTCTCTGTTCATCTTATATGGATACAAGGATTAACAGAAGTTTATAACACCTTAAGACTTCTGGTCGTTTTCTAAATGGTTCTAGTCTGATTCATGATAAGGAATAAATTATTAGGAAACACTGATAACCTTTTCCATTAATTATTTTGCTTTAAAAAAAATTGTATGCCCTCCTCTCTGTCTCCAGAATAGTGGCAGTTAGGAATTTTTTTCCAGATCACAGAATATTCTAAATTGGAAGGGACCTACATGAGTCATCAAGCCCAGCTCTGAAATGAATGGCCCATACAGGGATTGTACCCACAGGCTGGGTGTTATTAGCACCCTTATCTAATCAGCTAAGCTAATCTTACTAGATAAGGATGAAACAAAAGGAGTTAAAAAAAAAGAGGGGAAAAAATCCCATCTGATTGTATGGGTTTGGAGTAAATTCAATAGGGAATTATTTAGGTACTTTTCATGGCAGTTAATTTAGCTCTTATTCAGTTGATATCATTCTGTAGGTATTTCCACATATTGTGAGGACTGCTTTACCATGTCTGTTCAGTATTAAGTAACTGTGAGAAATGATATACAGGATGATGTGCCCATAGTTCGCTAGCAGAAGAGCAACTTGTTTCAGGGCTTGATTTCAGCCCGCTCCCTGATTTTCTGTGTTACAGCACACTCAGTCCTCACCACCAGCCCATAGGAAGGTTTCTTCTGTCCCATCCTAACACTGGACTGTAAGTCCTTTCTTCCTTTCTTTTTCTTTTCTTTTTTTTGTCTCCCCTACATGCTTCCTGTTCACTTACTACACTCTGTAACCTCTGAAACTTCTGTCCCCAGACTCTTAGCTTCTACCTAAAGCAAGAGCAAGCCTTGAGGAAATTCTTTTAACCCAGTCACTCTTTTTAAAGAAACTTAAAGGACAAACTGAGAGCATATATACTGTGTCTATCATATAATTTCCTCTAGGTATATGGAACAAGGTAGGAAAGGGAGACTACAGAACTAAAGAACTTAGAGAGATGGTGGTATGTATTTATGATTTTCATTTTTGATGTCTTTAGTAACTTGTTTATGATAAATTATAGGGAAATCTGTGTGAGGCAATATGGTCTTCAATTAAGAAGGATGTGTGAATCAAAGGGAAATAATTCACAGATATTCTTTTTGATGTTAACTTGGTTTTTGAAATGGTACAGAGGAAAATGTGCAATCTATAGAAAAGTGTGATTGGATGCTCTGTGAAAAAAACTCAAAAACATAAAAATAAATGTAACCAAGACAAAAAATGCTCTCTGTTAACAGATTTTATTGCCCTAAATGCTGAACCCAGAGAAACCTCCTACATCCTTCTTTCTTGCAAAGTGCAGATCACCATTAGGTAGAAAATTGCATTGCCTGCATTAGCCAAAGCTGTCTCAGTTTAAAGGTGTTTTAGCATGATTAACAGCCTGCATTCTGGATTCCTATTACAGCAAATTATCCAAGAGTGAAAATTGAATGTGGTATTTTTGCTGCTTTCTTGTAACACAATTAATAGTAAATAGAGTTAAACTTGAAGAGTTTCAGAATGTTGTGCAGGAAACAGATGAGTCTAGGCAGATGAAAGCAACTGCAACAATAGGCATGAGTCAAAAGACTTGGATCTACTTTATACCCTGTCATTTGGTGTAGCAGTTCAATTGTAGTCAACCGCTGCAGTGAGCTGGTGTACAATTCTTCACTGATGGTTACACCCTTGTTGTGGTGACTGATGCAGTCGACGAATGTTTCTGAAGAATAAGAAACAGCTTTGAATGTCCACTAAAAAAATATTTCAGAGCAGCCAAAAAGCTATAGAGGCAGGCACTGTGCATGAACATCCTCTCAAGAAACTGAAGAATGAAGGTTCCTTGCACCCTGTGAAAAATCAGGTTCAGTTCTACCAGTTTTAGACAAAAGAGAAAAAAAAATTAAAAGGCACACAGAATAAACTTAGGCCAATGTTTTGAAACATGCTTTATTTGTTTCCTCTTTCAAGAAATACAAACCCCCAAACCCACAAGCTTGTATTCCTGATACATCTAACTGAAGAATTTGAGCTGCTTGGGTATCAAAAAGTAATGGGTAAGCTGTGAGCTACCTCTTTCTCTGACAAAATACTTTAGCTTGTTAATTGTGTCCCTCCCTCACTCGGAAATTTTCAGGCATGCAGTTGATATCCTGTACTGGGGATCCTGAGGTAATTCCCAGTCTCTGCTTAGTGGTTTTATTCAAATTCTAAGTATCTGGTGATGCTGGCCTTTATGCCTTAGTTTAAATACATTTTCATGCTGGAGATTTTATATGAGGAAATTGCCCATTGTATCTCACTAATACAGGTACCTCTATGGTTACATTTATAGTTTCCTTTTTGGTTACCAGGATGGACAAAACAAGCAAACAAACAAAAAAACCCAAAAAAACCCCTTACAACACATTAACTTTAGAGTTATACATCAACTGAAAAGAATTGCTCTGAGGTTGAGATGATCCCCAGAGGATAATGGATCAGAACAGAAAAACTGATAAAGCCTTACATCTTGTAGTGTGAACAGTATTCTTATGATATATTCTGTTTTTCTTTGATACTTCCACTCTTATTTCCCTTTTCTACATACATAACTTATTGCTTTCTAGTAGGTGGAAGTGTGATGTTGCATAATTTGTTTAGATTTTCCAGGGGAATAATAAAATAGATTTCCTTCTTTTATTTTACGGATAAGTAGTAATTTATGTTTTTAACAGAATCTGAGTGACATGTAGAAAATGATGTATGATCTCCATCTATTGCAAAAAGACTCATAAACAGTGCTCCAAAACTAGCATCCCATTCTCATTTGCAAGATTATATGCCTGCTGCAGCAGAAGCAGCATTTGGTTGATTTGTAGCAGAATATGCAGCTAAGACTTTTTCTTAACCAGGCAGCATCTGAGCCCTGCTGTGAGCAGCAAACTGAGATGTCTTGAGTTCACACAATACAGCTGTCCTGTAGTATTAAGATTCTGCCTTTTAAAGGCAGAACACTGTGCCATGTCACTCAACTAGTTACTTAGGTCTGTTCTTGACAAAGATGCAGACTTAGGTGCTCATTTATGCTTAAAATTCTGGTGACGAGCTTCAAAAGTGGTGTAATTCAATACAGTCAGTTAAAATAACTTGGCTCCTGAGTTTGAAAAGCCCTTGTTGGGAAAAATGTTTTTAGCAGCTTGGAACTATTTGTCTCCTGGCAAAGTTTGGAGTTTTCAGCCAGCTGAAGGCATGGCGCTGGCATGGCTTACCATAAAGTAACGTGTTGCATCAAGTTAGTACTGAAAGATGTATGTATAGATAATACTAGGAAAGCTTTGAGAGGGCTTCACTTGCTTTATATGAAGTGGATAATGGGAAGAAAACGTGAGCTATGCACTAAACTGCAGTCAACTTCATAAATAGTGATTGTCTGTCTAATATGAAAATAAGTGAGTTGCTCTTCAAATCTACTGACTGCATTCAAGAGAATCCAGCTATTGATCCCATTTCTGCTTTATTTAGAGTCTGTGCAAGTGTTTAGAACAAAGCTTTCCTACACTTTCACACTTTTTGTCACATCTATGCAAAGCTTACAGCTGCATATTTAATTGATCTACAATTAAATACCTTCTCTGAAGTGAAAAACATGCACCTTTTGTGTGTGTCTCTTCACAGCTTCTTTTAGCAACCTTATAAATGCTGTGCAGGCTGTGCTATGCAGGTCCCAAACTGACAGGCTACTGCAGAGGAAGAATAAGAAATTTTCTTTCCAGTTCACAAGTGAAGTTCTTGTGAACAAACTTATGTATTCAGAAGAGAGCTAAACATAGCTTTCAAGATACTCTATATGCAACAAGCTCACAAATACAAACAGTTCAATAGAACTGGACTATATGTCTGTATGAGTGTTATGTCAGTTTTAGTCATTAAGTTTGTTGAGTGGAAGTTGTCCCAGTTTTTAGTCAGTCTCCATAAATCTATTTAGATTTTAGAAGCCCCAGATTAAGTTGTATTTGAGGGATAGATGCCATACAGAAGAGAATGCTCATCAGTATGTTAAATAAAAAAGGAAAAAATAAAGGAAATAATGAAATGGAGGAAAACAACTCATATCTTTCACTCAGAAATTGTTATCAGTTATATATTTAGTCAATGTGAGTCAATGGAGTCATGTATCATTAGAATTATTTTGTTTCTAATAACTCAAAAAAAATGAATTTTCTTGCCCTCTGCTGACATGGTTCTTGTACTGTGTGAGACAGATTCTGTTCTCCACTAAGGACAAAACTTGGAGGGTTTTCACATTAATCTTAACAAGGACGGCATTAATACCAGCTTGCTATTTAAGAAAGAAAGTAGGAAAGAAAAAGAAGGGGTAACAACACTATTGAGTGATTTTACAAAAGCCTTGGATGATGAAAAATCTTACAGCAGTCCCTTGGGATATCAAACCTTAATTCCCTCAGTCATAAGTACACCGAGACTTTTCTGGTTTTATTTGCAGTTGCAAACGCTTCACACCTTGCTACTCTTTTGAAATTAAAACTGCATGTAGATCAGTCAAAGCAGCTATGAGGTGGGACGAACATTTTGGGGCTTAAAATCCTTAACACTACCTTGTGTATCCTTTTGTTTGTAAAGGCAAACACTATCTGCAGTGTCTGTGAGAAATATATGTGCTAGAGATGTTCCACTAACAGTTTCAGGGAGGCTGCAGGACAGTTGCACTTGCTTTTAAAAAACAATTGCAAAGAGAATAGCTTTGAAGAAAAGGGTTGCCTTTTGTATGTAGGTTGCTGACTCATGGAAAGATATGCTACCTCTGAGTAGAAATACTTATCTAGAAATGCCTATGAATCATATTTTGGATAAGCAGAAACAGGGAATGCAAGCTTTGAATGTTGTTTGCGTTAGGCAATGCTCTTAATAACATGCTTTAGTTTTCCCTTCCAACTGAAATATTCTATTCTACTCTACTCTACTCCACTCCACTATATAGAGGATCTTGCAAAAGTTAGATTTCTTTCCATGGGCAAGTTTTAAGACAGTGCTGTTGAAAAGGAGCATATTGTAATGTGTTAATACCTACTTATTTCTGCTAGATTGGGACTAAAGTTTTCATTTTCCTTATTTTTTGCTAACAACTGACTCTATCAGAAAACATTATTAAGTTGAAGGAATGCTCCATATACTCAGTGTGAAATCTGAAAAGATTTCTGATTTCTTATGCCACTGTCGTTCTGTAAACACAGAAAAGGATGTTGTTAGTCTTTGTCATTTTCTTGATCACATCTATAAACAACTCATTTCTGGAATCAGCAGTTAGCATTTGCTGTTAGAATTTTGAACTTCTTGTGTAATATAGAGTATTGGTAACATTATGTTAGGAAAAACATGTCTGAAAAGAAGAAGGTGCCTGCAGTATATGCTCATGAATTTAACACAGGCTATGATTGTTATCATTTTCATCCATTCTGAATGGAGCTGGAGGGAGATTTGGGAGTTGTGAATATCTGTGAGTAGCCCTGTTGTGTGCTTATGTTTGTTATTTTTCGATTAAGCAAAATACTTCTTGGGAATAAAAAAGTATTGTTAAGCGTCTAAGATCATACAATTAAATACTTATTCTCTCTTGGCAAAAATAGCACAAACATAATCCTACATATTAAAATAAAATCTTGAGTGGTTACTGTTTATGTTGTTATGCCAGGACACACAACTATGAGACAGCTGCTGTTTCATTCATCTCTGTTTTTGGTCCCCTTGGTCATTGTGGACACCTTAAGAAGGTGTCTCAGTCCCCAGAGATATCCGTCCATACCTCCAATTGTTCTCTGTGCTCTACAGTTTCCCTGGTGTAGTGGTGACAATTATTGTTGTCTTTGTAAGCAGTGTAAAACCTTTCCCGTTGAGATTTGGGTAGGCTGCTACAATATTTTCATGTGGTAGGAGTTATACTCAGATAACTTTGTTATACATGCAGTACCCTCAAAGATGATCTAATTCTAGGAAACATACAAATAAATCTTCTGTTATGAATCGTGTGTACTGAAATAGAACAGATTGTTTGTTTGTTTTTCTCCTTGAAATTTTAAATGCTGCAATGCACAGATAGAGGAGAATTAGATGTGAAGCATTAGACAAATAAGTCAGTTAAAATTCTTGTCTAATATGATTGAAGTATTCCCCATGCCTGAGTGATTCAGTTATTGGTTCTGTTGTTGTTTGGTAGGAATTTTAAGCTTTACAAATGGAACTAGTTTGTTTTTTTTTTTTTACATTTCTTCCTTTTGAAGTTTCCATAGATTTTGTGCATGCATTGTGGATAGGAAGGTCTGTGGGTTAAAAACAATCTAACTCCGTGTCCTTGAAATGTTTGAGAAAATCAGATGCTTCATAATTCTAAAAAATTTAGCGTTGAGTGTGTATTTTGGCATTACAAACTTGGAAATTCTACATCTGTGCAAGCAAGTTTTGCAACTGCAAAGCAAAACAACTCTGTCTGATATTATATTGAACCTTTACTATGCATTTGTAAATGCTGAGCATTTTGATAAATGCATTTTGCAAACATAAAACAGCTCTCAGAATGACAAAAAATATGTCTTTAGATAACACTATAGAAAGAAATATATGGAAGTCCTAGAAGAGATGTGCAGCTGCAGCTTCTGTCAGCTGAAGCTGCAGATAATAAATAAGCAGAATGTGAGTGATGGATTTGCCTTAGAAGAGGGACTGTTGTAGGTAGGTAGGGTGCCTTGCAAAATCATAGACCCTGCATCTGTAATAGATCAGAGGGAGGTCGCAATAACAGGTAATGAGCTGTGGAACAACTGATCTTTACTGTCAGGTGCTTAACAGGTGACAGAGGAGCAGAGAGAGCACTTTAATCTTTAGGCACAGAAAAAACCCTACATATATGTATATATCACAACGTCACCGTGTGCTGATGATTCTTGATCAAATTGCACAATTCGATTGCAAAACCAGGATAACATTTCTGTTGGACAGAAACCTGTCTATCTTCATATAATTCTGAGGTTTTTGCTTAATAGAGAGCCTTACAGAAGGGAAATATATTTGTCATCAAGCCCTGAAAAAAATTTATGTTGGGGATCTTAAACTCAGATATAAACTTTTAAGCTTGTAACATGAAGTGAAAAGCATTCTAAATTACTTTTGCCTGCAAACACGTTTTGATAAGGTGCCAGAAGGTAGATGTTTGGTTGCATAAAACCAACTTTAAAGGTATAAAAATAGATAAATATGATGCAGAGATGAGATATGCCACAGTATTGAAATTTGGTCTCAGTTCGACACTTGGGACTTAAATTGCCTGGAGCAATTTGCAGCATGCAGCTTTGTTACCTAATTTTCTTTGTGTTGTCTGAGAACAAGAGTTAAAAGGCATTCACCAAACTTTGAAGTGGGTATGGCATGTTGTGTGTTCTTTGCTTTTCATGCCATCTTCTTGATCTTGACCCTGACCCAGTCAGGTGCTTCAAAAGAAAATGCAGCCTTGCAATTCTTATCCAGTCATGGTGGTCTCAGAACAGTCACCTATGAAGTGGAGAAGCAAGAGAGGCAAAGAATGGATAAAAATGGAAGTATTAGGGGTCAGATTTGATTGGTATGACTTTTATTTACTTCAGTGAAATTACTTGGTGCAATTTGGTCAATTAGTAGGAAGTATTTCAGTATGTCTATGTGGAAACCTGGCTTATTAAGTCTATATGCAAATAATGATATTGTGCTAGTTTTGGCTGGGATAGAGTTTATTTTCTTCACAGCAGCTACTGTGGGGGAAACTTTTGGTAATACAGAGATTTTTTTTGTTGCTGAGCACTGTTCAAAGAGGTCCAAGACCTTTTCTGTTCCTCATCCCACCAGTAAGGAGTCAGGGACACAAGAAGATGGGAGGGAACACGACTGGGGCAGCTGAAACCAACTGATCAAAGGAATATTCCATACCTGTGGCGTTATGCTTGGCAATAAAATGAGGGGGACATTGGTGGGGATCCCACTGCTCAGGGACTGGCTGGACATGAGTTGTTTGGTGGTGAGGAATTTTTTTCATTTTCATCACTTGTCTTTCTTGGGTTTATTTTCTCTTTCTTTGATGTTTTCTTTTTTCATTAGAAGTTGCTATAACATTAATAGTTATTCTTATTATTGTACTGTCTTGGTCTCAACCCACAAGTTTTCTCACTTTTACTCTTTTGATTCTTCATCCCCCACCCACTTGTTTGTATACCAATACCTGACAAATGGAATGGAAAAATTACTTTTGAAGTGAGACAATTTAAGCTATATTAACGGAAAAAATTATATTTATAGTACTGTGCTTGAGGAAAGGAGAAGCTTGTGGAATACTCATGATGAAATGATTCAGCTTATTAAATGCTAGTATTCCTAAAAATTCGGTTGATAATATTTGAGATGTTGAATTTGCCTCTTCGAAATGCATTTGCTGTTCTAGACAAGATAAGGCTCTTGCTAAACAGCACAGAACAAATTATGAGTCTCTATTTGTACAAAAATTGCTTATTTTCTATGTCAAAATGAAAGGAAGCTTTTTTCTTTTATTTGGAAATGGTTCTTTCTTGTTGCAGAAAATTCACTGTGTCAGGATGGGGAAAGAAGTAAAAAGTAGAGAAAGAAAAGAGACTGGAAACAGAAATATATTTTTTTATGAGACAAGAATCATTTATTGAATTAAGACTAAAGAAAAGAAGTTTAAAGAATTTGTGTTATATTTCAAATGGGCTTACAGTAATATTATCAATACAGAGGAATCTTTATTACATGTTGATTCTCAGAAGTGAAAGCTCTTAAGAAAATGAGTTGCTGCCAGAAGAAAAGCACAGCTTTTTTTACAGGAAAAAACCAAACTACTTCTCTTTAACTTAAATGGCGTTCAAAACACATTTATCTTACTGCAATGTAAAACCAAAATTGGATTCAGTCTTTCAGCTCAGGAAAGCCTACAGGAGAATACTTTTATTACCAGGTAATTCAAGCTATATTTATCTTTTAGTCACATGCAAACTGCTCAATCCAGCTTTTTAGGTTAAGTGACCTTTTTCAGAAGAGCAGAAATAGCATCTAAAATGACTCTTGTTGCAAAGTGGAAGCATATGTCTGGGTCAAAAGTTAGCCCGTTGTCAGCAAGATTCCTCATAGCTGAGGTCAGCAATAATTGCATTCTGAAAGATGCATGAATAAAAGTCTTTTCTCAAAAAATGAAACAAATGTTTTTCACACCCAGAAAACTGTTAGGGTTGTAAATAAAAAGTGTAGGTAATAAAAGATTAAAGTAATGCATGGAAGTGTACAGAGAAAATACACACTTAAAAAATTCATGCTTGAAGTTAGGTTGTTTGAATAGAGCAGAACAAAATCACTTTTAGTATTGGAAATAGTATTAATGTAATCATATGAGAATGCTGGGAAAATATACAACTAGAAGAGTTTAGAGAGAGAATGAAGAATATATCAGTAATTCCTAAAGGACTTTTTATTGTATATGCTTTCTTAATCTAAAAGGGATTCTGTATACTGTAAGGTTTGTGCTTTGGAACAGCACACTAATACTGATGTTGGGAATGGGTTGAGATTTCGTGTATTTGGTTTTTAGGGGTTTGTTTGTTCCTTTCTTTCTTAGTGTCTTTCTATTTTAATAACGTGTAATTGAATTACAGTATTACAAAATAGGTTCACAGAACAAAAACAATATATTGTTCTGAGTGTTCTGGGTCACAGAACAAAGTGATCATCCCTTCTCAAAAATCTCTCTGGTGGAGACAAAGAGATATATATACATATTGAGAAAGTAAAGGAAGTAATAAGGAAAATAGATGCAAATAAGAAAATAGAATTTTTTTTTTTTACATCATTATTTTCTCACTATAAGATTCCAAACATAACTAGGATGCTGGTAAACCTAATTGAACAGATTGTTTTCTCATTGCTACCTCACGACTTTTCAAACCCTGTGTGTTATGGTAATGAGGCAACTGCTAAAAATAATATAATTGTCACACTGTAAGGGACGCACCAATGAACTTAAGGCTAGTTTTTCAGGTCTGATCAAGAAGGATAAGAGGAATTCACATGTACAGAAATTAGATGGGATCACCTTTCTCTTTGTCCTCTTTAATAAATCAATCTGCTTTAAAAAAGCAGGACTAAACTTCCCAATGTATTTGGTTCATCAGACACAGAGAATGATTACTATAGTTGTGACTTATAGATGCTGAGCCACTCATAAAAGGCATTGATTTAATGAAAGAGAAAATTATTCAAAACAGCCTACATAATTTTCAGAAAAGTGACAGAGAAGTGAATTTCTGCTTATTAATTAATGCAGTTTTTCTTCTTTGCGCTCTGATTATATTGACCATCAGAATGAAATAAGTCCTTCATGTTTATGTTTTTTCTGTTCTGGTTTTGGCTGGGATAGTGTTAATTTTCTACAGAATGACTGGAACTAGGCTGTGGTTTTTGGATTTAGTATGAGAATATTGTTGATAACATACTGATATTCCAGCTGTTGCTCAGTAGTTTTTTAAAGTCAAGGACTTTTCACTGTCTCATGCTCTTCCAGTGAGGAGGTGCACAAGAAGTTGTGAGGGAGCATAACTTGGACAGCTGACCCCAGCTGGCCAAAGGGATATTCCGTACCATAGGGCACATCATGTCAGTGTATAAACTGGGGAAACTGGCCAGGAGCAGCCAATTGTTGTTTGGGGATGGGCATTTGTCAGTGAGTGGTGAGCAATTGTATTGCTACAGGATGCTATTTCTTCTTCTTCCCCCTTTTCCCTCTCTCATCATCATAATTTTGCTTTATTCCAATTATTAATCTGTCCTTATAGCAACATACGAATTTTCCCTTTTTCCGATTCTGCTCCCTATCCCAGTGAGGCAGAGGAGGGGAGGGGGAGGATCCACTTCATGGAGCTTAGTTGCTGCATGTGGCTAAACCACGACAGTGTCTTATTTAACTTTTCTCTCTCAGACCCTTGGAATACAATGCAGAAAAAAAGTCAAGGGAAACTTTACACAGTGCAGCTTTGAGGGTAGAATAGCTGTAGACATTAAATTGCTTTTCTATGATCTCTTGTTCATCTGGTAGAAAGTAATTTGTTTCAAAGGTCAAACATTGCTTGTGGCATGGACCACAACATGTATCTTTCACTTACTTAGGATGGAAGTACCTTAATGGAAAGCCTGAAACCACATTCATTTCTGTTTTCTCTCTAGCCTGATAGATCTTCATTCCTATCTGCAGGTGTAGGAATGCCCCTGGTTCAACTAAAGGAAATGTGGAAAATGTCTGATTAGCTCCAGTTTCTAGTGATGAATCAGACTACCATCTATTGATTTACAGATCAAACCTAAGAGACAGCCTACAGAGATGAATAAAAACGTTCATAATCCCAATTTCCATTACTTCTTGACACTGAAATTACTGAACTCCTTATTTTTAATAGAACTTCTATTACTCTCTTTTTAGTTATTTAAATGGCATCTTACAGAAAATGTTTTTCTACACCTCATTTATTATTTTACTTCACTTTTCAAATACAATTTCAGTTTCACACTGGGATTACTTTCACATCTCTCTCAATGATATTTTTTCTTTTACCCACATCTCTGTCTGTCACATTTCATCTTCCTTCGGTCACTTTTTTTTTGAGCTGACTCCTAGGTGCCTAATTTGTTGTTTTTTTCCTTCCATCTGTGTAGTTTGTTTCTCTGGGCCTTCCTTAACTACTACCATCTTATTCATGAACTCCAACTGGCGTAATTGCTACCAAATCTTTACTTAGGTTCTGACTAATTTCATGAAGTTTCAGGTACATCCTTTTTACTGTTGCCCAGCAGGTTTCTGTCTTTATATGAAGATTTTTAAAAGTGTAAGTTTTTTCTAATTTTCATCTTTTCAGTTGAAAAATATTATTTCTTCTTTTATTTCTTTAGAAAAATATAGATACTATATGCAGCAGTGTGTTGAACAATCACTCCCCTTTTGTTCTTGGCATTATTGCTTATTACTTTAGCTGGATGATATATAGAAGATGGGATTAGGTCTAAAGTATGTATATATTATTCATGTGTAGTGTATATTTGTCTTACAATTTTATTTCATGTATGAGTTATCATCAATTCCTTTTACTTTCCAGGGTTTTTACTCTTCTTGGCGCTGACTCCTCATTACACTGGTCCCTATTTAGTGCTATCCATACTTCTCTTCTCTTGTTCTATTATTTAGCATTATTGTGTCAAACCACAGCTTTAAGGTAAAATTTGAAGAAAACTGTACTTCTGGAAGTACATCCTCTGTGTTTCCTGATATGTAGTTGTAAAGCTAATATTTTAACATTTCCGCTTTCAAGATCTTCTGTAATACTTGCTCAGTTTATATGGAAAATATTAATTGCAGGTATTATTCATTTCACTTGGTCCCTGTGTTGTTAGACGGACTCTGTGAAACCTCCATGATATTTCTGAATTTGATGCTTTTGTACATGTAAGCTAAAAAGTTGGTCCACAATGTTAAATATCTATCCGTAACAAATATTTTCAACTGATTTTTAGATGTTAGTTTAGCTGATGATTCATGTTTCATTATTGCATTTTCTCTAAGTTTTTTGTAATGAAGAGTTAAGGTTGATTTTAAAAAATTATTTAAAGTTTTGAAAGTAGCACAGAATGTGTTAATTTAACCAATTTTTATTAAAAATATACATGGAGTTCATCACAGTGATGACTCACTCTCTCTACATAGTCAAAAATGGATTTGGGGTTTTTTTTCTGTTAATTAGTATGCTGTGTAACAGGCCATGTTAGATAGAAAAGTTTGAACAAGCCCTATTCTTAAAATAGCTAAAAGTAGGCAGGATCCCAGCATTCACAGTCCGCTTCCTACACCTATGTGGGTAAAGGAGAAATCTGACTAGACGGGTTCTGTGTCCCCAAAATATGGTTAGTCCTAAGCAGTTAGAATGCAGCGTCTTCATTTTATAAAAATCAGTAAAATCATTTCAAGATGCTAAATAAGCTCTGGTATTTCACTTGTTCTTTAGAAAGTCAGGATGTCTCTATAGAAGAAGAAAAACAAAAGTTTTGTCATAAGAAAAATTTGTTGCAAGAATTAAATAGAATGCAAAACTAATAACCTGGTCTGGGCCTATTTAGAAGACACACTTCCTTTTTAGGTCATAGCCCTACACACATAGATAATATTTCTTATGCTTTTTTAAAGACTGCTGTCTGCAGTGGAAGCTCAAATACCACTCACCCAAATTAACAAAGCTAAAATTGTATCTCCTAAATTTTGGCTTTTTTACAGAACTGATGTGCAGCCAAGATTGCAAAGGAAGCAAGGAGTTCATAGAAGTTCAGGAGAAGTTCATTACTAATTCCTAGTAAATTCCAATAGAGCTGTATTCATACAAGACAATAAATCTGTGTTAAAAATAGAGGTATTTCAGTATATTAGCTCTCACAACAGGTACCAATAATTTCACACATCATCCCTTCACTGACCTGTCTCTGAAGGAGAGGACTTTCAGAGACATGTAAAGCTTCTAGTTGAAGAACAGTATAACAATCTCTTCAAAATTAAAGACATTCTCTGAGATCTTCCAGCAAAGTGTACACCAAGTAAATCCAATATCTTCAAGCATGATTCAAAATCTTGACATTAGAAGAAAAACAAAATTGTTATAAAATAAGGAAAGGATAATATATTTGTTTTTGTATTTATGTTTCAAGTTCAACAAGAGATCTACACCATCGCAATGCACATCTTTTTCTAGCTCTTCCCCCACCCTCTGGCCCTTAATCTTCATTGTCATAAATCATTGTGGCAGCCTAAAAGATTGAGAGTGACTTAGGATATTTATCTAGCCATACAGCACAGATGGACAAACTAAGAGACTTGGCAGTTAGCAGGTGTTGGTTTATGCTGAATTCAACAATATTGTCACAGATCTACTGCTGTAGTTAGGGTTCATTCCGGTAAGAATCTGCATCTCCTTCTGTCAGAGCAAGGCTTTTCAACTGATTTCTGAGGGAGTAAGTATGAGCCAAAGTTGAGCTGTTCTAAACACACAGACCTGTTCTAGATATTATGTAGGATTAGCGGTACACCTTGAAGAAAAGCCTTGAAGACAAGCCTTGAAGACAGCAATGGGTTTCATTCTCTGGATCTATGCATGCCCTGTGTTTCCTTGCATACATGCAATGACCTACTGGAGCACTGTAGTGGTTTGGTAGAGCCCCTCAACAGGGCATGTAGCAAGTGATGGGTACCTCTTTTTTTTGGCTGGAACTGAAGTCTGGCACCTAATGCTTACTGGTGTTTGATCTTTATGGCAATAGTAGGAATCAGACATCTAGTACATATGTGGGCTCCAAACTGGAGTCATCCTAACGGTGAATGTATTCCCATCCAAGCTCTGTCTCTCTGTTTATACCCATTTGTGTATGTGGCTTGCATATGACTCCTGAATCTGGCCCTACTTCTGATGACACAAATTTGTCACATAACTTACACATCACATATCTCACTTAGATTTTGGCTTTCTGAGGAAAAAACATTTCAACCTTTTCCTATTATATTATTGCATTATGTCAAAATGCACTTAGTCACTTGCTGCTCAGCTGCAATGATAATTAATTCATAACCTGCTTTCATGACTTGGAAGAAAACTATTCATACACAATCTGTTCTCACCGGTTTTTTTAGTCTTCTAACATCAAGAGGAGTTCAGGTCAAAAGATAGAAATTGATATCGAAGTTTCAAAATCCAGAAGGAAATTAATCGAAACTCCTAAAAACCACATCAAAACAAAGAAAAATCTGTTGTATGAAATACCTGATATAAATTGCAAAAACAGTTGAAATGTGTCCTTCTGGGCTTAAAGTATACTTACTTCTGTAAGAAATGTACATATTCAAAAAACTTTTGAGAATGTATGGTTTTGAGGAAATAACAGGCACATTGGAAAAATGAAAACATCCTTTTTTTTTAAGTTAGCTTTTTTAAAAGTTAAGTTCTTGATTCTCTGTAAGCATCATAATCCTTTCAGCTTTTCCACATGTGTAAAATAAGGAGACATATGATTTTGATGATCCTTGTGGGTGCCTTCCAACTTGGGATAATCTGTGATTCTAAATAGTTGCTTTTAAAAAAATTGTTTGGAACAAAATGCTACCAAATTTGTATAGTCAATTCCCACAGATGTTATGTACTTCAGTAATCTCTTGACCACCTGACCACTCCTGAATATGACTAATCTGCATATATATAGTCTAAATTAACATGCTTAAAATATCTGAGAGCAGGTTTCAAATAATCTAAATTAACATTCTAAGAGAAGATTTCAAAGGGATATTTCTAGAGCTAGGCATCCAGCCTTCAATCATTTACACAGACTGATTTGCAAACTCAAATGATACATTTTTTCTTTTAGATTATGGTAAAAGAGGTAACCTTCTTCTATGACAGATAGCTCCTGTATATAATGGTATTTCTAACTCTTTCTTTCTGCAGAAGCCCATGAGATAACCTGACCTTAAGTTCCTAATCAATAAATCAAAGCTGCTTTTAGATATCATATGCTTCATGACATTTAGAAAGAGTGGCAAGTTGAGCATTAGGAGTGATTTCTCAGTATCATTTCTATACTTACCAAAATGTCTTCCTATAGAAAGGAAGACAGATTGCCTTTATTTCTGCTTCAGACTTTAGTTCTCTGCTCACCCTTATTTCACTTGCAAGAAGGGATAAATTATGACGTCTGTTTGAAGTCCCAATGACCCTCATTTATGTTAACGACAAGTTTAACTCTATTAAGGCTTCTTTGTGTTTTAAGCCACTGAAACACAGTCCAAACCCTGAATGCAGCCCAAAGGCTTGACCTTTCTTAGTACATTGTACAGACATGTCTGTGTGTTTCCCACTGGGAGCTTTAAATAGCAGGCAACTAATTTTTAATTATTCAATGCTGCACAAGTTGGATTCTTGTGGCATAATGTCAATTAGTAGGAAACAAGTGAACTGCAAACTTTTGACACTGCAAGAGTTTTTCCTCTGTCCACTGAGAGTTGGTAAGCACTGTAAAAGAAAAACATGTCCGTCATTTAGCTTTTCTTGTGCCATTTTTCCCTTGGACAAACTTAAACTAAGAAAAGTCTGTGGTTTCATTTAAATGCACAGTAAAGACAACAGTGTCAAAATATAATGCTTAGTTGTTGGGCTTTTACTAAAAATGTCAGTCAAGGCACATAAACCTATTAAGACAGAGTTAAGTAAATTAAATGTTACATTCTGCACACAGTGAGCTATTCTGACATGCTGACTTCACCAGATATCACAGATTTGGGTTAGAAGGAACCCCTTGAGATCATCTGGTCCAACTACCCTGATCAAACAGGATCAGCTAAAGCTGATTGTGCAGGATAATGGCTAGCTGGGTGTTGACTACACCCACAGATGGAGACAGCACAACTTCGCTGGGAAGCCAACATGGGATTATTCCTCCGTAAGAAAACTGAGGATGATTCATGACACATCACTACAGATAATATAGACTTTACACTGAAAAATAAATACATCAAGCAATCAAGACAACTTTAATTTGGATGCTTCCCCACACCTCCAAATTAGAAGATTTGGGTGGGTTATTTTCCCTCGTAATTCAAAAAATAATAGACTATCCCACTGTCTGGAAGCCAGAGAATTTAAAGAGGTTTTAGGGGTTCCTTTTTTTATCTTGTTTTATGTTGTCTAATACGTAATCTCTTTAATATATAATAAATACTTTAGGTCAAAATGCATATTCTTTAAGTATGGTCTGCTTTCTACCAAGTTAGGTAACTGTTGGGGAAAAATATATTTGAAAAATAATTTCTGTTCAGTTAATAATGTTTACTTTAGATGGGGTATTTTCATTTAATATTATTAACAAATGACTGGATGGAGTTTTAGATTTATCTTGGTTTTAAAAGTGAAATCATGAGCTGTATGCATTATTCAGAGAGGACATTTGGCATGCCCATAACGTGTTATGGTGTGCAGGAATATTTGTATTGTCACAGAAGCAACCAGAAGGAGTGGAGTACAGCTGTGCTATCAGCCTGCTGTTAGGGATAACCTGTCATATCTGCTTAGATGCATGGCATTTCATCATGCAATGCAGCAACAGCCTTTGTTTCTGTCCTATGGCTAAAAAAAGGTCTTTTGAATTACATTCGCTAAAAGATAGGATTGGGGGAAAACAGAAGTAATTATTTTTGTTGTCCTTATTTTTGTGCTGGTTTCTCATTCCCCTGGGGAAAGTTTTGTGAGGCCCACTGTTTTGGAATCCTTAGAAATACAGTGGTGAACATTAGCACAGCTTTCATAAAAAGTTTGTTTGCTTGAGAGGACAGTTTTCTTTTTCTTGGATTGGTACAGGAGAGCAAATCAATCATTTTGTTTAATGGACCAGTGCACCAGCTTTAAAAGTACTGTCTTCTTTTGTTCTTTTCCAAACTGGAAATGTATTGTGCATTTTAGAGTAGGGACAGGTCAGGTATGAGCGTAGAAATTCATAAGTTATTTATTTATTGACCTGAAAGCAATATATAATTTATTGACCTGCAATGTAGAACATGTTTCAGATTAATTTGTATAATTAATTGATTTTTCAGATTCTTCAAAATAAGGATTTAATTGGTAATGTAGACCAGAATTGGAATGAATTGTCATTCATTGATATTGCATTAACAAAGCAGTGAAAATCTCTGCACAGCATTGCATTTGAAGTCTTTAATTTCCATGATATGTTCACTTTCACTCTGAACACTTCTTAAGAAGACACATGGTTAAACATGGTCTGTATGTAACACATGGTTAAATATGTCCTCTTATCTACTTTTCTAAGCTCCTTTTCTTCTGAATGCCCCTACAAGTAAAGTGTATAAGTAGATATAAAAGGCAGCAACCTTTGTGAATACATTGTTGTATATGACTATCACATAGCATATGAATTATAAATATACTTAAAATGCTGGTGACAGCTTGAAATAGTTTTCAGATATTTTTTCAACATCCATATTCTTGCATTCAATTTTTTGTTTTGCATGTTTGGTTTTCGGAAGCTTGTGAACATAAAGAAAAACTCCAAATTAAAATAACTCTACCTCTACAACTCCTTCATAAATGTCACTGCATAAACTGATTCCATTGCAAACTCTGTACACATGTGTATCTTCTGTAAGGACTACCAAAAATGGAATAAACATGTATCTGCAAAATAGCTTGTAGTTTTGGATATGTGAATTAAAATACCATGAAAAGAATGGTAAATTTAATTTATAGGTAAAAACTGTCATTAGTGAAAAGAGGTGTTAGATATTGATAATATTATCAGGGTCATAATTTATCTGCTTTTATTTTAGGCAGTGAATAAGAAGTAGGGGTGGTTAAAAATAAGAGACATGGTTTTGATTTTTCTTAATCCATGTTTGACTTGAGTGAATGGCATGATCAGGTTTGAGTTGGCTTTTTCTTTGCCGTTCAACTTTGAAAGAGTCAGTGAATATGCTTGGTGTTGAACACAGAGTAGACCAATTATCCTGGCCAGACTTATGTATTTTGATTCTGAATCCAAATCAAAAACAAAGAGTGGTCCTCTACCTTTCAATATAGCACTGAGGAAAAAATATAATTAATGAGCCCAAAATTCTTTTTAAGATGTGGGGATGGGAGGTGGGGAGTGGAAAGAGGAGAAGTTAAGGAAACTTCTCTGGAAATTCAAGTGAAATGCAAAGTATCCCCTTCACCACAGAGTTAATTAAGTTAAAATCTCTGGTGAAGTTGCAGATGTACTTCTGCTTTGTCAGGAATTTCATGGTAAGATAAGCACAGCAATTACTATGTCCTGATATATTCCATACTTCAAAACAACAGTAGTATAATGATATTAATTAAACATAAGTGCATTTACATTTCATTGTTTCGACAGTCCAGAGGTGATATTAGAAGACATTCTATGTTGTTATTTGACTGCCTGGTTCCCTTTATAACAATAGTTAACTGGGGATAAAAAGTGTTTCATTCATAGTTTAAACATATATAAAGTTATCTTTGATAATTAGAGACAATATGCAAAGTGAGACCACTATCCAATTTGCAACAATTCCTCAAGCTTAACATGTGAAATATAGACTAAAAAAAAAAAAATTGATTACGTTTCTACATATGTGTTATCTATTAAAATTAAAGCAGTATTTTTATTGCTGTGTTCATATAAAAAAATAACAGCGTGTGTATAAAATGCCGATTTAAATTTAAAATTGAAGGATTCATCAATATGCTATCATAATGAGACAGTTTTTGTCTAAACTGGTGGGGAAAGTGAAGAATATTTGTGAAGCAATAAGTTAATATTAAGATGCTAAAAATGATCAAAATTTAGGATTAAAATTTCCTGCAGGATGAGGTCTTTAACTATAAAGTTCTTTAACTAAAGTTTAGTAGCTTCTTTACTGCAAGAGTCAACACCTCTCTTCTGTTAGACTTGTAGGCAAATGTTATCACCCTTTAGGTGATAACAGAGGTACATCTACATCTTCACTCAGATGCTCTCTCTCCCTCAGTGTAGCAGCTAATTTCTTTAGGAACACCAAAGGCTCTTAGAAAGGGGTAGTGAGTCACATTGGCAGAGCTAGGTTTTGCTTCAAAACTTTGATGTTGGAACCAGGATTCTCAGTTACTGCCACTCTGTTCTGGAGCCTGGGTAAATGCAGGTAACTCAGCATTGTAAAGTGTCAGACATTTTAGATTAATACTGTACTTAGTGGGTGGTGAAATTTCATGAAATAACCTATATAAACTGCTTCTATATGTTTTGGAAAAGTACAACCATAAGTAAATAACACTACGGCATCAGTCCACGTTGCTTAGCTAAATGGAAATGAAGAAACTGTAAGTACAAAGAGCAGTATTAACGTACAAAGAACAGTATCCTTCATACAGATTATGTGCTGATCACAACCAATCCAAAGATCAAAGTGTGTGACATTCTTTAACCAGCTTTCTACCCTCTCCAAAAAGAATTCCTAATTTATTTTTATAAACTAAAAATTAAACTACTTGTTTAAGCTAGTAAGCTTAAACAAAGCAAGCGTCAGGTCTTTGCTAAATTAAATAGTTTTGACTTAACATGAAACCCATAGTAAGCTAAACCACCAAGAGCAATAGCTCCTGGTGTAAGGGTGATAGCAATCAGCTGGGCTCAGGCTGAAGGCAGTTGACAGAAGATGTATGCTCATGTTCAAGCTATAAATATAGGTTATGGCTTTCTTTCAAATTCTTTTCTTTCTCTAACATTGTTTACAGGTGTCTAAGTTGTTGACCTCTAGCTCAGTTTTCCTAGATATAACTCACATCTACTTGCATTAGATTTTCCCCCAGTTTTATTTGTTTTGATGAGAAGAACATTTCAAAGTTTCAGTAATAATACCACAGGAATTTGTAAAGCTATATGGGAATACTTGTACACATTTTAAAATAAAAAAGAAAGCAAATAGTGTATTTGAAACAACTGCTATTTGAAAGTAATTTACTAGATTCTTTTCTTTTCCTGACATTTAAAAGTGTGGATAAAACATTAGGTTTAAAATTACTCCAAAAATAAGGTGTTTGGAAGAACTGCTTCAGATGAAAAATTGCTCTTTTCCATAGATTTGAGGAGGTGAACAAGTTCTGAGATCATGATCTATATATTGCCCCTGCTTTATATGATTAATTGACTCTCACATAACAATTCTAATCTTATCTGTACATAATTCTCTAAGTGGTCTATGCAAAAAAAAGTGTGTAAAGTATCTTAAGGTGTTTTGTTCATTGGTTTGTTTTCAGGTCTGTCTCTAACAATGTGAATTCTAGACTGTATAAATAAAAAAAATTCCTTCTTAGTTTTCACAGCTGACAGCAAAACATGTGTATGTTCTCTAAGGAGTGCTAGGGCCTAAAAGCCATTAAGGCACAATGTCTAAGTAGTATCAATAACTCCAGTGTTCTCCAAGAAAGCAAAACACATTAAACCAGCAGGAAACAGAAAAACTGAATCCAGAAAGTGATATTTGTTCAGTTTCATGGTTGGAGAAAAGGCTGTGTCACCAAGCTGTCTTACCAGTGAAATACTAGATCAAGGGAGACAGACAATTTTTAGGTATTACAATATCAAATAAAAGATGTTGCTTTAAGACAGTTAGTCTTGTAGGGGCTTTAAAGGAAATGAAAGTAAGAAATCCAAATATGATCTTACTGGTATAATATACATTAAGATACGGTGTGCTAGACCAACACCAGAAGTGGTCAGAGCAGATAAATAAAAGCCAAGCCCCACGTTTGTAGTGACTTTTTATCTTTCATTAACTGTACTCAAAGTGACTATTAAGTGGGTTGTATTCAGTTTGTAGGAAACAGTATGAATTATTGTCAATCCATTTATTTTCCATCTGTTTTCCTAACAGGATTAAGACCTGAGATGGAAAAACGAGGCACTGTACAGGTTGTGTGGAAAACCAAGGAGTTTTGAGCCTGAATATAGTATCAGGCTCCAAGTTAAACACCGATGTAGATCTAGTCACAGAAGTCAGGTTCAAGACAAGTGCACAGTCAGTCTTGTAAGACTGACTAACAAAATCAGACTTGAGAAACAACCTCTAAAAATCCAGGTCTAAATAGATCTAAAACTGGATTTATTTCTGGTGGTCATTTATTAAAGACCAAGAGTTTCTATCCTCTGATATTATGACTATAGAAAAAGAAATTGAGTTTTTCATTTGTGTACATTTACACCTTTATAGTTGAGAAGAAAATCTAGTTCGGGCTTTTGCTTTGATAGCCTCTGGATAAGAATATAATCCAAATCCTCAAAATTGATGCACATTTTGATTTTTCCTGACTAACAGCACTTATAGTGATGCCGAAAGGATTTTTTGCTATTTCTTTTTATACTTTTTTCCACAGTTCTGTGTATCCACAAGTATTAGCATGCATACTTGTACTTCTTTAAGTCGTAACTTAGCATAGTTCCAAGGTCCTGTAGAGTTAGGAGACCAAACATTCTACTATCTTGAGGAGCCATGGCTTCCCTCAGTAGAACATGTTCTGTAAACTTATTGGCCCCCCTGGGAGATTAAGTCTATAAGTTGTGTGCGTGAGTGCGGTGAGGAGAAGATAAGACAAGAAGAGGAGAAGAAGAAGAAGAGAAGAAGAAAAGGGAAGAAGAGAAGAAGAAGAAGAGGAGAAGAAGAGAGAAGAAGAGAAGGGAGAAGAGCATGCATGCATTGTGGGCTTCGTGACATGATGTATCAGAACAGGATCCTGTTAAAATACTGAGGTAAACAACCCTCAACCCTCTAACCTCCAACCATGTCTAGTTTTCCATTTTTAAGACCAGGGAAAAAGGCATCAATAGCCATCTGTTAGACTGGCAATACTCCTAGGCTAAATCTTCTGCCAGTTTAAAAATGGCATGAAGGAGCAACTGGTGGAAAGAATCAATTTGCATCTCCTTCCTCTTGTGGTAGCTTTAATCAGATATTGCTCTAAAATTTGCTTCTTTTTTTTTTTTTTTTCCAATTGTTTAAAGTGTTTCTAGTTAGCAACAAGGTTAATTACAGAAAGTTAATTGTCCATATACCTCCTTAACCACTATTAATCTTAGACCTCTACAAATTTTTTTTTGTCAGATTATGTTTGAGTTTATTAAAAAAAAACAGGATGAAGTTATAAAAATAAGGTGAGAGTTAAGGAAAGCACTAGGAAGTCCATGAAATGTTTATTTAATGGCTCAAGTTGTGTTACAGAATAATATTTTTTTCTCCTTTTAGGTAAAGTAATAATTCATTTTATATTAAGACTTTCTGTGGGAAACATAACCCTCATTTTTACTTCTAAGAAAAGCCGTTAGCTTTAGTAGTATTCTTCCAATTGAGCCTGGGATATCACATGCAGCATAGATTCTGAATAAGTGCAGTCATTATTGAAACATCCAAAAGAGTGTGCTTGTGATTATCTAGAAAGAGGTATGCAAACAAATTTTCTCCAGAGGTTGCCTTGAAGAAAAAGGTTTATTCTAGACCTGTACCACTTCAGTGTTTCAGCTATAAAGCTTTCAGCTATTTTAAATGCTTTCAGAAATTGTTATGATTATTCCTTAATGTGGGAATCCTTCAGATGGTCATACATGGCATAGAGTGCTAAAAAATATCAGTCAGACATCCACCATCTGCCATCTGGCTTAGCATTTAAAAGTAATGAATGTCTGATACACAGAGCAGTCACAGTATGGCCTCGGAGTGTAGGCAGACACAGTCACCTTTAAATCTTCTATAGTGGGCACAATACCTTGGACACAATGCTTTCTATAGTGGACACAAGTTTGCCACAAAGCAAACTTTCTGGTATGGAAGGAAATGTTGGAAGCAGAAGCAACCAAATAATGAGTGACTATTGCTGATGAAACTAATTTGGGTCAGAAAATGCTTCCACTATGAGAAACTTTTCCAGCTCTGAGAAGATGAATGCAGCATCTCTCTTATCTACAACATGAGTAATTTAATGTCTATTCCATGGAATTTGACAGCACCAAATGTTTGTTTTGAGACTAATTCACAGCTTTGTCTTCAACTAATGATATGCTCTTGCTAGTTTCTTTGTGCAGGACTCAGTTCTACTCTAAATTAACAACTCCATTTGAAGAGTTTCTGCTTTCAGTTGCATTGCATGCATCTTTTGGGAATGCATTTATTTTAAACTGTTACGGTTTCCTGGTTTTATTTTTACAGAGAACTGTTCTGCATTTTAAAGTGTTTCATTTTCAGATTGTTATGTTTGTTCATTAATGTTCTTAATGTCCTCTGCTGAATCACTGTTGCACTTTTACTGTCTAATGTGCATCAAGCTCTCACTCATTTATCTAATTGTAATGAAAATTTGGGACTGTGACATAAATTGTACTGATGAAAATCAATCTGCTGATATCCTATATACACTGGCATTAATTGATTGGTTTGTTGGCCTTTTTTTAATTGCTTAAGTTGTGCAATTATGACAGATCTTGTGAAGTGACAGTAGGTTTAAACAGACCTGTTAGGAATAGAATTTCATTCTGGGGAAAAAAAATCAGGGAAAAATTCCAATCACAGGATATTTTATAGTGTGACACTCCTAAAATATAAATCAGAAACCTGGTCACTACAACTAGCTTCATAATTGGTTAAGTCATAATAAGTAAGTAGTTGTCCCATGGCTACTTTGTATACCTTTAATTCAGTGAGGATTGTTAGGAATCTTTTTCAGGCAATGAGTACGAC
Source organism: Orthonyx spaldingii (assembly GCA_013397795.1). Lineage (NCBI taxonomy): Eukaryota > Metazoa > Chordata > Aves > Passeriformes > Orthonychidae > Orthonyx > Orthonyx spaldingii. The sequence goes on from VZTJ01004985.1 coordinate 48,495, forward strand.
AAATTTTTATTTGAAATTTGCTTTTTCTTTCTCTTGAAATAATCCACTTTAAAGTACAAATAATAGAGTTTATCTTCCAGATGAAAGAAAAAATAATTTACTATCATCTATTTTTAGCCAAGGATGATTAAACAAGTTATGTTTCCCATGAGACTTGCACTAGGCCAAGAGGGTTGAAAGTGAAGTATAAAGGATGGAATGAAGACAAGCGAAGGCATGACAAAGATTAATATTGTTTTCAATGGAAAAGATGTGTGAAACCTGGGAGACAGATTAGAGAGGGACCTAGCTGAGAGGACAACTATGGAAGCTAGACACAAATACTGTCTGATTATAAAACAAAACACTGACACATGTAGAAAGTTCTGTCTGTAAGACAGCACAGATTCATAGTTCAGAAATCACTATGGGATGGGCATCAGTTCAGTCAAATGTGATGGATTGCTAATTCCTGTGGACTGTGCTAATGCTAGTGTATGCTTTTTTCAAGAGTTTGTTATTTCAAGAGAGTTATATCGCAATAAGCAAAAATTCCAGGATTCTCAACTTTATAAAGCAGGATATATGGTAATTGATATGACATACAAAAACACACATGCTTTGGAAGATGACTTCAGTCTTTTTGTGATCATGTATGGTCTCCAAACCAAAAATTAGCAGAAGAATATTTATAACTAGGTATCTCTTGGAGTGAGAAACTGTCAGAATAAATTCTAGTAATTGAATAAGAAGAAAGCTCAAGCAGAAAGTGATTGAATAGTGTGTGCAGGTGGATAGAGACAGCTCTAAGTAACACATGTGTAGTGCAATAAATCATTCCTGGAGCAGAGGAACCATATTTGTCAACAGTAGCTTGAAGTTGTGTATGCAAAATAGTTGATGGTTTAATGATGCTCATAACATAAACCTTGCTCACTACTGAGGTACCTATTCCTTCAGACGAGAATCTATTGTTTCCAGTACTCCACAATAGCTTTTATATCACCTTCAGTTAGTGAGCAAGCACTTCTTCCCATTTGCTAGGGTTTCTTTGAAAGAAAGAGAAAATATAAAAGTTGATTCCCAGTTTCAATGTTTTGAGTTCTGACACACTGAAGGGACTTCAGGTACTCAATCACTATTTTTATGGAAAAAAGTAGCTCTGTCTGCATATGTGTATAGGGAGTCTGTGTAGGGAAAGCAGAGAATGAATCTAGTCTTACCAAAACCATGAGTGATTACACTATCTGCATCTAAATATATAGACAGAAAAGGGTACACTTTCTCAAGATGTCAACTTAAGATGTCAATTTTCTGTTGTAGCTTGAATATTTGTATGTGTGCTTTTAAATGCTCCTCAGAACAGGAGCAAAGTAAAACACTTCAATATTTTTATGACTGCGACCACGAACACATGATGCATAATTCTAGTCTTCGTTTCACTCAGAGGAATGATAAGAATGCAGTAAGTTAAGCTTTGTCTCTCACGTCTGTATCCTCAGACATCTGGTATATCAAAGGCTTCCAAGAGATCTAAAGAAACAAAAATGAGTCCTGCCTTCTTGATGATTTTAAAAAATAGTTGAAGTGTGAGACTACTACTAATGCTGCATGTTACTGCTTTGGAAATCTAGATGTATAGGGGCAAAGAAGTCTCAGAATGTCCAAGTATAGCCAAAAATATGGAAATATAATCTTAATCTTATTGATAGTTTTCTTATTATCAGAAGATAAAAGTGAAATTATTAATATAAGGAGATTTGCTGTGGCAGCAGGAGGCAAGAAAAAAATAGTTCCTTTGTGAATAAATGCTATCTCTTTTAAAAACTGCTGTGTCAATTTAACAAACTCAAAAATTACCCTAAGGATTCAGTGTGTATGTAATTCTGCTTTTGGGTAGTTGATTTCCTAAATTACTCCCTATTTTACTTTTTCCTTCCCACCTCCCTCCCTCCCTTCCTCCCTCCCTCCTTACTTTCTGTTCGTTTGTCAATTACTTCATGTATTAGCATACTTTCATATCTCTGCTGGTTATGTCTCCAGATTTCTTTGACATGTCAAAGGAGAAATGAGCTCGAGTTCTTTAGACAAATCCTGCAGGAAAGGAACTGATTTACTCTTTGGTTCTTGCTTATGTACGTTTGCTTTAACCGTAGAGTAAAATATATTTAGACTGATTTCTTCCACTCTCTCATGAAGAATAATGCTTGTAGAGGATGGTATTTAGAAAATGTGGCATACCATACCACATTAATTCAAAATGATTACAAAACTTTTACTGCAAGTACATATTAACCTGTTAAACAGGAAATTATGCAAATGTTTGCAAACAATGCTACAGATCTTATAATTTTATGTACTTCTATTATACTGTATTTTAAGCAATCGCACATTCTAGAGACTTGCAAGACACTTTTGAGGGATTTTTTCTTAATTTGGTGCTGAAAGTAGCAAAATATTTACCTCGTTTGTTTATTTTGTCCTCCATGGAGTTCAATTAATCTGTAAAATGGCAGATGTTTGTGTGATGCCAACATTAAAAACACTTCCTTTGAACATCTGTTTTCCAAAAAGTAAACTAGTGATTTTCCAGGTGTAGCCCCTATCCAGCCACAAAATATAAACATAAATCCTAAATATAAGCTTCCTTTTTATGTTTTTAAATGCATATTGATAGAATTTTGTGTCAAAATTATAAATCCCAAATGACACGTGCCTTCTGTAACTCTGTACTAAAAGTGTTTCTGGTTTAAATCCAAGTGGGAGGTGAAGGAGGCATTTGTAGGTTTTTCAAATCAATTCCTGGTTTCGCAATGACTACATCTTCAATTTTGAAATGACTGTTGCGTTGCTATCTCTCTACACAGTACAGTTCTGCAACAACAGGAAGCAAGTTGAATTCAGCAATCAGGTAGCTTGTTCTCTTATCAGCAAAGCAGACTTCATTATAAAGCATCCCTGTTTATCTAATTTCTTTCTGTACATACTGTCTGAATGCAGTGTCAACCTCCTCTAGCTTAGTATGTCTACAACAGTCTGTGGATAAATGCTCTTTACAAGTAACAACTATTTTATACTTACATGTATAGGGGTGTATGTGTGTATATATATATGTACATGTGTGAATATATGTGTGTGTATATATATATATAAATATACTCAAACATATTCATAGATATAGATCTGATCATCCTTCTCTTTTAAAGCAGTGAGAGGTAAGAAAAATAAAATTGTATAGAGGGATGGATCATAATACAGGGGGCTGAACTTTAATGTGACTAAAATTTTACATCCTTCAAACCAACAAAAATCAGGATGGCGAGCTCTTTTACCTCCAAGCTTTCTTCCCCCAACCCATGACTCACACTCTCCAGCCATGCTGGGGCCAGGGCTGTACAGGAGACAGCTCTTGGAGAAGGCAAGCCAGTATCTCAGTATTTTTATGATTTAAGTCATTTCCATGGTGATATGTTAAGTCCCTATGTCATTCAGTGGCACATGAAAGATGGAGTTTTTGTTGTTTTCTCAAAAGACCTTGGAGATCCAAACACTGGTAACTTTGTCACCCTGCCTTGAAAGAAGACTGAACATTGTTTATGTTGATTATCATGATCAGTTTTGCACAACAATTTCTAATGATGTGACTAATTGAAATATAAATTTTTTGTGGCGAGTGCCTCAGTTTAAAGGGAATTATTTTCTTGAAAGAAAGTTTGAGTTTAATATGGGCCTTCTTCCCACTCCAGTTATTCACAGCCTAGAAAAATGGACTTGGCCTGCAGTATGAGACGTGAAAAGCAAGGTCACTGCTCTGATCCAGGAGGGCAGCAGCTTTAAGGGTGAGAGACAACCAAGGCCTTGTCTGTCCTTAGACTTGTATGGTACTCCTCCACTTTTTCATCAACTTTCTTTCTTGAACACGTACTAATAACGTTTTGCTGGTGCTTTTCATAACATTCTCACTGAGGCATTTGAACATTGGTGAAGGGAAGAAATTGTACTTTTTCCTATGTTAAAAAAAAGGCAAAGAATTCACCTTAGTGTAATATAAATTTTGGAAATGCATTGGGTATTTCAAACTAGAATTTCCATTTTGTAATTCTGGGTTATTAGACACTCCAGATTTTCAAAGTCATTCCAAGAAAACTGTTTTTAAAACCTCTTACATCTAGGAATGAAAACCACTTACTCATTATTTAAAAATAAGAAAATAACATCTGTTATCTGTCACAACTAACATCAGACAGATGTAAGAGAATATTATTACTGTTATGTCAATATATGCAAATCTTGAGCCACAATTTTGGCAGAAATTCATCATGAGATCTAGAACTCATAAAATAATTCTGCTAAATTGCAAGTATTTGAGTCTAGAATGAAGAAAGAATCACAGAAACCATTTAACACTTTGATCTAGAACTGATCAAAGAGGTAAATACAGCTGATATTTTCCCCTGTTATTTGTAAGGTAGCAGTAGATTTCCCTAACAAACGGATGCCCTTACCTGTTTTAAAGTGTGTAATTTGAAATAATTGGATTGCTCAAATTCAGTAGTTAAACTCCTTTTATTTGAGTTTGGTTGAAACTGTGTGTGTTTGAACACAAATATTTTCCTCTTTTCATCCAGCTGTATTTTGAAGCTACTGTAATTGTACTTTCTTCCATTAAATATATTCCTACACTTCCCTCTCAAAACAACAGCCAAATATTCTTTCAGCAGACTCCTAAGCTACTGGTTTAGGCAGATGTATGTTCCCTTTTCTGTGACTTGGAGACTATCAATCAACAGCCACTTGTTTCTGTAAAGGAGCTCAAAGACCTTTTACAACAATATTGGATGGAGAACAGCAGTTATTCCCAATAGCTTGGAGGTAATTTCTGGCCTGAGAAAAAGAGACCTGTATAATGTGAAACTCCTAAAGTGAAACTGGAGACTGTATATTAATATTACTATACTAATGAAGTATGCTAATATTATTCATAGATATTAATGTGATAGGGTGTTACACAGAGTTAGCCCCCAAGAGATGTAGAAGGAAATTTTAATGACTCCTGAGAAATCAAGTATTTCAGGCAAAGTAAGGCCATTCAAGTGAGAATTACTGATTTTTTTCTTTATGACTGCATTGTGTTAGGCTCACCTGTAACTGTTTGGTTTGTAAATTAATCATAGATATGGCAAAGCTAACCTCTTATTTTAAGGGATCAACAAAGGTATGTGTTTGTTTACTGACATAAAGGATTTTTTCATTAGGGTACTTAGTAAAAAAAAAGTCAATTAATCCAGGATTTCCATTTCAATGTAGCAGTACAGATATATGTTGGGGTTTTGTTGTTGTAGTTTGTATTTCCTTGACAATATTCTGTAAGGGCAATCTTTCACCTTAAAACATGTTGCATGCAAGATTTCATTAGACAGTTACTGCAGTGATCCCTTCAAATGTGAAATGTCTCTTTTTAGAACATCAGAAAATTTCTAGGGCTGCCTTTGCTACACTAAATTAAACACACTTTTAGTCACTCCACAGCTATTGTGTGTGCACATCTTTTCTGTTTAGGAACCACATTTTCTTAGAAGCAGTAGCTCCTCTATTCATGCATCAGGTATCAATCATGTATAACCTGTGATACTCAGCAAATATCCCTCAGGCATGCATCAGTCAGGCATATGAAACACAAAGGTAGGATTAGATATTTGTAGCTAGGGTTTTTGTTTGAGTGTCTGGTTGATATTTTAACACTAAGCTAGAGTTATTTTGCCTTTCATTTAGTCCTAATTCTAAGTAACAATATGTTGTCTTTCCTATCTTTCCTGACATTTTGATATTTTACAATATCAAAGAAAATCAGAAAATCTAGATAAAAAGCAACAATAGCAACAACAACCAAAATCAACAAAAAAACAATCAAACAAAAAAAAACCCCACAAAACCACCACACCCCCCAAAAAAATAACAAACACAAAAACCAAAAACAACAACCAAAAAAACCAACCAAAAAAACCCCACAAAACCACCACACCCCCCAAAAAAATAACAAACACAAAAACCAAAAACAACAACCAAAAAAACCAACCAAAAAAACCCCACAAAACCACCACACCCCCCAAAAAAATAACAAACACAAAAACCAAAAACAACAACCAAAAAAACCAACCAAAAAAACCCCACAAAAACCCACAAAACACAAAACCACATGGACTTATTGCTTTATTAAAATTTATCTCCTCAAGCTTAACTTACATATCCATCCAAAATAACGAAATGTTTTATCTTATTAGAGATTATTTACCTATCAAAGAAGACGTTTAAAACATACAAGGGAATTTATTTTATTTTGCCCTAGTGAAACAGAAAAGAAGTGACTCTTTAAGAGGAGATTATTGATTTAAACAGTTGAGTAGCCATAATTGTCTAGAAAGTATTACATCATAAAATGTATTATGTCTTCACAGAAACGAAATTGCATTGGAATCTCTGAACGGGTAAAGAGAGTTCATTAGAAATAATAGACACTTTTCCACAAAACTCTGCCTCTCCTGATTAATTTTTCTGCTTTCTACATATTCATGGTGTTTCAGAGATATGAATTACTAGGACTTCATAGGAGATAGAATCTAGATTTTTATAGCTTCTAATCAAAAATTTCTATTTGCTGCAGTGTTGTATGGCTGTGAATAATAAATGTTGATTTCAATATATAAAGCTTCAAAATGATGTTTAACAGTAGTAGCTTGAATTCATTAGTGTTAAGTTAGCATTTGAAAATATTATAAATATACTTGCAAACTTCTCAACGTTCCTAAAGGGTTTCATGTAAAAACACTTAATATTGTTGCTCATTGGGATATGGTGCTTCTAGCAATGAAGGTATCTTGTAAGATATGTTGGTGCAGAAATTGTATTTTTTGCCTCTAGAAATGGTAGCAGAGTGTTTCATTTAAGAACAGGATTCTACTGAGCTAGGGATGCAGGAAAGCTATCAATTCTTAGAAAGCATATCCTGGCAGTATAACCCTTTCCTGACTTCTCCTGTCCTATTTATAGATTTTAGAGATGAAAAAATTAAAAGCAAGATGATGGTCCTGTCCTATTTATAGATTTTAGAGATGAAAAAATTAAAAGCAAGATGATGGTCCTGTCCTATTTATAGATTTTAGAGATGAAAAAAATTAAAAGCAGGATGATGGTTCCATGATTTTCTATTTAATCTAAAAAGGCTTTCTTTTTGGAGGTTTTGAGAGAGATGGGGGTTTTTTACATTCTAAATTATTGGCAAATACTGGTAAATATTTGTAAGCATACCAAACATCATTTTTTGTTGTTGTTTTTAGTAACCTGAAAAACGTTTCTACAAATTAAAAGAATAGATTTACCTATAACTGAAGCTAGTCTTAATGATACTGACTTGGAAATAAAAGAGACCTGTTTAGAGAAAGCAAAGCAGTCTAATTTCAGGCTGGAGGGATTATTCTGAGCATTTTATCTATGAGTTAAACTCCAGTAGAGGCATAATGAATTCCCCTGCGTATTATAATAAAGGTTTGGGCTAATCAGACAGAATAAACAGACAATAAGCTTGTGCCTTGAATAGTCTACCTCATATCCTGTATAATTTAGTGTGAGTTATAAAAGAAGTTTTGAAGGGAAAAAAAATCAGGATCAACAACTAATCATTAATAAATGCAGATACGGGTGTAGCAGACAGTGTCTGTCTCTGTTGGGACTGCATTGTATTGCTTCCCTTGGTTATTTCACTGTCACTGGCCTAAACTTTACAGTGTTTACTTATCCACTAGAGAAAAGCACTTGTTTTTTGGTGGTCAAAATGACCTTTAAGAGTTTGATATTCACAATATTTATGGTAGATCTTAATTAAATGAATAATAGGGAAGGTATTTAGGAGGAAAGATTTGAGAGAGAGGTGCAGTTTAATTCATAATTCTATATTTGTAGCTAAAATTCAGTTCCATTGGCTTTGAGACTATAATTGCATGAAAAAGTGTGTGCATTATGTAATTCATATTATTGAATATATCTAAACTTCTGTGTCTCTAAGAAACTCCTTCAGTTTTGAGTGAAAGAGTAAGTTTCAGAAATAAATGACAAACCCAATCAGATTTCACTTTGTTAACTCATATGTATATATAGGACATTTGCAAATTATGACATCAAAATCTGCCTTTATCACTGGCTGTGAGTACTAGCCTGGATTCAACATTTTGCTGTCTTTCCTATATCTGGTTTTAAGAAAACAATCAAACAAAATATTTGTTTTTCAGGCACTGGATATCTTTTCGAATGGAATATTTCACATGAAAATATGATTCTAGTTTTTAAACATTCACAGGTGAAACCCCAGATTTGCTATTCTATTGTAACAGAGGACTTTTATCAGATGAAAGCTTACAGGTGAAAAACCCCCAAACATCAAAACCCATACTAAAAAGCAGTCTCTTCATTTATAACTCTTAGTATTCAACTTGAAATCTCATATCACTCAGTACCAGATAAAGGACCTTCTGTAGCTGGAAACCATCTCCCTAATGCAACTGCTTAACAGAGGTCACCCACTATTGAAAAGATACATAGCAGAAAGAACAGCCCAAATACCAATCAATAGTATTGTGTGGGCCTCTGTCACAAGCTCTGTGGTTATCTCGACTCACTTTTGAAGTACCACCAGATAATACTTTACATAATACCTGAACAACCCAGCACGGTTTTTAAAACACTTCAGATCAGCCCATGCTGATCACTGTAAGCTTGAGAAACCAAAGAAATAAAGCATGGAATTTGAGAGGGTTTTGTTATTTTTCACTGAAACAAACCAGTGATTTTGTGGAACAGAAGTTTCTATGGCTTACATCCAGATTATATCAGGCTTTTCTAAGGGAGTAAAGGAAATAATGGTAAATGTAAAAACCTGAGGTCAGGGGGAAAAAATTAAAGCTCTGTCTCCCATCTTTTAGAGGGCTGCCATAACCTGATATGCTTCATTCATTTCTTCTTCATAATGACTAAAGTGGGAATTTATAGAAAAAAGAAGGGCATTTCACCAGGTAAAAAATATTTTGCCACAATTTCTTAATAGACTGTTCAGGAGGAGTTGATCTGAGTTATGGGGAGTTGAAATTCAGTTTCTAAGGCATTGCTTAATTTTTTGGTAGTTTTTTGTCTCTGATTTTATACATATTTTCCCATATAATTTTGTGAATATTTCTGGAATGATGGAATTCACGTGTATGTAGAGAATAAAAAATTTCCACATCAAACATAAAATGTGGGACCATTTTACAATATGAGGGTTTGGGATTTGGGAGTTTTTAACATAGGAAGGGAATCTGTGAAAACAAGTCCTCAGGTCGCATTTTTGAAGGGACATATTTGGAGTCAGTTTGTCCTGCTCACTAGCTTGTTTCTTAGCAGAATGATGACTGCAGATATTTGCATTTCTGCCATTTCTGCCAAAGATCACTTTTTCCCCCTTCCTAGTACAAAATTAAGTAAAATGAAATTTTCCATAGTTTTATTTTCTTGTGTTAGTGAAATTATAAAGATTATTAGACATTAGGGAAATTAGTGTGCAATAGTGATTGCTTTGTACTGTGCCTGTTCTAACCTGTTGCTAAATACTGAAGTTTTCATGCTTGGAGCATTAGTGTAAGAGTTCACTATGTTCTTAAGACTCTGAAAGCAGGTGATATTATCCCTATTACTTATTTTTCATAGAGCTTGACAAAGGTTTCTGTTGCATTGAAATTCTTAGTGTGGCTGTTTTTGGAGTGGTGAGGTTTGGAGGTTTTTTAGTTCTTAAGAACCTACTGAAAAATTCAATTGAAACTACCAGGAATGACAGAAATTAATAAACCCTTAGTGAAAGTAATCCTTAGTTGACTGGAAATCCCAGATGTCAGGTGAAGGGCATTGAAGTCTGTGGCTAGCTTTGAAAAGTTTTCAGGGAAAAAATAAGTGAAAATTGAAGATCCCTATAGATCCTTTTTATAGTATGGTAGAGTTCCTGATATTTCCTTTCATATTAAAAAAAAACCAAAACAACAACAACAACAACAAAACCAAACAAATCCAAAATACTAAATTGTAAAACTATATGTGTTTTCTAAATTGCCTTCTTTGTTAACAACCTTGACTAAAAGCTTCTAAAGCTTCTTCTTCATTTATTGCTTTTTGGGGTTGTTGGCAATGCATTGTCATTCCTAATGGAGCTATTTTAGTTATGAAATGGGGAAAACATGCAAACAAGGTCCATTGTTCTAGGTGGTTTTTGTCACAATGAGATATACATACAGTATGGCTTATTTACTGTTGCCACAGTGAAGGCAATATTCCAAGTCCTAATGTTGTATATATTGACCCAAAGCTACTGAGTTCAGAAGTTTCCCCTGTATCCTGAATAAAAATCCTATTTATTGTGCTTCACTTAAAAAAGGGGAGAAGTATAGCTGGATATTTCATTTTCAGAAACATTCCTGCTTATGAGAATTTTCTCTAATTGATTCTTCAGTAGTCAACTCTGTATCATTAGCAGAGCACAGAGTTAACCTAGGAAATGGAGTCAAGAAAAACTCCTGTAAGTGAATGTGTAGTATTTACAATTAATGAGCATTTAAAATAATTTTGTTTTCAAGTTAAGAATTATTAGTAAATATTTTATGTTATCATCATGTGTTTGTTTATCAAGTTAGAGGAACAAAAATATCTTGGATTGTTTTCATTCAAAACATACCAGATTTTCTGACTGAAAATAAAAAAAATCAGATGTAGACATATTTCAGAATGCATAATGAGTATGTTTTGGGAGTCATGGGCAAAACCAAGGCATCAAAATATCTTTTGCTTGCTTGGGGCTTTTTTGTACTTTTAACCTCCAGCAGTACAACCGTGTACAAACAGTGTATTGTATTCTTTCCAGTGTATTGTTCTTTGGGTTTAGTACACTAAGATTTTATAATGAGATCTGAGTTTAGAAATTAATATGGAAAATTGGTACAAATGTTGTCTTGCAGTGTTAGTCCCACAGTTTGTGCAATGCCAATGTAATAATTGTCACATTTTTAATCAAGACTAAAAGAGTATCTGAGTTTTAAAGTTTTAAGGTTTTGCTGCAACGTGATGGAAAAGACATTAATATTTACTATGTACTTCTCGGATTATTCATTAGATGAAATAAAATGAACATATGAAGTTAAGTATGTAATTCTACTGCAGAAATCTTTTGTTTGTAAAAAATTTCTCATTTCTTTTCTACTCCAGATTTGATTCTATTGATGGTTTTAATAACTATGCCAGAATGCTACAGTGGATTGCTTTCTTGAATTCAGTCCCATACCATCTGTTATATTCTAGTATTACTACATGTGATACAGTAAAATACATTTGGAAACTAGTGAAAATTGGTATCATTGCACAAGAGACCTGTTAAATGTATTTTGCTGTCCTGTTTATGAGTTATTCTGAGTGATGTCCACTAAAGAGAAGTATCTGACATTGAAATTTCTGCCACCACTGCTGTTTTAATTATTCACACTGTTTTAGATGTTGGCATTTTCAAAGCTGAAATTGTATCTGTGGAACTACTATAATTTATAATATTCCCTGAATATTTATGATTTTTTGACGTTTTTTCCACTGGACTGTGTTTGATTTGACATTTTATTAATTTTTACTTCCAGGATTGAGAGGAAATAAAATACATTGCATGCACATGATTGATATTTAAAATATATTGATTTATACATGTACTGAACATGTATTGCATCACACAGATTTACACATGTGCACATGTACACATTTACAAATACAGTTTATAGTTTAGGATTTTCCACATACATTTATGTTTTTATGAGAAGTTTTGTCATTAATTTGATTCAAAACTTTTTCTAAGATTGTAACATTTTTTCTCTACATATTGGAATTGATTTATTCATAGGGTTTTTTCCCTTTTCATTGGTGAAAAAGCATATAAAGGATTTTCATGCATGAACCATATAAAAAGCCTGGCTAAATTGAATTACGAAGGTACTGCAAAAATCACTGATGTAATAATAGAAATTACATTTATACTTTTCCTCATTAAAATATTCAGCACAGATAACTAGGAGAAAGAACAGTTTAGAGGAATCCTAACTTTTTTTTGTTATTTTTTTTTTTTTATTTTGTGTTTTCTTCCCCTCTTAAGCCTAATGGTAAAAATATCTTTTCTGTGATTATAACTTACATTTATAGCTAGATATTTTTGTGATTCAATTTGTTTTGTTTTCATTTGGGTTCTTTAACATTTATGATGCATGCTGTGTTATATAATTAATATGGTCATTCATTATGTAAAAGAGATAAATATATGTTTTAATTTGTGAATATTTTAACAGCCTAGAAAGTTACAGTGTACAAACTGTAGAAAATACCTCCCAGAATTACATTCCTTAGTCAAGTCAAGGTGTAACAGAAGGGTTAGTCTTCTAAAGACTTACTCCTACTAGTTTATCTTTTCTGCTTAAAAAATATTAACCAAAAATCCCATGACTATCATTCTCTCACACACATCATACATATCTTCAAAAGACTACGAAACTGATTCTTAAAAAAGAATCCTGAAGTAGCTTTTTCCATCTTTGGAGGGGTCAGAGCTGGTAAAAGTGAGAGGAAATGGATGCATTATATAAACTTCTTGCACTATTTGCACTAATATATAGCATGAACTTCTGCTTAATGACTAGAACCTAACCTACCAAAGGCTAATAACTAAGAGCTCCATATGCAAAATGCATTTTATGTGGTACAGTGAACAGCATGTTACATGCTTCAGAAATATGTTTTTTCTTAGAAATGGGGCATAGCTAATAGGTAAACTAGTTTAGTGAAAAAAAATGAAAAAGTTGTGATTTTCTTTTTCCTATGAGTGTCTGTGGATTCTATACCTGAAAAGATGCTACACATGAGTTGAATTCACAGCATTGTGATAGGTTTTCTTAAGTCAGGTGTTTTGCTAAAGTAGAGAAAGAACGGCTGTTAATACTCTAATTAAGAAAAGGCTATAATTTTATAATTCAATACATTGATTGAATCATTAGTGATTTATAATTCTTATGCTTTCTTCTTGCACAGAGGCTCAACTTTACTCTGAAAGATATGAGCAAAAACTCCATTTCAGAAGAGACTAAAATTAGCTGTTCCTCTTAGGAAACATCTTACCAAAATTTCCTTACACTGGTATAAATATAAACAGTCCTACTGAAAATAATAGCTATTCTTGATTTAAACCGATGAAATAATGTTCAGACTCAGGACCAGTACCCCACATTATTTTATTTACATAACTTCATGCATGAATGTTGATAGCAAAAGGCTTGAAATGGGAAAGAAGGTATCTGAAAACATATTAAGGAATGTGTATACACTGCATAATGGGAGGAGACGTAGCACACAATGTGAACTGATGCTAAAATTGTCTTTCATCTTCCATGGTCTGCTTTTCTTAATGGAAACATTGGATGGTGGTGGTAGTGCAAGGAAAGGTTCAATAAATATTTTGCTATGTAAATAAATTCAGGATTCTTTTTGTTTCTTTTTGAAAAGAACATAAACTGTAAGTGCCTGATACAATGTAATAATTTGCTTTTAGAGAGTGAGCACACACACACAGAGAAATAGCACACAGTCATTTGCAGAGAAGTATTCAGACAGAGACTGGCAATTTTCAACTCATTACATTTTACAGACTTATTGCTTTTGTGTGCATATAAAAATTTCAGCATGATTAATAACTTATAAATATATTAACCAGTATGTGCACACCTTGAAAGAACATGAGATTAGAATTATGAAACCGAGTTCCTGCTTCCAGGAAGTCATTAAGTGTGTTTTATCTCACTTAAGTTCAAACCTAAAATTAAGCCTGTGTTTGCGTGTTTGTCAAGGTAAAGATTAAATTAATATGACAAGTCCTCTTAGAGATAGTAGAAGTGTGTTTGACTGCCACATACCAAGAAGAGAAACTTTAGAGTCAAAGCACGAAGCTAGGAGAGAGAGAAAAGTAAAACTGGATCACTGAAAAGAGAAATCTGTCAGACTAAATAAGGTAGAGAGAAAGTGGTATGGATTATGGGGAAAAAACAACTGTCCTCAGGGAGTCAGGGTACAGGAATCCATAGGGAAGAGTTACAAAGAGTTTAGAGATCATGGAATTGGCTCTAAACTGAGCTTTGGAAAGCAGAAAAATGTCGCTGGTGTGCTGACATCCTGATTATTTTCCTCCAGACCTCCCTTAAGTATTCAGTCCAAGTAGTGTTCATTTTTCTTTTTCCCCTTTTTTTTTCTTGTGCCAACCTTCCTCTCATTCTCTGTGTCCTTCCCTTTCTATGTTTATTCCTTGAATTGTTTATATAATCTTTTCAGCCATTTTTTAGTCATGAATGCTTTCTGGACTGCTGAACATCTATAATGTTTTTAAATGAGAGAAGGTTTCCTGCCCATGTTAGGTGGGTTGGAATTAGATGATCTTTAAGGTCCCTTCCAACTGTAACCATTCTGTGATTCTATGATTCTCTAAGATTGTATGCAAAGATTATGCAAGATATTGTGACAAGTCATTGGTACTGATTAGCAAAAATCTGAGGAAAGAAGGGAAAGTTGTATATTTCTAAATGCAACCACTGTTTTCTTAGCCGAAATTACTGAAGGGATTTTAGAAAGCTGAAGGGCAGCACATAACTTCCCAGAACAACAAAAAAACCTCATTTAAACCCCTAAACATACAAACAAAACATTAGCCATATCTAAAAAAAATATAGTCTAACTACAAAGAAAATTATTAGGAGGGAAGAAGAATCAATTAGAGCATGAGAAGTTCTTACTTTGAGTATGACAGAGTACTCTCTCACTGGAAGTTTCTAACCATTAGTAAAACCTTTGTATCTCATTTTCTTCCACTTCTAATTTCAGACAACACAATTGCTTACCCCAACATTTATGTGGCAGTATCAGCACCAGAAAAGCCAGGTATTAGTGATGTGAGTTTTCTTGCTAGGTTATATTTACTTAGAATAATGTCTAGTTTCAGAGGCCTAACAAGAATTTGAAAATAGATGCTCTTCCTTTTATATCTGGGAATTCACTGTAAGTCTGCCTGTCAAAGTGATCTGGCCTCATTAGAGGATGTTCAAGTATATCTGGCCTCTTAGTACCTGCCAAAATTACTACATTTGTGATTGTATTAAATCCATCTATTTTTACTAGGAGCTGATTGAGTACTGTCTTTGTCCTCCAAATTTGCCCCTTCCTCTCTTCCTTCCTGCTGCACTTATTTCATCAATGAAGAGAATGCACGAGGCATTTTTCCAGTCAAGAGCAAATAACTCTCTAACTTGAGCTGGACTCACATCAACAAATATCTCTAAGAACTCTGAGCCACTGATTGTGATAAAATGGTACATTAGCTTCTCCAGCCGTAGCTTTCGCTAGAAATGTTTCCCCAGTACCTGGGTGAACTGTCGGTATTGCCTCCTTTGGAATTTTTGCTCACAGATTCTCATATTGTTTGGGATTTTTCAGAAAGTTAGCAAACTCCATTATCTCTAATTTCACATCCTCACATTCAGCTATATCTTTGAATTTAACCTCTCTTTCATTCTTAAGGACTTGGACTATTGTTTCACCCACACTAAAATGTGAGCCCATTCCCTATTTGAGCCTGAAACACCAAGTTTGTGTGCTCAATTCCTCTATGGATTATGCACTGAAGAGTTGGACTTCATGATCCTTCTGGATCCCTTCCAACTCAGAATATTCTGTGATTCTGTGACTTAAGCCTGCAGGACCTTGATCTGTATAGTAAAGAACCACTAATCAGAACCATAGGCAGCAAACTCTGGAGAAATCAGTCATCTCTCTCTGATGAGTAGACAGGCAATCTGTTCTCCAGTTCTATTCCCAGATCTCGCTGCTTCTTTTTTTTCTCCAACTGTACCTCTGGTTCCATTACCTTTCTTCCCATTGGGAAACTGTTTTTCAGATTCTTATGAGGAATGAATGGGGGAGCTAGGGTTATTTAGCCTGGAGAAACAAAGGTTCAGAGGAGACCTTACCACTCACTCTCTGTAACTACCTGAAAGGAGGTTGTAGCCAAGGGAAGTCAGCCTGTTCTTTCAGCTAACAAGTGACAAGACAAGAGGAAATGGCCTCAAGTTGTGCAAAAAGGTGTTTATATTAGATATTTGGAAAAAAATTTTCATGGAGAGGTTTGTAAAGCATTGGAATAGGCTGCTCAGGGAAACAGTGGAGCCACTATCCCTGGAAGTTTCCAAAAAAAGCATGTGGATATGGTACATGAGGACTTGATTTAATGGTGAGTGTGGTGGTGGTGCGTGATTGATGGTTGGACTTGATGATCTTAAAGGTCTTCTCCAACCTTAAGAATTCTGTGATTCTATGGCAATGTAACCAAAACATAAGTAGTGTGTTCTAGCAGGATGTACATTGTGCTTGTCCAGTTGTCCTTGCAGGAGTTTCTGCAGCTCTGCCCAAGATCACACAGAGTGGCTGGCACACAGCAACTCTGGCAGAGTGCACAACTGTCAGGTGCAAAAGATTAGAAGGTCCCAACACCCTGCCTGTACTACCATTTTTTCACAGAATGGTGAGAATTTATTCAATAGCTTCATGCTATAAACTTCTTTTTTTTGAACAAGCATGAGCAAACTATTGGGGTTTAGAGGGTTTTTTTAACTGAAAAACAAGTTCAGTAAATGCATTGAAGAGTTTTCAGTATACACATGTACCATCACAATAGTCCTCAGTGGGGATTTTGCTGGTCATTCCCAAGCTCAGAGAGCTGAATGTGAATGAAGGCATGAGAAAGAAATTTAGAAGGCCTTTTACCAAGTAATGATTACCACTTCTGATTTCCAACATGTAGAAGCTAAATATTCCCATCTTGCTAGAATGGTCATGATAATGAATAACCTAGGCAGATTGTGTTTTATGTGGTAAGTTTGTCTGAAACCTCTTGTATCGTATGAATGTGTGTTCTTTAACATATACACCCATTCACATATCTAGTACTTCTTTTGTTGTTGTTGAAATTCAACCAGTTTGAAGGGTAAAGTGAAAGACACTGGATTGGAGGCACAGCCTCTCAGTACAGCTGATGAAACAGCAGCTCCTTGTGGTAAAACAATGGAGAAAAAGTGAGGAGGTAAATCCTCATAAGGTGTGGCAAATCTTGTTTGCAGAAATACCAAACTTTCTAAACTTCTTGTAGTGCAGATGCAATGATCACCAAAAAAAGGCATACACAGGTTTATTTGCTCGTAGGCTGGGATGTCTTCTTAATTCCCAAGTGTAAATGTTTATAGGCTTCCTTATTAAAGAACCTCATTAAATTCAAAATCCCACTGAAAAGAAACTGTGCTATGATAATGCTGAGAAGAGAAGCTCATACAAAACCAGCAAATATATTTTGAATATCTTGTTAATCCAGTGAGATGAGCTGTTGAGCATGTTGTCTCAGACTTCCAATGACCATAATAATAGGTCCACTTTAATTCTATTTTCGTCATTCTACTAATACAGTAACACAAAAAAAGCATTGTGATATGCCTGCCTTTTGCAGTACTGTTTTTTGAAGACTCGCTCCTGATTAACTGGACTTTTTTGTTATAGATTTTTCATGTATACTGTGTTTCAGTGCGCACCCTCATTTCTGGTAATTTCATTTATTAGAAGGTGGATGATATAGCAAAATACTTCATGATTATCAAAGTTCATGAAAACATGGCTGAGGTACAGAATGAGTAAAATATGAGTAAACTAAGAGAAAAATCCAGCAATACTTGACTCTATTAAAGGCTGAACACTGAACCAGCAATTTAATCATAGGTACATCTTTACTGCTCTTTGTGTTTGCCTTTGAAATAGTTTTCTATTGTCCCCTTTCCCCGATTACTTGATGTCCTCAAAGAAAGGTCTTGAGTTCCACCAAGGCGTATGGCTTCCCTCTGTGGTCCAGACTCAGACAGATCATTCATGATACTCAATTCTGTAAGGTATGACAGCTCCTTTGCATCACAGAAATTTCTTTCCTACAGAGAAGTGTGGAATTTGAAAGTAGTAATAGTTGCCTCACACTTATGTGTTTCCACAGAGAAGTTGTGTCTGGTTGTGAGACAGAGAGCAGTATAGGTTTGCATAAAAGCTTCATATTTCTGTCCACACACTTGCAAATCCAGTCATACTGTGGCCTGTTCTGCATATTGCAAAATGCATCTTAATATGCTTATGTTGCAGTTAATGTTAACTCCATACCCAGTGCACACAGTTGTTGATAGGAGGTGAATTACGGCTGGAAGAGGCACAGCAGTTGCATTTGTGATGAGAAAGACCACTTGTTGGGCAGGATATTGTCCCACTTACCTGTAGCTGCAGACTTACTGCCAAGTAGAGCAAAAAGGAGTCAGCTTTACAGTGGAAGTTACAGTACTTTTTAAATAAACATAGATATTTTTTGTCTTAGTGGGAAGCCATGTATTTAAGGGCTCAGGCTAAAACATATGTTCATCTGTTCCTCTAGGACCAGGCTTTGTATCAGCACATGCTGACAGACAAATTGTTAGTGCCTGAATGAAAGAAGGGAGGGAATACCATGTCCTTTGACTGTTAAAGAAGAGAGCGTGATTTGGTGCCAGGATCTTAACATACCATTTTATATCTAATCAGTCATTCTTTACACTGGTCAAGATAAAGATGATATGGTTTGAGTTGATTTATGGGTACACATAATTAGCCAGAGTCTTTCTAATTTTATAAGATTTTCTACAGGCTTACTATTTAGTACAATAAGGTCACTTATGTATTTGTGATTAAATATTTGACTAAGAAACATGCTGGATTGAAATGTGGACCTCTCTTGAGGGCAAGCAGTGGTTTTTTATTCACCACAAAAAGAACTCAATTTCCCTACCACAAAAATAATTATTAAAGAAGTCTTGCTGTGACTGCTATTATGTATTCTAATCATTGTGAATGCATTAGAAATTGACAACAGTAAGTCCTGCCCTAGAAATGGTCCCCATACTGAGTAACCATGCTGCTAGCTAAAATGGTTTAATCTTCTGCCAAAGTGACTTTTTTGTCTAACATTCTTATTGTTGCTTAGTTCGTAAGTGGGATGCAGAGGTCACTTACACTTTTATGGTTGATAATATGCCCCTCTCTGGGACATAATTGACATCACTGCAGTTGCAAGCAAAGGAATAAAACACTTTTATCCTTTCCAAGTGATTATTTCATGAGATTTTTTCAATCAAAGCTTTAAAATATATACAAATAATAAAGGAAACCAGAAAGCTTGTGAGAACAAATTTAAGTTCTAATCAAAAAAACATTCTGTATAGATAATTAAAGGGATAATAGAGCTCATTTTTTAGTCTACTCGGGGAATCAAAGGCTCATTTACTTAGAAAAGAATTCTTTTCTAAACTCATTTAAACTCGTCAGGAGACTCACAAAACTGTTACTTGTGTGCATACAGTCCATGAATGTTTAGCCTGTTAACACAGATGGGAGAATGATTGTAAATGAGAAGGATTCGCAGTTCCTCAGCACAAGTGAGACAAGGACATACTGGACAGCATCCAGCAAAGGGCTGATGATTATGGGGCCTGAAGCCTCTCTCCTGCGGGTAGAGTGAGGGAGCTGTTACTGTTCAGCCTGCAAGACAGAAGGCTCAAGGTAGCATCTCATCAGTATACATAAATACCTGAATGGAAGATGCAAAGAGGATGCAGCAAGGATCTTCTGTTATGCTCACTTTCAGGACACAAGGAAAAATGAATACAAAGAGGAAACACAGAGGAGGCTCCATGTGAACTTCAGGAAACACTGCTGAACAACACTTCTTAAATTGTGAGCACCGTCACCAGTTGTTCAGGCAGGTTGTGGAGTCTTCCTCCTGGGAGATATATCAACGTTGATTTTGGTCAATTGGCTTTAAGTAGCTCTGCTTGAGAAGGGCAGTTGGACCAGCTTATCTCCAAAGATCCCTTGCAGTCTCAGTTATTCTGTGATAAAGACACATGTTAAATGAAGCTCAGGGGTGAGATCAGCTGACAGAACCATTTAAGAAACCAACCATTGCTCTAATAGCATTCTTAGTGTTCAGAGAGGCATCATGGATGTAATGATGCCTGGTTTTTTTCAGGAGGACTCTGGTCATTGTTATCTTTCATGGCTTTTACCATTAAATGTCAATGACAGCTCAAAGTAAATTCTGTTGTCATTTTATGCCACTGGAGTTGAAAGCAGTATTTGGCCCACACAGATTTAAAATCAATTTTAAGCAGCTTTATTTTATGCTACCAGGCACCCAAATACAGAATAATCAACAGTAAGCCCTCAGATGTTCTTGGAGTTTAAAACACTTAGGACAGTTGACTACCAAACAAGCTACATCTCCTGAATGGTAATAAATAGTTGCTCAGATTTCTCATACGGATTTCAACAGCACTACATAAATATAAGTGAAGGAAGAATCTGGCCCACGGACAGAGATGTAACACAGATGAATGAATTTAATAGATTTTTCAAAGGCTTGTACTGGTGCGACAGATTGTCTTTATTTAATTTTAACGCTCTAAATTTAAAGAGCAATTTAAACAAGAATGATAGAAGCTAGAGGGGAAAGACACCTATTAGATCATTGAGTTAATCTCCTGCCACTGCACAAATGTTCTTCATTGTGCATTTTCAAGTATTTTGTCCAGAATTGTTCTTAAAGTCAAAAGCAACAGGGCTTCCACTCCTTGGAGAGGATTAGGTTTTTCTGGCCCTCAGGACATTTCTCAGACATAGTCTTTTTTTTTCCTTTTCATGCTTTAATTGATGTAGGTCTGATGTTTTGTGAAAACAGTAGGAAGTTTAATAAAGAACCTTTATTGCCTGCTTTTTGCTGACAACCTACAAGGAAATGGGAACTACAGCTTTAGGAGCAATGCAGCTTTTTCTGATCTAGCAGAGCTGCAGTGGAAATTGAGCCCCACCCTCTCAGACACTCAACATAACCTGCTCTTTCTTATGCCCAATACAAAGCCCTACCTTCTGGCTTTTTTTTTTGGCTCTGCTGCTACCTCCAAAAGCCCTTATACCTTATCTCTTTCTCTCACAGACAGAAATGTTCATTTTCTTTCTTGCTGTTGAGTAAGAATGTCAAACCAAATAGTGAAGATGTCTCTCCTATCTATTCCATAGACATTCCTGAGCTTTTTATTTCTTTACTCCTTCTCACACAAATAATTTTGTTCATGTACTGTCAGTTTTCTTTCCCCAAAGTCTTAGATATTTTCTGACTGATAGTTTTGTATTTTATCTTTTTTTCTGCTGTTTCTCTGAGGTGGCCTGTTCATTATCTGGCCATTATCTTGTAGCATTTTCTTTTTCTCTCTGTTATTCCCCTAGCCCCTTAATTCCCTTTATTTCTCCTTTCAAACTACTCACCCACATCTCCTCCTGCAGCTTGCCAAATTAGTTTCTTTCTTCTAGATTTTGTTCATGCATAATGACTGTGGCAGATGCTGAGGAACCAGGATATAGTGTGGTGGAGATACTGATATTAAACCTGTTGAAGCTTTTTTTATTTCATAGGATATTCTTAAACAGTAAGATCTGAGTTGGTAATGGATTAAATAATCTGGCAGACCCAACACAAAAGATTATGAAATATAAAATATAACAATATTCAGGGAACTAATTGAACTTTACCATATTTAGTAGAGAAACAGTGCCTTACTGCTAAATAAGAATTCATGTTGATACTGAAGATTGCTAGACTGGCCATTAACATTGGAACAGCTTGAAGAGGAGGAGCTGTCAGGCTCCAGGGCCTTCACTGCCATAGAAACTGAAGAGCTCACATGGTATTTTAGCAGAGAAATGAGTGCTATCTGGATCTTAAATGTTTAAGATGCTAACTGTTGGGCCACTATATTAGAAGGCATCCCTTTTAATGGGTAGCCTTTTCCATAAGAGCTTGGTGTTCTGCATTGGCTAGCTTTGGTGGCTGGCTGCTAACTGCTTCTTTTTTTGAAAATTGCTTATAAATGGAGTCTAGAAACCTGGCATCAGGTTTGGGGGACTGTGTTATGTATTTGATAGCAAGTCATCTAAAAATTAATGCTGCTGTGACACATTTCTTACTGTGACATATACATTTGTTTCTGGATCTATACTTAGTAACTACTAAGATCACAAAAATGCAAAAAAAAATTGAGCAGAGCCAGTGGGATAAGTACTCTAATGAAGAGGGAAAAGGAATTAAGAAAGTTGATGGGTGAAATAAGAATCCAAGAATTATGGTACACAAAATATAGAGTATATTGATGGATGGATATGTCCAAAACTTGATTGACTGTTTTAAAGAAGGCCTTTGTTGGTGAATCTGAGAAAGTGGCTTCATTCTGAAAAGTTAAAAATATGTTGTATATCTTGTTCAGATGGAATATTGATCCCTGGTGTTTATGCAGAGTGGTTTGTTCCAATTTGTCTTAAATTACTTTGTTTCATGTTTACCCCTCACTCAAATCCATGTAAAAAACTGTAATTTTTGTGACATCAATTTTTTTTTTCTGTAGTTTCCAAAACTCCAACAGGATGATTATTATTTAAAAGAAAAGGACTATAAAGTTGAAAAGCAATTATTAAGCTTTAACACATCAAGGAAAGCACCCTTTCCTTTCTGAAATTAAATAGTAGAATGCTCCATTTACTGTCATGAGTCAAAACTACTGCAATTCTTTACATTTAGCAGATGGTCATGGTGCAGCTTTTTGAGTAAGGCATTGACTTCACTACTGACATACCACAAGCTAAATTAGATAAAATACAAATAGATAACTATGCTTCATAAATAAACACCTAAGTATTTTTAAATGATCTTATAATCAGCTATTGCTAGAATAAATAAAGGCATAAAAGTTTTACAACAGCAGCATACAACTGAAAAGTACAATAAAATTAATTACTTGACATGACATAAGACATGTTCTAATCTGATCTGAGAATATGAATAGACAGACTGAGAGAGACATGACTAGACAAGCATTAGGAAAGAACTGATTAGATCTGAAGAGACTCAGTTACTATGCAGAACACAGTTCTCTGGGTGTTGAGGCCCTGAGTACACCCACAAGCACTAATTGTCCTGACCAGTCGTAGAGCACCTATTTATCCTCTGGCTTTTGGTCCAGAAGCTTTGTTTAAGCTCAGGTTGTGTCCCTAGTTCTCTCCTGACCTACGAAACATGTATCCCTGTGCCCAAACAGATTTCCTGCTGGTCCTGATGCTTTTGTTGGATATACAGCTTAACCTCAGCCCTGACTATCACATCACATTTGTCTGATGGTCACTGGGCTGAGATTGTTACTGCCACCAATCCTGCCTAGTGCTGTGGAACTGCACCCGTGTTGAAGTCCCTACCCTCGTCTGTCAAAGGTCACCTTTATCTCATTCTCCAATGTGTAGGAGTCTTGGTCTTTCTGCTCCATGGCAGGCACCTCCTGTAGTCACTTCCCTGCAGTTGATGGCTAGTGCAATCCAGGATGTGATTTGTCTTCATTGTTGAAAGGGTGTGCTGATGTGGCTTGAGCTCAACTTGTTGCCTACCATAAATTTTCAGATTATTCTGTACAAAGCCACTTTTCTAACCACGTGATTCTCAGCCTGCACAATTGTAAGGGTTTATGTCATGACAGATGCAAGACTTTTCACTTGCCTTTGTTGAACTTCATAAGGGTCCATTTTGTATTCAGTCCACTTTTTTTATCCATTCAACACGTCTCCAGTGTAGACCTGTCCACCCAGTTTGATGGCACCAGCAAACATGATGCAGGACCCTTTTGTTATGCTATCCAGGCCAGTAATGAAGATTTTAAACAGTATCAGCTCAAATATGAAAATTTGAAGAACAGTTACTAGCTATCAGAATTTATTTGCAACTGCAGTTTTAAAAACTAAGAGTTCAACACAATACAAAAAATAAACACTAAGTATTTCTAAGTATGAATCTAAATTTCTCATTTATGATTTTAGGAATTATTACAAAGCCAAAACCTGTGGTGCAAATAGCCCTGCAAATGGACAAAGGCAATGAATTCACAAGCTGTAGCTACAGGGCTGGAAATCAGGCAGCTCTGAATATTCCTCTGCCAAACTGAGACAGTACACCTCTATTTTTGCCTTATTTCTCATTTAATATATTGGAAAGGCAGTGTACTTGGGAAGCAGACAGATACCCAGCAATTTTCCTCGCATTGATAGCTTTGAAATGTCTTAGTCATACTCATATAATGAGATATTTCATCATTTCAAGCAAAGTAGCCACTTTTGAAAGTAGCTCTTTAAAATGAAAAGTACATATATTTTTTACTCATAAGAACAGAGAAACACATTTTTTTGCCAAGGTATGTCATACAATTGCTTCAAATCTTTATTATTCTAAATGACATTCTTCTCCAGCACGCCCAGAATTTCCAGAAGGTGTTGAATGGATGCCTCAGTAAGAGGCACTGAGGTGCTGTCAACTGCTACCCTCAACTGAAAGGAAATACACCCTTGCCACTTTGACAACCATTTCCTTCAAAAGCCTGTCATAGACTTCAAAGGAAGCCCAGGAAATATTACTACCCATTTGTGAGTTGTTGTATCTGTCATTTATCAGTTATTTGTTACAACTAGCTCAGTAGAGATGGTGTATGAAAGTAAATACAAGAAAATTCTTTGTCCTTGCTTGTTTCATTTGATAGCACAACCAGATCCCTACTCAGGTAGCCCAAAGAAGTTAAGCAGGCTCCAACAAGTGGTTCCTTGAGGACCATAGATGAATGTAAACCTGAATTTCTGAAGATAGACAGGTAGACTTCTGGCAAAAGTAGTGTTGAAAATAATGTTAAGTAACAGTAGGTATCACTTATAGATGAGAAACAGGCAGACTCTGCCCAAACTCATCCAAAGGGTACATTTGAAGATACTTTGGACCATTGAACCAGGATGGCACATTTCTGTGAGTTTTTGAGTTCTTGTGATTTTGGTTCATTTCCCATTGCGGGTTTGAATCCTTCTTGAACCTCAGGTAAGCTCAAGCCAAAACCTTTGTTGCCAAACATCTGATTTTTGTGGTTTGGATCAGTTTCTACTCACTGAATAGACTTTATCTGATTGGCAGGCTAGCAGGTACTTTATTTTATGAAACACAAGGAATAACAAAACTAATATGAGCTTTTTGTTCTGTAGTTGACTCATTGACATGTTAAAGAAGCTTGAACAATTAAGGAGAAAGGAAATTCTTCAAGTAATGAAAAAAAAATTAAAAAGAATGTGCATTTGAATAACATCCAAATTACTATTTACCTCCTGTCAGTTTGCTTTTTTTCCTAGATTTTCTTCTGAAGTGATATGTATTCAATATAAATAAATGCAAAGGGTAAAGAGAATGCTACTATATTTGTTGTGGTTGTCTGTTCTTGTATTTGTGCAGACTCAAGGTATGATGAACTGTTGGTCTGCTACCTTTCGCAATTTTATGCAGTTATTAAAAATACCCTATGTAATTTCAACAGAAGCATACAACAATTATCTTTGTAGCCATCATTTCTAGGAATGATTGGTGAATGAAGTGACTTGAAGCATGAGTACACATCCAAGTGGTTACAAATCAAACGCAAGTAAAATTTAACAGTCATGTAAACAATCAATTTGACTATCAGAGAAGATAATGAAGTCATTGTCAAGAGAACGGTCCTTCAAGGAACAGATTTGTAGATGTCTATAAAGCAAATGGCATTTAAAAATGGAATTAATTTTATTAATTTATCCTTTTCATTTTAAAATTAGTGAAGCTACATTATTTTTGCTTTATGCATATATCCACATTTACAGTGTAATTCTCTGGTTTATTTGTTAGGTCACACAGACTTTTGTAGGTCTTTTTTGTGGTGTTGGGTTTTTTCAGAGTTTAAACAGATAATAAAGGCTAGTTAAAATAAGAGCCTTCACAGTGTTATGAACCTGCACAAAGTTACAGAAAAGTGAAAAAAAAAATTAAGGTCTTGTTTGAGATGATTCAGGAATTTTGATTGAAACGTTCATGTAAGTGCTTTTTTGGACATGTACCAGGGCACTTGGTTGTTCTTTGACTCATAAGTCTCCAGTGAAGTAGGTCTCTCAGACTGCTGGTGACACAAGTCCTTGTTCCGGTTTACCATGGTAACTTGAGCTGATATAAAAGCAAAATTTGCATTTCATTTATGTGGAAGTTTGAGGAGAATTCAAAACAGAAATAGGATTTGAACTTTGTTATTTAGCTCACCTCATATCCCGAGAACTCCTGAGAACCCTTGATGGACTGGGTCCCCTGCCTGCCTACTGACACAATCCAAATAAGCTGCAGAACAGCTCAGTGTCTCCTCATCTGAGAGGAAGTGTAGCTTTTAGTTACATTTCAGAGATTTTTATTTTGTTCACTTACGATATAATTTTTATGGCCATATAGCCTAACACAATCTGAGTATGAACTTTCATTTAAACCATTAAGAAACATGTAGAAATCTCTCTGCTTCACTAAAATTAAATGCAAAAACAGGGTAAATTAGTGTTACTTAAAAAAAAATCGACAAAACAAGTAGTATTTAAACATATTTGAGGTGTAACTGCAGTTTTCTTGTTACAGAAAGGAATTTGAACCAAAACAAAAGAGCTTGAGTAGAAACTTTAAAAATTGAATCTTTGACATCTTAAAAAGCAACAGAGGAAATTCTCGAACAGCTCTCAAAAAAACCCAGTTATATTTCATTCCAAGTATGACTGAAAGGTTTTAGAGAGACGAGAGCAGAAACTGTGCATGTATCCTTTACCCACAGAAGATTTTTCTTTCTTTAAAACTTTTTTGCCAACTTCTTTACCACTTCCTTTTAATTAGTAAGTGGTAAGATACTTTCCTTTACTCTGCAAGAGCTGACAGATTCTTTTCTACAAATATCTGCATCCATCTGATTTGACTTCATCTTAGCTGTGCTACTTTTCCTGCAGTATTCTAAATTCTGATTTATAAAAAATTTAAGTCTACCGGAATTTTAATAATAACCTCATAGAAATTCTCTACATCGTAGCCAAAAATTATTGAGTCAAAAATCCTGCTTTAAGAAGCAGAATAATAGGCAATTCAATAATAGGCATTGTACAAAATACTCATAAAGTAAAATGCATGCAAATGCAAATCACAATAATGAATTTTCTCTTCTAAGAAGCACATTTGTGTATGTTTGTTTTAAATGACCTTGTAAATCTCCTTCTCTTCTAGCAACAGTTTCTGCATATCCAAGTAAAGAGAAAAACAATTTTTTCATTTTAAAATATGCTGTCATCATTGCCATAATCTGCAGCATTTTACTGCAAAATTATTTGTTTCATGTCAGTGTCTTGTTTTAGCAAAGTCAAATATTAGATTTCTGGGTCCTGAATGTTGCAAAAACTTTTTTAACATATTTCAGATATGACATTTCCAAAAGAGCCCTTCAGCTCTGTCATTTCCACAGTAGTCATTAAACTAATCTATAAAGCTCATAGGTGAGATCACTGTGCCAGTACATTCAAGATAGCAGAAGTGACGAATTGTTCATTCAGTATTAAATGATTTTCAAGTTAGTATCGGGTAAATGTAAATCCTTAACAAGAAGTTTTCATGTTTAAAACTTTCTTCTTTTCCTATTCTGAAAAATATTATTTTATCTTGCCAATATGTAGCCTAGTTATTGCTGGAATTAATACTATTTTAACGGGACGTAATATTTGTAGAAAATCTTGAAATAAGTATGTATATGGTGGTCTGGATGTTATGAAGTATTCAGCATATGACAAGAAATACTTTGAAAGGTAGATATGTTTTGGCACTCCAGTAACTGGGTTCATGAATTGCTTCCAATAGGAACATGAAAGTTGCTTTTCCTTTTTCCAACTAATTTACAACTAGTGCTCATGAGAAAAAAAAAGTAATTTTTAAAGATAGTTTTAGAAAATGCATCTGTTCACACAGTGGGAATACTGAATACTGACCATTTCTCCCTCAATGAGCCAGGTATTTAGTGACACATGCAATTTTTACATTTAATCTAAAAATACGTGCAGTATACTAGGAGGTATACTACCAATATTTCCAAGAGAAATCCCACAACTATGCTTGTTTTCATTTATGTTAAAACCTTGTAAGAGGAAATTGAGGAGCCATTGACAGGGAATTGGAAAAGATTAAAAGGAAATGCTGTCACTTTTTTCCAGCAAATTGAAATATCTTTATATAATCAGAGACAATGGCACCACTTGGTAATGAATGTCTATTAAATGCATCCTCTCTAAGTATTCATGTTTACTTTTGAGATAATTTATACCAGCTTCTCATTTGTTGAAGATGAGACACAACTACAGATTAAACTATCAAAAGCAGAGTTTTTAAATTTCAAATTTTAAAATTGTTAAGAAACTACAAGTTGTACATCAGAAGTTCCCAGGACATACCAAAAAGCTCTGAAGGAACATAGTGAAGGAGGTTGAAATCCTACAAAACAAACAAACAAGCAAACAACCAAAACCTCCCAAACTCAGCTATTCATTACAATGTGCTTCTATAGCAGAAAATATTTTACCTACCTTTATGAGAGGAGCAAATGAGATCCCAAAACTCACTGATCTTCAGTAAATAAATTAGTTGAAGTATCAATTAAAAATAACATTATTAAATACTTCATGGATCATAAGTTTGCAAGAAAATTGGTCTCCATTAGGGGAAAACATGAGCCTCTAATTTAATATAGTATAATTCCTTAAGGATGTCAATGAAATGGTGAGTGGAAGTCATATGTAGATATGTTTGTCTAAATTTAAACTTTTTATACTCTTTCACAAGAAGCCATAAAAAAAATCAGTCTTATGGGGAGAGCTAATGTTCTCTTGCAGGTCAAAAGCTGGATGACACCCGGAAAACAGAGCCTGAATAATTCCTCAGTTTTGGAAAGTGTAAAATGTAGTGATATGTTTGAGTATTGAAATAGAACTACCCTGGTTTAAAGCACTGTTTGCAATAATAATCTGGAAAAGACATTAAAATGAGCTAATCTTTGATTATTTATAATAGAACTAAAAGAAATAATTTGAGGAGTACGAGGAAGGTTTAGCAGAATGAAGTCACCAGTGTGATCATGGGTATAATATAAAGCTAGTCATGGTAGAACAATGTTCAGTGCTGGCAATTTTCTAAATGTTCTTGAGTATCATTGGATTTATAATTAAGATTGCCCATTAAAGAAGAAAGTACTCTGATAGGTATTTCTCAGCGATAGATCAACTCCCTGCCATCTCCCCAAAGAATAAGTAGAAGTAGAGGAAGAAGAAGAGGGCGAAGAGGAACAAGAAGAGGAGGAGGTAGAAGAAGAAGGAGATGATGAAGAAGAAGAAATTAGAGATCACTGTGACAAGAGCATTTGGAAAACGGACCTAAATCAGCATATGATACCACAGAACTGATGTTGGGTTAGTTCTGACAGCAATGGTCCTTGCTGATTGTAACTATCAAGGCAGTCAGTTTTCAGAGCTTCCACTCAGATGATCAGAAGCCAAATCAGACATCACTTTTTTCTCCCCCAGCATCTGAGATCTGGCCATTTGAAAGACAACTGAGTTTCACTGCAGATTGCAGCTCCTGGTCTGTGTCCCTGGGCCAGGTGTTTTCAGGGATGTTACTTTGTCAGGGCAGTTCTTTTATGCTGTTTCTCAACTGTTATGCCCCTTGCTGAGCTGCTGCTTCTTTAACCAAGCCTAGTCTTGCCCCAGCTTTCAAGACTGGCCTTCTTCAATGACCCAAAACTGACCATTAGTGTTGGGGTCTCCATTTTCCAAGCCGTTCCCATGTTGTCAAGGCCTTTGCTGTTATCCTGCAGTTAAAGCGTGCATCACAACAAGGGACACCCGGTATCAGGGTCGGGCTCACACTGTCAGGTCTCCTAACAAGTTGATGAGAAACCTGCATGTCAGCATTGGCGCCTCGCACTGTTAGGTGCAAACATGCCAGTGTAGAGTTTCTGACCTCTTAGTGGCAGTTTCTGTCATGTTTTCAAAGGGCACTTGTACACACACACACACGCACACAAAAAGAAAGTATAAAACAGTTTTGCTGTGTCAGTGTGCTTCTGTTTGGGTTCAGAAAAAAAAATTGTTAAAATCTGCACAGTGTGCTTCTATTTCTATGGGAAAATTCCATTTCTGCATTAGCTACATAGGATACAGATTTCCTAAAAAATGTGTTACTTTAATGGTGAATATGTATCCTGAGACGATAATAGATCTGGATTTGAGACCCTGTTATAAGAAGCAATTATGGTTTTTTCATGACAAGGTCATTACGTCAAACATAAGGATTATTCTGATGTTACCGACTGATTAAATTAAGGAACAAAGGCTTACTTTGGTATGTACAGTGATTTGGGGTACAAAGTGACAGGGACTAAAATTACTGTGAGGAATGGAGCTTTCAGAAAATTATTTTACTTTCCTCCAAATTGCTGTCTATTTTCAGTGTAATGTATTGAACTACACTGATGACTTATTTAAAGTGATGTGTCTAGTTTTTTTCTATAGTGCTCTGTCTCACCTGGCATGGTTAGCAACATAATCTTCTACAGCATTGTTAACAACTTTCCCTTTTTAATGTTGACTTATTCATTTATTATCTAAACCAATTAAGGTAATGCTAATTAGGGTATAAGTATCTGTTGAATAATAAAACTATATTCATAAGTAGCGATTCTGTCAAAAACATAAGAGCGATATTATAATTCAGTTTTTATAAAAATCTGAAGTTTCTGCTGTCACAAACACATAAGCATGTGTGTGACAGACATATACTGTAATCAGTGGACATTTGGTGAATTGTAGGCTAGCTGAATACTGGTGTTTATCTGTAGAATTTTAACGTAAATCTTTTTGCCTGGCAGGACAAATAGAGAAATCTGTAGGAGAACAATGCATGGAAAAGCCTTTCAGTTCATGTGATTTTTGTACAGTGCCACAGCAACAATCTCAAGCACAACATCCATAAGAAATAAAAAAAAAATTAAAAAGTCGCTGGAGCTCCTATTAAGTTCATAAAAGTGATTTTCAGTGCTGATCGCAGCAATATATTAACTAAAATATAGCTAATATTTAATGTTAGGCCAGCTAAAGGGAAGTATTACTACACCTGTATGTTGTATGACGTGATAAAATCCTTTGACATATTAGCAGACTCCAGGAGCTAAAGGTAACAAAGAAGGTAGATAACTATAATAAATGTACAATGGAAAAATTCACCATTTGCATAGTGCTGGATTCTAACACACTTGCAACTCATTTCTCTTTTCTTCAGTTTGTAGTCAAAAAAATGATTGTTACTTAAAAAAAAGCATTTTCATTTGTTTAAACAAGACTGTACAGTAAATGACATAGCATCTTGTGTAATAGAGAGGAAAGGACAGGCTTGAGTAAATTAATTCTAATCATGCTCATATGGGAGTAAATTTTAAACTTGAAATCCAATTGTTTTTAAAATTTTTTCTTTTACAGTAATTTCTGGTCTCTATGCCTTTGAATCCATACATATATGTGTATGATAAGGATAGGTTATGCAAATTTGTGTTTCCAAATCAAATGCAGAAATTTGTACAGTCAGATATTTCTAGAACAGTCCTGTCTTTTTTCAGCTGAAGGGGATTTTGGTATTTTGTCTGATGGAAAGGAGTAGGATGTAGTTTTTTATTATTTATGAAATTAAAGTTTAGTTTCTATTGAAGTGTAACTTTGATTGAACTGATGTTAAAAGAGGTACCATAACATCCTTATTATTGCTCATGCTAAACTCAGCCTTTTCAAACCAGAGAAAGATTTAAGGGTTACCCAAATGCTTTAAATTATTAGAGCAGGGAGAAGGTTATCATTTTTCTCAATTGAACTTTTTCTTTTATTAAAGCCAGACGCTTTGATCACTTTTACTGTTCATCCACAAAATAAGAAGAGCTATTATTTTTTGGCTCTGCCTCAGTATCTGCCCTTTGCTCCAATATAAATGACTGGGAAGGCTTGATGATGACAGTTATTTCACCCATCTTTCCACTTTTGAGGTACTCCTAAAAGAGGAGGAATTTTAAGAGGTGTTCTGGCTATTTTAAGGATAATTTATAGACCAGGAAATTCTCCCACTTTATCCTCCCCCTACCTGCTGAGAAACGCTTTTTAAGGAAATCAGCAGCTCCATGTGTACTATTTCTTCCAATAACACTTGCAGTAAACAACCATAAAATCATAGAATGGTTTGGGTTGGAAGGGTGTTGCGTTTGGGAATTTTTTCTCATTTGGCACTATTTGTAAAAAACATTTACCTCTGCTTCCCACGAGCCTTTTCCTTTACAAAACATCAGTTTTCCTTACTGAAGCTGAAAATAAAGCATCAGGCTGAAAAAGAGGACATTAACAGTAAAATCTGAGTCTCTTCTTCAGTATCTCTGAAAGAGAGAAATACCACTGCAGTGAACTCCTTATCTGAATGTGAATGGCTTTATTGTCAGCTCTATACATACTTTATGTATTAAAGGACAGCTTTTCCAGTTTCTCCTTTTTCTCCCCCAATGCCCATCAAAAGTATTTGTACTGATATGTTAAACTAATATTCTATTCAGATTTTGCTAGTTATGATTCAGCAATTAAACAAGCAATTCTTCCCAGTTTTCCCCACAGACTTTTCTTAGCTTCTGCCATACATGATAAATAGGAAATAGTTTAATAGGTGACTGCTCTTCCACCTCAAGTTATCATTAATTCACTAAGATAACAAAAGACAAATTAAGCTGCAGTAGAAGAGTCAATTAAAGCAAATGTTTTGATAATGCTGGCACAAGTCACAATCGTGTTACTGTACAAAGCCCTAAAAGCTGAACTTGGTCTGCCATGTACATGGTAGACCAAATGAGACCAAAAAAAAGTTGCAAGTAGTTTCAAAAATGTTGTCAGTATGACAGAGTTTTTTTGGCTCTTCCAAATGCCAGTAAACAGTGAAATTATGTAACAGATGTTTTGCACTGCTAAACCCAGCAGAGCTGTATCTCTGTAGCCCTGTAAAATGGTGACAGGTCTAGTGCTCTATGGTACATGCAGCTCCTACATTCACATGACAAGTACACACTGTGCTTCCACATACAGATGCAAATTGTTTCAATTTACTCTTTCCTGGGCATTTTCTTCATATTAGCTCATTTTAGCTTTCTATAATATTTCTTTGTTTGTTAGTTTTACCTGCTTTTTCAGTGGAGTAATTTCCATTTTACTTCCATAGGTGCTTTTGTATGGACTTAGAGGTAACTTGTTTGATACTAGATTAAACATTCTGCATAATTTATCAGTGATACTGCCATCAGCTGTTCTGCAGCATTTGCAGCTATGGAAGAAAGAGTTAAATCTTTGCAGTGGATGTTGTGTCTTTACAGAACATCTCTTCTGGAAGGTTATAAAGGTTGTAGTAGACTGACATCTCTCATGAGCAAACTGCTATGTGTTGAGAATAAGTCATGCAGTTCCCATTTATACTAATGGGATTTTTTTATTTTTTTATTTTTTTTGCTGTTGAACGCATAATCCTTAAAATGTAATAATTTCTTGGAAAAAGAAAACCCTTGTGGATATGGTAAACATTCTATGGCACATCTTAGAAAATTATATTCTGTCTCATGGAGTAGTCTGACAACTTCTAGAGCATACTTTTCATATATGCCATAGACTACTACACCCATTTCTACCTACGAAGAATTTTTTCAGACATAGTAAGTTTTAAGAAACTTTTCAAAAAGAAACAGTTGAAGGATTCTCTGTGATTATGTTACAAGGACTACATGAGAAATTACTGTGTATTGATTGCTCCCTCTCCTGCAGTCCCTGTGGAATCAATCTTTGGGGTTTTTGCTGGGGGAATGCAATTCATGAAACACTTCAGGTGTAGTAATCTACTCTGCAATGTCTGCACAATCTCACTGTGCTCTAGTTTCCCTCTATAAACAGCATCTGAGAGTTTTGTCCTTTTCTGCAAGGGCAAAATTCAAGATTTCTGTGTTAATCTTCACAGGGATTAAGTTTGAAGTATTTTACCATATATCTCCATGTGATCACTTTCTAAACAAGGAAGCAACCATGCATTTGCATTAAAGTAACTCATTAAGAACAGTCTCTAATTACATCTATTTGAACATTTATTATAGATGTAGTTTCTACTGAAATATTATTATGATCACTTCACTGCAAGAAGAACTTGTGATGATTTAGTCACAGCAATAGCCAACTATCATATTCTGTTGTGAGACATGCTTTCAAACAATTTGTAAAAGCAGCAGTAATTATGTCCATAACTCAGTGAAGAAATAAAAACAATGTAGTTTGCCTCTTTCAGCAGACTCATTTAACTCAAAGAAACTATGTAGCTGTTTTACCCCACTTTGGGACATCTCTTCATAGTTGATTGCACCCGTATAGCCATAACAGATTATGATTATCTCTACATAAAAACTTTATTCATGTATATAGATTACCTTTTAAAAAGATTAAAGACTAATGCTTTCATCTTATTCAAGCCTGGGGAGATGGCATTGGTACTCTTGTCACACATAATGAAGAATAAAAGTACAAAAGAAAGGTAATCCCCTGAATTAACTACATTTGCCCTGGAATTACTGTTTTAATAACTTGGCATTTCCAATCAATCATGAACAAAGGATTTAGGTACTCCTCTATTTCTTTCTGATGTTCACTGCAATTACTTATGGAGTTAACTGCTCTTGCTGGTACTAGTATTTGCCAAGTGGTCTTGTTTGTATGGGCCATAGTTCCAAATGATTTTGCCATTTTGAGCGTTATTTTATAATTTTTCATAATGTGTACCTGTTCTTTTTCAATTCAGTACAAGACACTGAATGCTGACTGCATGAGCAATGGATGACTTTGCCAACTGATTCAAAGGCAAAGATGTCTGGCAGCAACTAAGATAGAATAAATGAGAAAAATATAACATCGCCTTGCTACCTCAGATTTATCTATTTACTTATTTAATTTTTCAATGTGTCCAAGGTGGCCAATCTATGTGGCCAATATTTTATCATGGTATTTTTTATTAGGGCCAAACTTAATTCATTACTTCATCTGTTTTAGAGTGAGGCTCCATTCTGCTGATTTGTTGAATAAAAAGTAATTTTTTCATAAATTTGCATGATAGCATGTGGGTATCCAATTAAGATATGACAGAGTAAATAAAAAAATATGTAAGCCATTTTAAGAAAATTTATATGGAATAGATCCATTTTCTCTTCCTCAATCAAATATGGCTACTGAAAATGTATTTATTATGTAGGGCTTGCCAAAGAGTTTTCTGTAAAAATATGAAAAAGTAAGATTTTTCCCTAAGGCTTAAACTTACAGAAAATCATGTGAAAGGACAATTTTAATGTGAAAAACTAGGAGTTTTGAGAAAACAAGTTCAAATGTAAAATTTTAAATATCACTTGATGTTTCCAAATTCAATAATTTCTATGAACTAACGTGTTAGCTGCAGTTTTTGTCTCAATGTGCTTGCAGTCAGAATGCTTCTGGTTTCTGTTTTCGTTTTCTGGGTTAATGGCGTAGGTGCTCAGGTTTCCAGATCTATGTAAAATGTTGTATAGCGTATCACAATAGGGGATCCCAAAGTCTCTTCTACTGTAGGGGCACACACCAAGTCAACTGTAGGTTTGCATGCGTAGAAGGAAGAGTGCTTATCTGAGAGCAGAACGTGGCTAAACTCCTCTAAATGAGTCTGACATCTTCAGAGTTGGAGTCATGCAAAGTCAGCTGAAGCACCTAAATACAATGATGACTTCAGCCAATGTTTGGTTTGCAAACCTGCATGACTGAAGACAACATTATTAATTATTATTGACACCATAAATAAATAAACTTCCAACTGAACAGTTCTAAAAGTTAATACCCACTGATGTTACTCCCAAATTATCTTAAATCAGAACAGTACTTGATCTTACTATTTGTCATGATTCTTGACAGATTCTTGTATTATATGCACATGCTTGTGTGCTTTTTGTCTTATAAATATTAATATACATAATACTTTACATAAAACACTAAAAAAATTCTATTAGTAATTCTGCTACCATTATTATGTAGGCAAAATATAAAGAAGTGATAATAAAGTGTAATTTACTGAGATGATTTTTGCACTTTAACATAAATAAGAATGATCAATTTATGGTCAAAGTACTTCTGAAATCATTCTCTAACATAAAGCAGATATGAATCATTTGTCACAATTACAAAATTAGACTATGTGCAGCATGACATTTCTCCAGTTACTTTGAAATAAACCTGGAATAGTGTCAAAAGTCAGTCCTTCAGTATTTATGAATAGTTGCTATTCTGTTGTAGGCATCTCATTCATGCATTTTCCCATCAGCATAAAGAAGGCTAGCAGTGATTCAATGGCTTTTTATCGTTATTGACATGGGCTGGATACCTAGGTGGTTCAGTAAAGCTGTGGACCATGTTCAGAATATGTGACTGCCAGTCCTGGATGATGAAAGCTCTTCCTGTCCTAGAGCAGCCCTTGTCTCCTGGGCACATGATATAAAGAAAGCAGTTTGTGTACTGGATGGGATTTTTCCCCTAATCATTCACCATTCTTGTTTGTATTTTTCCTGCAATGGATAAAATTAATTGGCCCTTTTTATGGTTTTTCTCTCTTCAAGCACTTAAAACTCCACAATTATAATAATGTTTTATGTTCCTATAATGGCTGTGCAGAATATATTTTCCAATTCTGTGTTTCTCAAACACAATTAGCACTTCTCTTTAGTATTAAATATTCATAAATTTGACCTCAGGGAACTGCTGACTATTAACTAACATGGAGATTGATAATAGCCCTCAATTCAGAAAGCTGACGGGTTTTTTCCTCTTTTGCAGGAGTGGTAAAGGTACACCCAGTGACTGCAATGTCAGGAAGAGATGCAATTTGCATTCTTTTCTTTTTTTTTAATATCATAATTTTATTTTGCTCAAGTAGTTCTTTCATAAAAAAGAAAAAGGAAGCAACATTCTACAAATGTTTCTAATATGTAGAATTTTGCTCATAAGAGAGCAAAATTGCTCTGCGTGACACATTATTGTGTGGTTGGAAAGCATAAGTAGTTTTGTCTGTTCTTTACCAGAACACTCTTTGCCACTTGATTAATTTATGTTGAAATATCTAATGTTCCAATGTTAATTTCAGAGGCATGATGTTTAGTTTTTAATATGATAAAATGCAATAAGTAGCAATAAACCTAGAGAACACAGTGATCTTGATCAATTCCTGAAAAAGTGTGTGAGACTTCATTTCCTTTTGCACAGAGAAGTCAGATAGTAAGTCGGGAAATGTTAAAGGGTTGGGAACCATCTTCTTCTACTCTTTCAAATTCAAATGTGCTTATTGAGACTGCTTTCCAAGTGCTGAAAGGTTATATAATATATTTCCTTTCTCGCTATGACTATATTTAGTTAACAACATGGACTGAGGGAACAGAGTGTGTTTAGGGGGCTTTGAAGAGCAGGTTTGAATTTTCTGAGCTAGGAGTTTCAGCTGAAAAAGGTCTCATATGTTTTTTTTAATCTTATATCTTGTGTGGGTGGGTTGGTTGGTTGGTTGATTGGTTGATTGGTTGGTTGGTTGGTCGGAATTACTTTGTTTGTTTTTGTGAGCTTTGAAGCAACTAATTTATTGAGTAGCAACCTTAAAAATGTTGTCTGTGCGAACCTCTGTTCGCATCTCACCAGCAAAATAAACCGATCTGTAGTTTTGGACTCAAGAGAAGTTTAGTCCTTATTCTCTGGAAATGTATTGATGGACAAATGAGAGAATTAATTTAACCTTTTTCAAAATGACATACAGAATTCAAGTCAAATATGATCATTCCAGTGTTAAGCTTCTGGTAATAAACGTATTCTATTGGGGTGTTAACATTAGAGGGGCAAGGCAAAGGTATCTTTGATTTTTTTCTTAACTATTTTTGAACCATTTGGAGAAGGGGTTATTTGAAAGATTCTTATCTGTATAGGAGAAGATAGGAATCTCTGAATATCCTGCCAAAAAGCTCTGTAGGCCAATCAGTAGTGAAAATAAAGAACTAACTAGTTAGATAGTAACAGATTTATTTACATGATTATTGTGTCTTCAGGGTTGTTCAAGGATGTAAAAGTAGTTACGGAATTTGAGAAGGATGCAATGGAAGACTACAAGAAGACATTACTAATTCTGATCTGTTTATTTTATTAGCTATCTCAATTAGATATTTTTACTATTTAGCAGCTGCAAACTCAGGGAGAGTAAATTTTTGAGCTAACATGCCTTCCTGAAACTGGCAAACAGAACCCAGTATATATTTAAAAAATTATTATTATTATTATTATTAACGAGAAAGGAGATAAAGAGATGCATAAAAAATACAGGGCACTTCCTTGAGGTATAGGTAGTTGGCCTAGTTGACTAAAATTTGCGGGAATGTCTTAGAATTCAGGAACTTCATGATTAATTGACTCTAGGCATAAGCAGCTCATTAATAGTATACTAAAGAAGTGCAAAATCTCGTCATTGCAAATGGGTCCTCTAAGTAACCAGTTACACAAACAGGCTTTTCTGGAGTCCTGACAGCTATAACTCTGTACCAGGAAAAAAAGACAAAAGAGAAAACAAGTGTATGACTTTGTCTCATTTTATTACAGTTCAGAACAGAATGAATGTGCCAACGAAATAATGCTTGAGATAACAAAAAAGGACTCTTCACAGTAGTCTTCTTTTGAAAAAACACATTTTCTGTTATCTCTTAGTTTACTTAACGTGTTTTATCAATCAAAGCTATTTTATGTGAAGGTGAATCAAAATCCTAATTAATACAAGGTACAGACAAAGGACAGTTATTTAATTGGGTTAAAGGGACTGATGGCTCATTTTCCTTTTTTTTTTTCTTAATTATAGGAAGTTAATGTATATGCATTATCTGAGATTTGAAAAAGATTTAGAATCTCTATCACTTAAGACACTGTAGGAACAAATGCTCTATTTATTTTAAATTGATGACAAGCCAGTTCCTTTCAATAAATAAAGAAGCAGGGGAAAGAGATTATTGCCAAAGAAAACAGCTGTATCATCAGTGTACTAACTGATGTACTAACTGTAGTTAGCACACTAGATGTATCATCAGTGTACTAACAGTTCTTTGCTTTTTAATAAGCTATATTTATGTCTGCACTCTATTTGCAACCTCACCATGACTCAGATCCACTTAAAATATTTTTTTGCATTGCATGTGATTTTCCACATGGAGCATGTTCTCTTTTATTTTAGCTGAAAAAACACAGGAAAATAAATATGTTTGTAATAATGTTTTCATATTAACATTATTATATACGCTAATAGATAATATGCTCCAAGCATGTGGGATTTTTTCAACCTCTTCTAGCCTTAATGTTTTACACCAAATATGTGTGGTTTAGTTTTTATTTATTGTATTAATGTATAGATTTGTAAATTAAGAAAAAGTCCAGATTATTTCCTGGTTTTGCCCTTTTTTTAATGTCTTCTAGTCTTCTTTGTAATTTTTAAACTAACTATGCAGTATTACTTATTTATAGAAAGAGGGAACAAGACAGTTGAGAGGAAATGACAGAAGAGGTCTCTCTTCTGATGTTTCTTAGAACAGTAAGAAAAAGCCTATGAAATTGATAAATCATGAGGGAACAGATGTGTTAAATACATATATATTCACATGCATATGTGCATATGTATGTATGCTTATACATAAACATAAACACTCCTGTGTATATCCTGTTTGCTATGAATAGCACAGATATTAAAGGAATGTACACTACAGACAGAAGTGCAAACGCAGAGGATGCTCCATTATTTGCATAGTAGTCAGTTTACTTGGCAAGCATCAGACACAGAAAATTATAGTAGAAGGAAGTGTCACTTTTGCATTGCAATTTTTCAAATTGTAATCAACCAAGAGCACATTGTATTACTTATTTACAGCGTATAAATGTAATCTGTGGAAGTTAAAGCTCGTCAGTTCATTTCTCAGTCTGGACACAGACATTAAATTGAAGCTCAGCAAGGTACCTCTTGACACTGATGTGAGGATGAAGTGTATAGACTTCTGAATTCCTTCAGGTATCTAAAGAACTCATTTTCTTTTTCTTCTCAAAAATTAGAAAGATGCTCATGATGTCTTTCCAAGGTGCACATTTGACACTTCAGAAAATAAGACTCTAGCATGTTTGGGTTTTTTCTCTAAGTCTGCAGCATTATTATTGTTTAGTATTTAGATCCTGCTGTTATGCATGGATGTACTTCATATGCATCATTTTGGGGGAAGCTGCTTTTCAGTTACTTTGGCAGTTGTATCATTAATTCTGCTTAGTGTCTGCTCCCTACAATATTTTGAAGTGGTAAATTATGATTTCTATTTCAGGATGCAAATGGTTCTTTGATTTATTTCCTTACACCACATTTTATTCTGAGTCAAGCAGCAGCAAAGGTTTAAGCCTTGATTCATGATAACTTTAATGGTTCTCTGAAGAAACTGAGCATTATAGTGTGGTTTAGGTCACTTTGATACATAGATGATATTACAAATCAACTGCACTGCTTTGGAAGGGTTTTATGTTAATGAATGGCAGTAGGATGTCATTTTGCTCTTGACACCTTAGATATAAGAGTGAGCAAATAGTGTAGGAGTAGTATCTCCAAACCTGTGAAAAAATTTTAATTGTGCTTCTGACATTGATGTTCCTTTGCCTCAAGTAAGCCATTAGCCCATCTCAGAATTCCCAATTATGAAATAGTGAAGATATTTAATCTCATGTAAGTATCTGTTACATAACATCATTAACAGCTAATGTTTTAGGGTATGTCATGGCATTGTTCTTTAGTTCATGAAGTTTGCATAATATTGCATTTATTTCTTTCCGGTTTTGAAAGTAGTGAAGAGGCTTAACATTTCCGTTGGAGTTTAGTCCTTTTTTGAAATCAATGCTATTGAATTAGTAGTACCTCTATATTGAAATATATGCTTATTTCTATAAGTATTTTTAAAAGTTTAAATTTTCTTTTGGTAATATCAATATATGTGCAAACAATTACATCTCAAACCCTGATAGAAAATTCTTTAAGTCAAAACTATCCCAACAGTTGTATTTTTTAAATTATTATTTTTAACTATTTTGATTTAGCTTTTTTGTAAAAAAACCTTACTCTTAAGTGTGTCTCTGACTATTGAAAGGCTGCCTTATAAAGCAATAGCTCTAGGGTCAGTCAGTGTCTGAGACTTGACCTCTTTGCATATAAAGGCTCTTAACTTTCACCATGTTTCTGTCAAGGCAGGGGAAATAAGTATAAATGCAGAGGAAAGAATTACCTCTCCAATGTGTTCCAGAGAGTAATTACCTGTTCTGTGCTAAGTACATTACACCTTTGAGAGTGCCTGTCAGACAGGGAGAGAGCTGTTCCTGTAAATATCTTGTGATTGAAACCTTTCTGTCCACAGGGACAGCTGAG
Source organism: Orthonyx spaldingii (assembly GCA_013397795.1). Lineage (NCBI taxonomy): Eukaryota > Metazoa > Chordata > Aves > Passeriformes > Orthonychidae > Orthonyx > Orthonyx spaldingii. Next base: position 90,172 of record VZTJ01004985.1, read on the forward strand.
GACCATGACCCTTCCCTTGCACTCAGAAGCAGTAGCAGCAGAGGCTGCTCACATTTGATGTGAATGCCTTGGCTTTATGCAGGCTTCAGTACTGGTTGGGTATGTGGGACATAAAAGACAGAGCCAACATAAGAGCTGTGCTCAGGGCACAGACTTAAGTGGTGCAGTAGCAGGACAGAGACCAGTACAGTATATTCTCTGATGCAGTAAGAAACTTCCAGAAGCACTTCTTCCTCTCCCTGCTTTGGCTTTGTGAAATGTGAAATATGAAGTGTGTTTTGAGCACCAGGGCTGACTCTTCATGTCAGTGTGCTATCTTGGTCCTACTTCTCATGCAGTCAAATAATTTACTGCAGGCAGCCCCTAGTGAACTGCTAGGGCCAAATATTCACTCCAGGTTATTGTGGGACACTGAATTCAGACATCATTTCAAAATAGGCATTTTGATGTGTTGGTTCTGAAGGAACCATGATAGCAAACCTATCGTGCTGTACAGTTAAACCTGTGGATTTAAATGATGCAGGAGTCTGAGTTTTTTCAACAAATATGTTGTCTGTTTTCAAACATTACTACCATGAACAGACTGTTTTGCTGTTTTCAGCTGTGTAAATATTTCTGAAGGCTACTCAGTGATTGTGTCCAGTTCCCAGATTTTGAAACATTCAGCAGTGGGCTGCTCTGTGTATAGCCTTGGAGTGAACACTGCAGAAGCAGTCTGAATAATGAGGTAGAGCTTCCTTGGTGATGAATGAGCCTTTATAGATGTGGCAATAATATTCTAAAGGGACCGGACTATCAAATTGGAATTGCTCATTCCTTGATATGTTTATGTGTCTATGTACCTATATAGGTGTACAGCTTCATGCCCCTACATCCTTGATGATTATTTTACCCCAAATAACTGCACTGTATTTGCTGTAGAGATATTTCACTGTAGATAATTGCTTCAAAAACTTTATTTAGTAGTTTATCTATTTTTATTCCTCATCCTTCAGCTGACATGGCTTCTTTTTTTTCATAGTTTCATTTTTTTTACATTTACACTTTTTCAGTTCCTCCACATCTGTGTTGTCCTTGTTGCTTCATTACTGCTAACTCTATCTGCTCTCCTAACATATATTTATATTTAAATATATATTAAACAAGATGTCATACCCTGCCAGCATATGCCATGTGCAGAAATTTTAACTTATTTTTTCACAGAACCACAAAATCACAGAAAATTCTGAGTTGGAAGGGATCCACAAGGATCACTGAGTCCACAGCCCCTCGTTTTTGTGCTCCAATTACAGGTAAATTCCAGAGGATAAAGAAAACAATCTTAAATTAGAGTTTAAGACTAACAATTAAATAAGATCTCTTACTAGTTACACTTGTTTCCAAATCACATTTCCCCTATTGTTTATTTGGATATGTAAGGCCTTTTTACTTATGCTTCTATCATAAATTTGCTTGTATATGAGGTCATGATAACCACAGGGAAAATTTCTTCTGGACTTCTGAAGCCATGAATAATCAATGAAAATGTTGCCTTAATTTATATTTGAAGATATGTTTTAACATTCTCTTCTGAAACTCCTTTACTTAGTCTGTTATTGCAAGTAGTACATTGAAAGTTCCAAGTCAATTGGTTGGCCTTTGATTAACATATCCTTTTTATATAGTGATTCATAGTCACATACCACAATTGTCCTCATGATTCAAAGGTTACAATTTCTTTTTTCTCTTACTTCCTAAGTAACTTTCTTTTTCCTCTCATAAATTTGAGTTTGGGGTTGTATGTTTGGGTTTTTTCATGGGGGAGACAGTGCTGTTGTTTGGTTTTGGAGGTTTTTTTAAAATATTTTGTCATTAGGAAACTCCAGTATTTTCAATATATACAAGGCTTGGTAGCCTGTTTGTTGCAGGAAGTAGTGAGAAGACAGGAAATATTTCAGAGAACTACATTAATTCAATTTTGATCCAGGTTAAAATGAGAACCAGGCCAAGTGACTTAGTTCATACAGTAATAAATGAAAAGCCATAAAACTTACACTTATATGTGTTGGAGTACATGTTGATTAGAAGAATGAGTTCTACAGAGTAATCTGGTTTCAGTCAGCTCACTCTACAGTATCAATCAATATATTTTAAAATATCAGGATCACGAATGTATCTGAAGATTACAATTCATATTTTCATGATAAATGTCCAATTTTTGGAAATAATTCTTGGACACCCCAGGACATGAAAAATTACTAGAGAATATCTGAAAAATGCAGTGGTTAAAAATTAGGTTGTAGCATTCTTGAATTGTTAGATAAAGTAGTTTTGCTATGGTCAATAATTTGCAACGCTATTGAGATCCACACTACAGTGGCATAACTAGTTTTAATATTCACGCTCAAAAATAATGTTGGAAAAACAAAAAAAAGAAAAGATTGGAAAAACTTCTGCAATGTTTTGGTTGATTTTTAGGCAAAGTTTAAAAAGCAATGTTACCGTCACCTGAAGTTGACATCAGAATACAATCTTTTTCAAACAGGAATGTCTTTATCCAGAGAATAGTTCTCTGTTCCCCAGAAGCTAATGTTGGATACATTAAGAAAAAAAGGCACCAATGTTAATAGTGGTATTAATGTTTAATTTTAATAAATGAATAGAATAATTTTAAAGGACAATTAAAATTCTCAAGAAATGGATAAGAGATTATAAATATATTTTTCAATATATGTTCTATTTTAGATATACAGACTTATTGTAAGAGTGGACCACATTAGCTAAAACTGATTTAATTCTTGTTCTCACTCGAAATCTTATCGAATTTTTAATCTTGCTCTACCCTACAAGCCATGGTATATTTAGTGTAATATTTCGCTTTTACATACAGTAATGTCATATATCAACAGAGAGTGAAAGTCTGGACGACACTACCAAAATTACTTTGCATCACAGTTGCTGCCATTAAATGTTAAAGGTGGATCTGCTTTACTGTGGGAAAGTCTAGCTAAGAGCTTTGGTGTTGTTAATTAACAGAGGGGAGATTTTCCAAGCAGTATGAAAATTATTGCTGTTCTTCAAGATAGGCTATTAACAGATTTATGCTCAGTATTAACAGATTTATACTCAGTGAATAGTAAGTTGCTAAATACCTCAATCCTGTGAAAAGTATTTTCACTGCAACATATTGACATCTGATAACACCATAAAAGTAGAACTGAACATGAATACCAGTATTTTTCTTACAGACCACAAGAGTTACTAATTCAAATTTAAGCTTTTTTTTTATCATAATGTTATTTTTCACAATTGATATCTGTTGGAGACATCTGCTTGAGAGAAATCTGTGTTTCCACATGGCAGAAAAGACATTCCATTCCTAGTAATTAGTTTTCTCAGATTTTTCACAAAATTAAGCCATTTACAAGAATGATATTCAATGTGTTAGAGAAGTCTGAATAGTTAATGTCATTGTTTTCTGAACTCATCAGTTGCAATAATATCATGGAAGTATTCTTATGTTTGGAGTTTTTGACTTGGGACAGTTTAAAACTATATAAACATATATCTAAATTATGACTGCCATAAATATAGAATTTTATGTCACTTTTCTTGAGAATTTGGTGGTTGCTTTAGTAGCAGGGTGGAAGATTCACTGAGGTGAGCTCCTGTATATATCATTTAAGTATTTGCAACTATACTTTTTTTTTAATTCCACCCCCCTCCCTGCCCCACTAAATTTAGAACAGTAACCACTGGCTGTATGTATAGTAACAATTAGGAATATTAACCAGGAATATTAACAATTGGTTGTTAAATTGTCAGACGAACCAACCTTATCTCTGGCAGTAGGAAAGAATGTGTGATCAGAACAGTAGTTTTCAAATTCACAGTATCATTTTAAACTAAGTCATATATGGACTTGTCAAGGCAGGGGTAAAAAGCAGAAGATGAAAAAAGAGAAGTATAGACACCCTTGTCATGAGGGCGTTAGTAGTCAAATAGATCCAGCCTCCATGAGTAACTCAGTTCTTGAATTATTAAAACATCTTACTTTCTTTCAGAAGATGATAGACTTAATTTAAAAAGAGATATTAAATTTGAAGTGATAGTTCTCAACATCTTTTGTTCTACATTAATATGATTTAGTGATATTCATTCTTTCTAATATAGCATGTTACCTTGCTTAAATTGTGTGGAAAGAAAATTGCTTAATTCAAAAATTGTTCAGATTTCCAAACCCCTCTGATTTTAGTGTTCTCCATATCTGCCCAGGAGATTTATCTCCTTACATTTCCCCTATACATCAAGAAGTGGAAAGCCCTTACCAGAGGGTGATTTGTGTGCTTCAATTTCTCCTCTAAAAGAATGTTTCTCATTTTGCTACTAGTAGAAAGAGCCTTAGGAAATCAGCTTAAAACTACTCCTTGTGACTAACCCATCACAACCCAAAGACCAGATTATCGAAGGAACTCAGGCAATTAACAGACAGATTTTAGTGAAATGTGCTTATTGAACTGTTTCTAGTATTTTTTTAAGCATTTCACATCTTAAGAGGAAAAATTATTGAATGGAGCAGTTAGTGGGATGAGAAGTTTTCTCAGCTTGGGCTGTGGCATGTGAACTGAATTATTAAGATTATTTTTAATAAAATAATTTAAATTATTTTATTTTAAATTATAAAGATGTCTTAAGGTTTATTTTTAATACACCAGGAATGAGATATAAGAGAATAAACAAAGCAAGTAGCAAATCCACATATTTTCTTAACAACCAATGTGAGCTAGGCTTTTCTTTTATCCTAAAGTTACTGTTTGTATAAAGATTTTACAGGTTTTGGTTTATTTTCATATCTGGGGAACAAACATAAGTGATTTCTGTTGAAAAGAGAGTTAAAATTACAGAAAACCCAAGGAATATTCTGTGTTGCTTTTATGACAGCAAGTATTGAATTAAATATAAAATAACTTCCCATCTCTAAAGCACGGTGATTATATCTATATCTATATAACATAACATATAGAGCATAGTGAATATGTATACATCAGCAAATATCATCACAAAGCATTGAAAACAATATGAAACATTTTCACAAATATGCAAATATAGACAGCATGGTCGTAGTTTCATATTTCCAGACTTCCCAAAAGTCTGGAACATTTCCTAATAATAAATTGACAGCTTCAGTATATTTTGGATCAAATTCTTAAAACAATCCAAACCAATACCCCCAAAAAATCAAAGGACAGAAACAAAAATAACCCCAACAAAACCCACCAGAGGTGATATTTAGCAGATGTGACTGCATAATTGATTGAGGATATTTTGCAGTCACACCATGAACTCATACTAATTTGTTTATGGGAAAAATTATTATGTTTTTTTAATCTTGTGCAAGTGGTGAATGTCTTTGCATGTCATTAAATAGACCCATCATTATAACACAGAATTTCTGACTACTTAAATCATATTGAACTATAATGATGTATAGCAGCACTTACCATCCAATTACAGGTATCCAGAGGAGGGAGCATAAATAGTTTAAATGTGAAGTGATATTCCAAGGAATACCTACACTCCAGGGTTCAGAATCTTTTTAAGTCAGAGGTGGTATTTCTATATTTAACAGTCACTAATGTGTCTTTTCTCCAGGTATATGTCAAGTTATTTTTTCAGTTCATCCAAAACATCCTGTAGCAAACATCACTCCATAGAGGGAATAGGTAACTTAGGCACCTGCCTTCTCTTTGTTTGCTTTGCACTTTCTGACTGATGGTTTTATCTGTTGCCTCCTCTTTTTCCAAGATAAAAAAGAGTGAGTATTTTTTCCTTCTAAGTCACTAGTAAGGAAATCAGAACAAAGGGAATTCACACAATAGAGAAAAATTGTCGCGAAGGTTGAATACCTGGGTCAAAAAGCTCAGTTGTAAAGAAATTGTTAAGGAAATCAGATGTAACTTTCATTTAGGGTCATATACAGATATTGAAATATGACACTTCTCATTCTGGGCAATTTAAATAGTCTTGTGCAGAGGATAATTGTGAATGCAATTTTCTAAGAATGAGACTGAGAATTAATTTAATTGAACTCAGGTTAAATTACTCCAACTGAGATAAGATGAATGTTGATTAGCAGAGTCAAATGCCAAGCCAATTAAAGTAATTCAAACCTAAGAAGAAAATATTTGTGACATATTTATTGAAGTAAAGTCTCTTGAAACAAAATTACATGTGTTGGCTCTGACAATACTGAAGTTCAGGTATGTTCAGGACATTATATGAGCAGGAATTGCTGACAATATATATGGAGCTTAAAAATAATCTTTTCTTAATGTTCATGAAGTTAGAATCTTAAATGGAAATTGTACAAATGTTAATTTGTGCAGGCTGATATCCTTTAGTTTTTGATGTAAAAATGGAATTGAAGCATTGGAACAGTAAGTATGGTCTACCAAAACAAATTAATAACAACCAGAAGAAAGCTTTTTTTTCTTTTTTAAGATTCTTGTATCACACAATTTGTATTCATTCCTCAGATTGCCAAAGCACAGCTTAACCTACAATAAATCTATAAGCTACCATCACAATGGAATTATGCAAAATTAATAACTATTGAGATTACAAAACTGGTAAAAGTATCTATTTGCAGTGTATCAACACACTGGTAAAAGCTACAGGGGAAGGAGGGAGAAGGAGAGGAAAGTAACACAACATAGTTGCACTTTACCATGCAACTATCAAATAAATTGCCAAGACAAAAATTTTTTTGATCTCTAGAAGGTGAGAAATATGCTCATTATAACTCAGCTTTACATTATAGAAGTTCTGAAATCTATTACTGTACAACAAAATCAAAATGTATCAAATTCCTGTTTGTAGGGATGACACATTTTTGAAAAATAAAGCTGCAATATTGAAGGCTTGTGAATGTGCTTAAAGAACACCACAGTTTAAAGAGAGAAAGATTGATTTTTATTGGCTGAAAAAAGTGTTCTCAGATTTTGGGGGTTTCTTTCTAACATGGTGGAGGTGTATGTCAGTTTAATAAGTTTTCCTCATTCCTCCACCTGTCAGTAGTAGAGTCTATGTGAATGCGGTACTTAAACATGGAGGAAAGGATTTTTCAGTCAACAGGTTAAGAGTGTTCAAAGCTTGTGCCTCTCATTGATGAAGTAGATTCTCCAGTCAGCAAAGAAATAAATTATAATGGAGAAAAGAATGGCTCTCATGGAGTGCTGCTGATTGAGTAACAATAGTAGTAGATAATGACTAAGGGGTAGATAAAAACAACAGTTTCATTTAGAAAAAGTTTTAGAGAAAGGTGATAAAATAGTGATCTGCTTGAATATTGCATGAAATGCATGTTCTTCATTCACAGAAGTTCAAAACAGCTGGCCTGTGAAATTGGCAGTTATTAGTAGGAATTTCTAATGAATCTGCCAAGTTGGAGTGGCACCATATGACAGGCAAATATAATATCTTGCTCATAGGAAAGAAAAACATGCAGCTGCAAGATGATTAGTCCACCCTCAGTAGCATACGATTTATGAATACTGAAAGTAAGTATTCAAGTCATGACTGTAAATGAATAAATGTCAGAAAATAATGCATCAGTTAATCAAAAGTAGATGGTGTCAGACTGACCTTGTATCTGTCTTATCAAAGACAACAGGTTGATTGTCTAGACAGGGAATTTCAATAGTTTTAGTCTAATTTCAGTAAAACATTTGATATAATAACATACAAAGAAAGAGAGAGATGCAAGATGCCTAAGGAAGTTTTGTTAGTGAGACAGTTGTTGAATTTGTTGGAGTTTGGTAGCCAAACTCAAAGACAAGTAATGGGCAAAATCTTGTTTAATACTTTTTGCTGATGTATTCGCCTGGACAATGGGAGTTTGCTGATGCAATGAAGCTGGCAATCACTACAGAAAAGGATGCAGATACAGTAAGAATTAGATGTCTTAATTAATAGAAGTAGAATAAAATTCACTAATTTGAAATTCAAAAAGTACTTCTGTCAATGGTTTAGGCTACATAATGGAAACACTCAGGTAGAAATTGAGAGAACATTTGAGATGTCCAAGTTAGCTACAAATTGGTCAGGCTGAAAAGGGCTTTGAGCAACTTGGTCTAGTGGAAGGTATCCCTGATCAAGGCAGGAGTGTTGGACTTAGATGATCTTAAAGGTATCTCCCAGTGCAACACATTCTATGATTACTTGAAATCACAAAAGCAAAGCAGTTCTAAAAAATGGTTATTCAGCCTTAGAAAACATCAGTCAAGCATTTTTAAGATGGAGTGACTGTTCTTATATAAAACACTCATGAGACTTCCTCTGGAATGTTATGTACAAGGAAGAAATATCTTTATTTTCAGGATAAAAAGGGGATTGGGAAATATATTTAATAAGAGAAAAATAGAGAGGTTTGGCTGAAATAGCATAAGAAAAAAATCTGAGTGATCCATAAGCATAGTGAAAAAATATGATAGTTAACAGCAGCTGGGTGAAAAATACCTAAAAGTATATAGACACCAGAACTCAGGGATGCAAACTTCTCACTAATTAAGATAGCCTGGAAAAGGGAAGACAGTTTTTTCACACAGAACAGAAGAATACAACAGAAGAAATGGGACAAAGATATTGCCTAATTTTAAAACAGATTATGGTTGTTTTGGATAGGATTATGTAACACTGGTGACAGATTCAAGTGACTCCTTTGGTCTGTGCTTCTTGAATAGACATTATGTTTGTTAAATACATGAATCATTGCTATTAATTTTATTCTGGTCTAAACTCAGAAATCCCTTATGTAGGCCTGCATATGGAAAGAAGGAAAAGCAAGGTTAAGGATAGGTATTGAAATAAATTGAGCATAAAATACAGTACATTCTTTCAGGATCATTTTGTGTCTCCCTGTTTCATCTTCATCCTTTGTAAATGATGGGAATTATTGCCTTTACATATTCTCTATTTAGTGCCAAATGAGTTCCATATGTTTTACTGATAAATAAAAGATTAAGGAGATTAAAACGAATATTCTGGCAAGCAGGGATAAGATTTTTGAAGGCTTATTTATAAGTAACTTTGAAGTCACTTGAGATCTGCATAGTAAAGATGGCTACACCTGTGAAAAAGTCTGCAGGATGCCACTCTGATTTGAGACCTTTCTTAGTGTCAATCATTATAATCGGCATATGGGTCTCAATAAGAATACTTACCTTGAAACTTCTTTGTGAGTCATCCATAATTTACAGTTTTTGATATTCCGAGATAGAAATTAGTCTGGAGTCATAGAGGCAACACAGTATAAAATGAGAAACTAAACCAGAATAGCAAGCCTAATTGAATTGTGTGCTCTTCTCAGACTGTACATTTAAGATATGTTCATTTTTTTAAAAAAAAAAATTCCATTACAGTGCTAACCAATCTAAATCTTTTCCTCTTAGAGCATAAAAAATTTCTAGAGCAACTGCTAAATCTAATGCAGATTGTGAAATCATAGATTTCTGTAGGTATCTAACTAGGCATATATATCATACACCTCATCAAATATGGAGGAAATAGGGACAAGAAATAAGGAGGAAAATGATAGTGGAAAAGAGTCAAAATATGTTCACATTAGAAAAATGTGAAATAAGGAATCTGGATATCACCAGCTTGGTGTCATTGAAGAGGTTTTTTTGAATGTTTGAGAAAATAGTGAGCTCAATTTGGATGACATATCCTATTAACTTGGATATCTTTCAGCTGTTTCAAATAGCTTATTTGGAGCTATAATTACGTCTTCAATGTTGTGTATATCAAAAGTAAAAATTGTTGTCTGTTAATGTATGATCAGTGGTAGGAAATGTCAGAATATTCATAATTACTGGAAGGAAAAAAAAAAAAAAAAGCCAAGAAGCATACATGGGTTTTCTCTCAGCTTTGTTGCATATGTCTTTGGTCTCCAGTGCATCGCCGGAGTATAGTCATAGCCATACAATAGTCCATTTCATATGTTTATGTGTGACCTTAAAGTTGTACCGTGTTGTAGAATAAAGTTAAAAATAACATCGTTAATAGAATCACAGGATCGTTTAGGTTGGAAAAAGCCTTTTAAAATCATAGTGTAAATTGTCATCAAGCTGTTAGAACTGTCAGCTGGAAACAGGAGAAATGAATAGACATTTCTTTCAACTGTGGAAATAAAAAATCTATGCCAAAACTCAATGTGATTAGAAACTATTATTTACTCTATAGGACATGTTGGTATAACTGCTAGATATCAAATAGAGATCACAGACTTCTCTATAACCTGTCCAACTATTTACAATTTTTTTTCAAGATGTCTATGGGCTGTGAGCTTTTGAGCTTCTGAATTTCTGTTTCAACATTTCAGATGTATAAGATTAGCCTACCATTAGTAGTTCTGGTTTATAATTGCTTTCTTGTGCAACGTGCTCAAGAAGATAGCAACATTCAAGTGAAAAAAAAAAAAAACTTTAAAAATGTCCATTAAGTCCTGTCTCACTCTACTGCAGATATCAAAGAAGAAACAAACCAATTCCATACCTACCTTTATTCCACATAAATATTTAAAAATTGTTTTATAACAATAACTGACAGTTATTAAAATCAGTGCTACAAAAATGAGATTTTTTACAGGATTGGCACATATGAACAACTTAGTCCTCAGCTGTTGCCTGATTGGAATGTATTAGATTAGCATGATTTGTCAGTGTGAGTAAATTAGAAACGGAAGATTGAGTTATTTGTATAGAATGATGACATTGATTGAGCTAAACCTATATTTTATCATTGATAATACTCATCAGATTTATATTTTTGGGTGATTTTTTCTATGGTCCGATATTATGCAAAAGTTACTCATTCATGGAAAATATGTAGACGAAACCTGCCTTCATGTCCAGTGCATCAATTCACTTTCACCTAGAAAGAAATTCTGCCTATTCACTGAATTCTGAAGTGTTCCTGGTAAGAACTGTTTCAGAACAAGGCTTAGTTCTAATCCTAGTCTACACTTCTCTATTACTAATAGGCAAAAAAAAAAGTTGAATTTTCAAAATCCCTAGTCAATGGAAAGATTTGCTGTCTCTCCATGAAGTATAGGATATATTTCTGACATTGCTTTACAGCTGTCTGTTGTTCAACAGCATACAAAACTTTGTCCTTCCTCAAAAGTAATCAGAATCAAATCTTACTCTATAGATCATAACTCCTTTAAAATTGTCATTTTATCAGGAGATGTAGTGGACAGACTGGCACATAATACTGTGATGATAGAATCATATAATATAGAATAAAGCTAAAAAACAATGTCTTTATTATGTGTAAAAAAGCAATTATAATTTAAGGTAGGAGGAACACCCACTGGGAATTCTGTTTATGCAAATCTCATTGCACTATCTGATTGTGCTTTCTCAAAGTACAATGACAAAAAAGTTGAACATAATGGCACACAAAATTTTTGCAGCCTGAGCTTTTCATCCTGTCTTGAATTTGTCAAGAGCTTGGATATATAAGGGAACTGTTTTGTGGATGAACACATATTGGGCTATCAAAAAGAGGTGAATTGTATGTCAAGGCTAATCCTTGTAAATTCATGTGGCAGAAAATACCATGACATCATTCTGAAATATGTACTGCATACATACAAGGGGCTGGTCTTCTATCGAAATATAGCAAGGAAAAAAATTCAGACTTTATTCACCTGTCCAAATTTCTCATGAGCTCAACAGCTTCTCTTGGAGGTAATTTTTGTGGCAAAGCAAAAGAGGGTCAACAAAGAAGATGGTAGGTTCTTATGAGGTGCACAAAAGCATCACATGACAAATGTTAGTAGTTTTAACAAAGCATTCAGATAGTACTACACCAGCCCTACACTACAGTATGGTTTGCCCTACTGCCAAAAAAATACCAAACTGAAAGTCTTCCTGGGAAAAGGAACAGAAAAAATCTGAGAGTTGCAAAGATAGATAAAAGTTAAAAGTTACTAAGAAAAAGTGACTAAACCCATAACTGGTATAAGTTCCCACTGAGTTTACTTACCCAGCTTATAATAAAAGGGAATATGATGGTGCTTACCACATTAAACATTAAAGTTTAGTTGAATAGCAGAATAAAACAATCCCAGCTTCTGACAGGCATGGTGAGAAGGGCTTGGATTCACGTTGCTTCTATTTTGAGACTGAAAACACCATTATTGCAGCTTCTTGTGTTTCAGAGAGGTCTAAACTCAGTGTGATAGAAAACATTTGGTCTTCTCTCAGGCACAGCTGTACTAGTAGGATGGAAAGGTAAGTCAGGGCTCTTGCAGAGAATAATTACTTCTTTTAAATAAATGATAGAGAAGATTGAATAGACTGTCAACAACATGCTAATCACCTTCAATTCTGCTGCCAGTAACTGTTCCCCACAGACCATAAAAGATATTCTGATCTGACTTTTAGATGCGTGGCCATCTGTTTCCTGAACATCTTGTACTAATTGTCTGAAGGAATAGAAGTTTGGCAAGCACGTGTAGCTTAACCTGTCCATTCGTTCACATGAGACGCATCATTAGTGGTACACTATCTATCGTCCACAGTTGTCTCTCCCTTTGACAAGCCCGAAGTAATTAGGTCTGTGCAACATGAATCCTGTCACACCAGGAAAGTCAATTGTTGATGCTGTTTCATATTTATGTGATCTGTCTGTCAAATGATTACTAACAGAAAAAAAGGGACAGAATTAGTAAAAGTAGTGTCTCTCTTGACAATGAAACTATGCACAGTATCTCATGTGACAGTTATGTTTTTCCTTACACAGGCAGCCCTGTTGTCTTCAAGACAGCTGGAGTTTAAAATAGAACAAATACCACTGTTGCCATTGGTGTAGTTAGCTTAGAGCTGTGCAGTCTGGTCATGGATTTCATATCCTAGATATTACTGCAACGGGAATAATCATTAACAAGTTGTTATTCTCTCTATTTCAGGTCAGTTTGATGCTGCACTTAGATACAAGACACAAAAACCACACAGAAATGAACACACGTAGAATCACAGAATTCTCTTGAGTTGGAAGGGACCCACAAGAAACATCTAGTCCAACTCTTAAGTGAATGGCTTGTACAGGGATCAAACCCGAAACCTTGGTGTTATTAGCACCATGCTCTAACCAGCTGAGCTAATCTAATGTCAGAAATAAGGACAACCTTCAGTCCAGGATTGAAAGCAAAAGTAAGTTTATTAACAAAAAAAATTGTCCAAAAAAAAAGGAAAAAAAAAAACCCAGGTTACCAAGATCGGAGACCCTAGTTGTCCAAGACTGGCATAAGCCCCAGTGGCAGAGGACTGCAGTGTTGGAGCTGAGCTTTAGATGGAAAAATGGAGGCCTTCCTCCAACACCAGGCTTTCTCCAGGCTAGTCCAAGGAGAAAATGGCAGCTCTTGTCCTGAGACAGGGCTTTTTATGGCCTGCTATCCCTGCCCAGGAACGCCCCTGCCTGCCCCCTGTCCAGCCCCCATGGCCCTTGGCAATTGGTAGGTTTGAATGGTGAGGTCACTCCTGCCCACCAATGGCTGAGTCGTTGTCTAGGGGGTAGCTTTCTGGCGGGAAGGAGCCTCATTAGTATTCATGGTTGCCATGGAGTCAAGTGGCAGAGGGACAGTGAAGTTACTATTTTTAGAAACTGGCAGTTAGGGATCTCAGTTAAACTGGGGGAGCCCCAAACCTTTTCCAGAGTAAAACACATTTAAAACATACATTTAACACCTTAAATAAGTACAAAAAATACATCTTCCAACCAAAAAGAACACTGGTACACAGGAAAAGTACAAAACAATCATCATTTTCAACTTATTCCAAGGGAAAACCAAAAGGCATAACTTAAATAATTATTAGGGAATTGGAAAAAACAATACAACAAATACAACCTTTAATTCCTCTTAACAATTAAACCCTAGAATAATTAACTGGGAACTGTGAGTAACTTTTATTAACATTATAATGAGAACTTAATGAAGCAAAAGTCAATTGCCTAATTGTATTTATAACATCTAAGTCACTCAATAGTTTTGGTTGGGGTTTTTGGATATTCTGCCAAAGGCCACACTTACTGTTTCAGTTTGTACACCTACATTCATACAATTTGTACACATCATATTGTCCATTAATGTTATGTTGTATTATTTTTTAAATACTTAACACTTTGAAATAAGGACTCACCGCTGATCAACTATCCCTGAAGTACTTTTTGACCACTCTTTTGCAAAGTTCTCAATCATACTGGATAATTTCCTTTTCTTCCTTTGGTTTCTCTTCCTTACCCCTCTTCCTGTGTGAGCTGGGATCAGCTCCAAAGCTGATTTTTTGAGGGACTGAACAATAGTTCTGTGCTACTCCAGGTATCCCTTTAAACTGAGTTGAAATAAGTCCATGGTGGTGCAGAGGGGAAGGCAGTCTTGCTTTGAGCAAACCTTTCTCTTTTATCTTCTTTAAAGTACCTTCTGTAGCTGGCAGCATTGAAGCCAAGGTAGCAAACTGTGCTTCATGGGTGAAAATAGTCCTGAACACTTGGGCCAACAAATGCTGCCAGAATTTCACAGCATCTGAAGGCACTGTCCAGGCTGGGTTCACAGAACCACGGTGTGGCATCTACATAAGACATCTCTTCAGCATGGCAGAATCTGTGGTTCCATCTAAGAAAAAAGATATAAACACAAATCTAAATTTAGAGACGGAATTTAAGGATAAGCGTTCTGAATTTTTATGCATTTGGTAAGTAGTTACTGGAGACAAGCACATACCTTAGTTAAAGAGACTGTTTTCTTTCATTTCCACATCTTCTGATGGAAGTCTTAAAAAAAATCTTAAAATATTTTAATAGTAGTAGGTACTACTATACTAAAAGAGTTCACAATGCTAAGAATATTTGCATCTCCTTCAAAAATGTAGCTGTTTGGGAAATTTCTGACCTTTCTTTTATTTTCATATTTTGGACTCTCCTTCCATATATATAGGTAGAAATTTAAAAAATTGTATTGACCTTTCCTTCTTACATGGATGAGCTGGATTTCACTGAGTGACACCTCTGTGTTATTCTCAGCAACTGAGATCTAGAAAGAAAGACAGTAGGAGAAGAGAAGTTCATACTGATTTTATGACTGTGGCCTCCATACAAATTGTTGCACTTTTTGTTGTTGATTTACAAATTCCAATCCTGTATAGCTTTCAATTTAAGAATGTTCTAGCATAAAAGAACTCAAGATGACCCACTATGCAAACTGGAAGTGTGAACAAAGCCCAAACATATCAGAAACACTTGTTTTGAAAAGCACAAGCTAACAAGTAACTTTTTATAGGCACATAACTAAATCTACTTTTTTTTTCCTGCAGCCACATGATTAGAATTCCATAGAATCCTAGCAGGAACACTGAGGTTAAAGTACAACATGCATATGCATGTATGTTTTGAATTGGTATTTTCTGATCTGGTCCTACTTTATAATGTTACTCCATAAGGATAGTACAGCAAGTTTCAATTTTTAAGACATTACGTAAATGCCCAAATTTTCTATCATTTTTATCATATATCCAAGCTGGAAGCCAGTCTTAATAGTAGTTGAAGTCTTCTTTCCAGTTAAGTATAGACACTCATTCAGCATTTCCAAGGCTCACCTTGGAAAATCCTCAAAACACTTGAGGTTATGAGCCTGACATACAAGAATCAGTATTAAAAATTTGAGAAAAGTACTGTTGTACTAAAAAAAAAATCTATGGCTACAGTATGCTTAAAAAAGAATATGGTTTTTTTTTTTCTTTCAGAGAAATGAAAATATTTGAGATTATAATTTTAGGGGGAAAAAAAGGAGAAATTGGAATTTATATGACAATTATATTATGGGCTTTTTTTCTTTTTTCTTTTTTCTTTTTTCTTTTTTTTTTTTTTTGAAAGAGACTGCTCACTTTGTTCTTGAAAAGTATTAAGTGCAGTTATAGGAACAAGTCTTAAAAGTCTATCTTTGATTTTACTTTAG
Source organism: Orthonyx spaldingii (assembly GCA_013397795.1). Taxonomy (NCBI): domain Eukaryota; kingdom Metazoa; phylum Chordata; class Aves; order Passeriformes; family Orthonychidae; genus Orthonyx; species Orthonyx spaldingii. The sequence continues at coordinate 106,169 of VZTJ01004985.1, forward strand.
CACCATTTTCTTTCTGTTTCTTGTTCTGAATTTCAGGGTTTAGATAAAATGTATAAATCCCTTTAGTATCTTCCATGCAAATTAAAGCACTTGACAACAGATTGCTTTCTTGTATTAGTCACAAAAAAACGAATATGAGATAATAAATCTGAAGTAAGTTCATAATCTCTGACTCAGAAGCATGACATCAGTAAAAAATAGATTTAAAATTATAAAAAGGAGGAAAAATCCCTTTACATTAATTGCATCCACGTTGTAATATGTGTGATATAGTATTTGTATCAAACTTTCTGTTATTTACTATAATAAATTTTAAATGACAACCATCTCAACAAACTTTTGCTGGTTTTGAGTTCATTAAATAACCATTAGTTTGCTAAGTGTTACCAGTATTTGTGTCAGCTTGTTTCTACTTATTTGGATAGATTTTCAGTCTTTGAAGTTCCTAATATTATTTACATTATATTTGAATTCTATATTTCTTTCACTAATTTGCTACTATTTGTTACCTCTTGGGTGGATTATAGAAAGCCTGAATGAATCGTGCAGTGTGAGGGAGTTTGGATTTAAACCTCACTATATAAAATATAAAGGAATTTATTAAGAGAGAAACCCATGGAATTTGTCAGCCCACACTCTACTCTTCATTGGAGAAAGGTTGACAAAAGAAAGGATTTCTGACTAATTACTGTTCAAAATATACACGAAGAGCAACCAGTGATCAGAGAAGCAATAATAACTTGGGAATCTCAGTCCCTCTCAAGCAAGTACAAAAAGCAGCCAGATTGGTAGAGGTCAGTCAGTCTTTATCCCAAACAGCCAAACTTTTGTCCCTACTGCAAAACCTTCTACGGTGGTTCCACAGAGGAACACTGCACAAACTACAGGGATGACTGAAAAACGGTGGACAGGATGTACTAGGGGAAAATTGGAAAGGGGTGGAGAAGCGTAGCGGGCGTTGTTCGTGGAGGATCAATAAGGGTCTTCACGCAATGATCAATGTGATCAAGTGAAGCCATTTATTACCACTTTTAGGCTGCTTATGTACTATTTTCCACTTGTACACACGTAAGCATACAATAAATGACTGGTTACAAGCTTCTCACACAGCCAAAAGAGTCATCTGATTGGTTGCGGGTTACCATGCACGCATTGCAGCTATTTCTTTGTTTTTGCAAAAGTTTCATAGCTTGCAGTTCTCATAGCCTGTTTCAGCATCCTGTAGTTAATTACATGCGCAACTACGTTAGTTACATTTTTGCAACTACTTCTCCCTATTTGTGCTTCAGGGACATATTGACCTTCTTACTTAGCTAACTTAAAGGCCGGATTGTGCCTCAGCTAACTTTAAGGCTGGATTGTGCACATTCCAGTGTCCTGATTCCCACAGGAACTCCTCAACAGAGAAGGGCATTCTGACCTTGAAGAAATTGAAGATTTCACAGAAATTATTATCAAATATTTGAGAAGAAAAAACAGAGTGGATAGATAGGGATGAACTGGGATGGAACAAATGCAGAGCAACAGAGAGAAAGGGGCATAAAAGGGACTGGGGACATGTAAGCAGGCTCTTGGTCAGTGTGCTTGTCTCACCAACCCTACAGCTGATCATCACCCCTCATTTCCTGGTCAATCTCTGTTTTTAATCACTTTCTATCTCAGTGCAGTCTCTATTCTGCACATGTGACCCAGTAGCAAACTTCAAGGCAGACTATCTGGCAAGCAGGAGAAGTCTGGGTTAATGGGAGGGCCTTGGAGCTGGCTAACTGGAGACTCTAGATCTGATAGCAGGTCCAGAGAGATGAAACACCTGGGAGTCAAACACTGGTGAGATCTGGGAAGGGTTTATTCCCAGAGAGTCCTGAGAAAGGACTGGGTGATTACTCAGGCAGTCCCTGTTTTAAGTGGGTGCCTGTGCCAATAGTCTTCTTCTGTCTGTTAATCTGCTTGCAAGCAGCTCTATCAGCAAAGACCTTGTGTGTGCCTGAGGGTGAAGTGTTCAGCTGCATTCCTGGAGAAGCCTGGAAGTGGGACTGGAGCAGATCCTCTCAGTCAGCTCTGGAGAGCTGCACCTGCATCTTTCAATCCACTGGGTTTGGCTATATGTTGTATGTGTACGAAGTACTCTAAGTTTACCTACTAATCTTAATATTTCAGAATGTAGAGTCTGTGATTGCTTTCTGCCAAGAGTCATTTTTAGTCTTTTTTTTTTTTTTTTCCTCCCATGGGAGGTGCGTGAGGGTAAGGGTGTGGAGTTTTGTGTACTTTGATGGGAATTTTCTTGTTTGTTTTCTCCCACTTACTATATCATTAGCTTGAATCATATTTAGAGGTAAGAAAGGTAATGTTATTTATAGGAGTTAAACATGGAGGTGCAACTATCTGTTTTGTTATCTCAGTGAAAAATTCATGTTACAGTTGGACTCAGTACAAATCTTGATTGTCAGGAAGTGATCTGAGGTATCCTGATTCATCACCCTGTAGGTCATGTTTAGGCTGGCTTTGATGTTTAGGGTATGCAGCCTGCAAACCTGGACTGAACTTTTGCCTTTGGAAAAGAGATTCTGTTTCAGGATTCCTTTACTTTTTCAATAATTCATGGTTCACACATTACTGTGTCATGTGTTATACCACAAGGTATTTTGTTGAGGTGTAATTTTGTTCCCATGAAAAGTTGCAGGCCAAAGCACTTTCTTTCATGACTGTTATAAAGATAAAATGCTGCAGGCAGGTTATCAAGGTATTGAAAGGATTAAATGAGGTTAGAAATATCTTCGGGGGTTTACTTTGTACAGGAAAAAATTTTTGTGAAGAAAAGGGACTAACAAGTTGCATCACCTGAAAGAGAGCACATTCTTTTTTGAGTCTCTTGAGACTATCATTGAACCTTACTGGGGCAAAATAATAGCAAAATATTATTGATTTAGATTTAAAGGGAAGCATAAGACTTGAAAATATTTTATATCAATTTATTGTAACAGTTACTACCAAAAATTTTGGCATGAGAAATAATTTGTATTATACTGATATTTTTAATTGCTGTTTTCATCTATTGACAACATTCTTATTTTTTTTTAGCATTTGGCCAACAAAGCAAGACATGTGGTTTGCACTGTTTTTTTGGTAAACATTTTTTTTCAAGTGATTTGTGAAGTAGTGATTTCAAGACACAAGTAGAAACCACTCCAATTTCCTTCAGACAGTAATCCTCAAGTGCAGAAATGCATCAGGCAGCACTCAGGTACAAAATGTTGATCTAACAAGATGTACTGTCATATGATCTTGTAATATTAAGCTTTACTTAATAATTTTCCCTGCCTTCATGTCCGGTGCATCAATTCACTTTTAACCAACAACATTTCCAGTACATCTCAAAGAGTTTATATCTAATGCCCCATAGAAGTCCAGAATTTTTTTTATTTCGTCATTTTCCAAATTCAGCACATTCAAATACTGTTGCCTATGAAAATGTGCAGTCTTAAACAACTCTTTCTCCTGGTCATGTAATCCCTTCTCCATTCTTTGCTCTATGCAGATATGACACTATCATCTGACACATGGAAAATTGTTATTGATTTCTGTCTTACTATTTAAGAAAAATTAAAATTTCACAGCTGATAATGTTTTTTTTAACCTCCCTCTAAGCCTTGTCTTAAGTTACAATGCAGTGGGAGTTACCACATAATCTTGCAGCATATCCCTTTACTTGAAAAGAACTGTCTTAAAAGACTAAGATCTCAGTTCTGTGTGACTTTTAAAATAAGTGTAGTTTAACTCCTGTCAGTGATGATCTTTCTCAGGGCTTACTCTTTATAATGGAGCTTTATAAGTACTTCCTGCTCTGTGGGGTATTTTTAATTATTGAAGAAGATATTAAGTCAAAATGGAAATTGATCACAAAATGGAAATTGAATTTTAGTGATGGCAATTAAAAATAACATAGAAGAGCCTCTTTATAGCAATAATTAGACAATTACAGTGAAATATCATAGATGAACAATTCAAGTGACAAAACAAATCATGTAAAAATGTCCAATATCAGTGTAAGTTTATAGATTCTTCTATTATTTCCTCACTGCCTTCATTACTGTTGCCTGGGGCAACAGAGAGTCACAAAGTTTTTGCGTACTCAACCCTCAAAAATCAGGAAGGACTCTTGTCACCCCAAAGTTTAGTAAAGACAGGCCATCTCTGCAATCACAGGCAACACTGCCAGAATATTTTGGGGGAGATAAGAACATTTAAGAGAAGTAAAATTATCTGAAATATTCTTTTTCATAAATGAAGGTAACTTAGGGAAAAACTAATGAACTGTAAGAGGTCTGAAATTAGCAGTCATATCTCACTGATGCTGTGAATGGTTGTGGTTCAGCTAAAACAAAGACTTACTGAAATACTAGCAGCAGTGAAAATCCATGATAAAAGACAAAAGGTCAGAAGAAATTTTGACTAGAGTGAAACATTTTTTTCTATGGTGGCGGTTCTCAAAAAACAATGTGGCGACAGTTTGACACCATGCAAGCTAGTACACCAGGCAGTCTTGACACGTCTTATAGTGTTGGCTCTGTTCTTTCACATTGCTGTATCCCCCAAGGCAGCTAAAAATCCTTTCTTTTTCCTAAAAAGTCACTTTTTTATGTAAACAGGTGCTTTAATGGCTGGTAATGACAACTGAGTTGGGAACATCCATACAAAGTTTTCTCTTGGACATTTATTCTATGTTGCTGCTAAATACACTGGTTTCTGCTGCTCTAAGTTAGTTTTCTTGGTGGTGTACTGATTGCAGGTACATCTTGAAAGGCTTGAGAAGCCAAGTTCTCTTTCATATGTATTTTTTTGTGCTTTAGAGTTTGTGAGAATAATCACCTTTGACTCATTTCTGTGGATTTTCAGTGAATAAGCTGCATTACAATATGCCAGTAGAGACTTTACTTACAAAAGGAGGAAAAAGGTAGTTAAGTAATCAGCATGTATTCATTGTGCTTTGCCCTCTATGCTTCAGGCAGTCAGAAATAACAGTATATTGTAGAAATTCTCTCTCTTTACAGTGTCTCTGATAATTACCAACAACTTTTATACAGGAAATTTGTATGTCTGAAATATTGGAAGGATTTATTCTTGCCTGAAACATTGCTGATGGATGTAATAGGTATCTAACGTATAATAGCAACATTTTCTTGTAATTTATTGTTCTCTCTCTCTCTTTTTTTCATCTAATTTCTCCAGTCTAGTAGTTTCTGATATTACTACTAGGCCTTGGGACATTTTACCAGAGCAAAATAATAGCTGCTGGAGAAAGGAAAGCAAGTTGGCTTACTTCTATTTGCATTCGAGGGGAGGGAGGCAGGAACAGTACTTTTCCTAGTGCTTTCATTGAAGCATATTAATGAAATGTTGCATATTGTATAATTTCTTCTGGTTTCCTTAAGAGATTGTTTCAAGGTTAAGTATTTTGTACTATCGTGTTTCTTTTTTGCTTTCTTTTATTTTGCTTCTTCCTTTTCTCCTCTCCTAAGACCATGTCAGTCTTCCTACACCATGGACCTCTTAATCTCTTCCTTTCCCTTATTCAGTGACAGACTTAGTTCCTTCAGTAACAGTTTGGTTTTTTCCTAAGCCATTGGTTTCTAATTTCTATTTTAGCTGAGGTATGTGTCTTCCTTTTCTCAGTTTCTAAAGTAACTTTCATATATTGGCTTAATGTCGTTTTTTGAATTCTCTTTGAGCTGCCAGTGACTTATTGTCAAGGCAATAATAGTACTGTACATGGGATCCCTGCCATGCCACATATGCAATTACTGTCATATTATTCACCTTATACTAAAATCTAAGAGATTTTCTTTTCAACAGAAGTTCACTTCCAGTTCCATTACAAGTATCTCTAAGTGTCTTTCTGTTAAATAGCTATTTATAATAGTTCTGTATAGCGGATCAATTCTTAGAACATTGTAGAATTCATGAGTAATGGAGCAGGCCTTGTGAAAAGATCATCTATTCAGGTTTTACAGGGAATATAGTATGTTTCTTGGTATGTAACATATTGTAAAATAAAAGTAACAACAAATATTAGGAAGTTAGCGCAGAATATTTTCTGGGCTCATTACATTTTTCTGATGATATAATCACAAAATATTCCTTTCACTAAAGACACTGGAACTGCAGTTTCTGAGTATAATTGTTATAGGTTAGAATCAAGTATTTATTTTAAACTTATTGTACTCTATAATCTCGTTTGCCTAATTATAATTTCTTACGGTGTATTCAAAACCCTGATAAATACTTCTACCATTTATAACCTGGTATTACATACATACTCAAACTTTTATCAGATCACTTAATGACAGTCTTACATTACATGAGAATTATCTTAATTACAGGTTTTTTTCCTCTGTTTGATACAAGCCAAGCAGTGTGGACTTCTACACCTGTCTCACTTCAAGTACTATTTAGTTCCACTGATGTTGCTGCATTTTATTCATATTAGGCAAGTATTAGGCTCTTTATAAGATGGGTTTACTTGCATTTTAAAAATAATGAAATTAATGTGTTTGGACTAGATTACTGTAGATCACTTCCAACAGAACTATTCTAATTTATTATAAATAAATAAACTGGTTCCCTAGAATTATATAGAAATAGTTGTGTCTGGTTCCATACTGCTTCCTGGAAAAAATCTATTTTTTAAAGACCATTTTAAAGGAATAAGGTCATTAGGTCAAGATTCAGGCTGAGAGTTTGAAAGAAGTAATTTTTGAAAAAAATCACCTGTGAATTTTCTGTGAGTTTAAACTCTATGCTTTGGATTGAACTGTGTAGAAAGGTTGAGCCTGTACATTTTTGGAATTTAGGGGAGAGCTTAAAAGAATTTTTATTTGTGAAAGAGACCTCTCATGATCACCATGGTAGTCTGTGAGAAAAAATTAAAAACTTCCTCCTAATGATCCTATTCCTCTTCATAAACCCACAGGTATTAAAGTCAAAGAGAAGATGAGCTTCTTTTAAATTTATAATGTCAAGAAGGAAGACATCTAATACCATGGAGTAATGTGTATAAAAGGTTAATCTTGGTCTGGAAAACCAAGTAGCATAATAAAAGCAATGACTGGTTACTTCAAGGATATCTGAAATTATGTACTGCAGAAACATTTCATAATCTTCATCTTCTTGCAGGACTCGGTAGACAAGGCAGCAATTTTCTGTCTTTTTAAAAGTAGCTAAAAATACTTCATGGTGAGCTACAGAATAATTAATCATCCTGTAGGATTTGGAGTTTTAAAAGGTCTATTTCTGAACTACTAATCCATTCCTGAAAGGATTTTCTGTGTTTTTTCTCTCTCATGAGTTTGGTTCTTAGTACCCTAAATCTGCACATAAAAAGAATAGAATGCTTTTTTGAATCTTGGTTATTTTCTGTTTCAAATCCTTTCATACAAGTATTTTTCAATTAACTTGCATTTTGAATGATTGTTTGGCACAGGATCCATTTTTTTTCATGCCAATTTGCATCAACATAAATAGCATCAAATGTCCTTTTTTTTTCTGAAGCTTGAAGTAAGATATAGAGTCTGACTGAGTGTCATTAATGTAAATGTATATTTTTATATTGGTATCACTATGTGTTCACCCAGGCTTTTAGATATTCTTTGCTTCCAGATTTTTGTATTGCAATTTATACCTTCTCAGATTTCCTAGAAATCATCAGTGACTATGATACTACATTTACTTTATGTGGCATTTTCAACTGTGTGGTGGGCATAGTTGTAAGTAAAATAACATAAGACTCAAAGGAAATTAGTTTGAACTGAACAAAAAGACAGTCCTCTATCATTAGTGGCATAAGATTTCAGCAAAAATGATACAAGACACTGTAGTTCCTGTGTGGCAACCCTTGTCTGTTCTATTAGTAGAATAGCACTGGAATGAATGGACACTGACTCATGACTTTAGACCAGCTTGCTATTTTCTTAAACTCTGACCTTTGTAATAAGAAAGAGAAGAACTTTATTTCTGCATTTTATAACCTCAGTATATCGAACTTCTATCCATTCAATACTCACCAGAATTGTTCACCAGTTGATACATTTGCTATAAAAATGTAGAAGGTAGTAACATTCACCAAAGCAAAAGCTCTGATCTCTTCACTCTGTAATGGATTGTTTTACTCAAATATTGTAAAAAAGTTTCTTTTTTTTCCCCTGCAAAAGCAATTTCATTGCTTATAACTGAGAAGAAAAAACCAAAACACTCCTGTGACTAACAAGAATAACTTCAGAAATTCACTGCAGTCTTTGAGCCCCAAGCCCAAATGGGACTCAAAGTGAGCCTACAGACAATAGAGGATCAGTGAACTAAGCTAGGCAGCATTTTTTGTTAAGCTATCATTGCAAGTTCTTCTTCCCATTTTTCATGCTCTGGTATTTATATTTAAAAAAAAAAAATCCACAACACATTTTGCACTCAACACACCTGAATTTAAATCATTTCAGTGCTGTACTGGATGAGATTGTTTTTTAAAGTCAGTACAAGAATAACAGAGGTGTTTGTTCTCTCTGGTAATTTTTTTTTAAAAATACGGTATAAAGGAAACCTTTAGTGTCATAATGTTCACGTTAAAATACCTCAGGTGTGCTCTATGTCTTTACTGTTTCTATAAAAAGCTTATAATTGTTTATTGTTTCTGTAGTTTAAAGACCAAAAAGTGAATAGAAAGAGGAATATTTTTCTGTGAAAATAGTAATACCTCAAATACTTTAACAGAATTAAATTCAGGATCTGATTTTTATGGAACATACAACAAGGTAACCACAACAACATGACAGATCAGGAATATGGAGATCAGAGGTGCAACCAAACATCTCTAAGCCTTCAGGGACATAAAAGTGTATTAATTATGGTATGTATGTAATTATGGTATTCACACACCCTTTAAAAGGTTTACTCTTGTTTTTAAAAGATTTTTATTACTTTAGAGGAAAATTGAAATTGAGAACTGGCTGAATGGAAGACCCCAGAGGGTTGTAACCAGTGACACAGGGTCTGGTTAGAAGTCTGTTCCACGTGGTGTCCCCCAAGGTTCAATACTAGGCCCAGCAACATATTTTAAACTGCAGAGAAAACTATGCATACTTAGAATGCTATTTTTTTAATATATCATGGAATGATAGTTAGTTTTTAATATAATGGATCATATAGAAAAGAATCTTAGATTGAAACTTATATTTAACCTTAAATTGAAACAACATTTATAAATGCTGCCAGATTTCACTGAAATAAAAGTAGTAGGGTTCCCCCTAGGACTGATTTCTGACAAGTTTAAAATCTCTTTTTAAGCTCAATTGATTATTTTTTTCGGTTTGTTCAAGCTGCTGTTAATAGACTCAGCTCCCTGCTACCAATTTCTATTAAATCTGTGCTCTCATTATTTTTTAATAAAAAGTAGATTTTAATCAGCAAGTCCCTTAGTCAGAGTACCATAAGAAAAAGTCCACATTTTAAGAAAAAAGTACACATAAGAAAAAGAAAAACATTTTAAAATTAACCATTTAAAATTGATCTTTACAGCTTTTGTTTACCTGCACCTTTTTTTTGTCTGTGTGTCCAAGCTATAACCTTGTACCTAACACCTTCATACACAGCATTTAGTACTTGTTCTCTTTGGAAAAACATTACAGAAACTTAGCTTTACTTTTGCTTTTTTTTCTTCTTTTTTTTTTTTTTTTTTGTTTTTATGTTTAGAACTTTTATCTTTCCCAGCACATGCAACCTCTTACCTACTCTGTAATTATTGCTTCTCTGAACAGCCTTTACTGAAAAGTTTGCTAAATACACTTTCTCAGCCTCTCATTTTCAGTTGTATAATTTAAAATTATGGCTTTCTTTGGCTGTTACTCTACTACAAAAAATTGGAAGTTTGTGGAATTTCAAATTACAGTTGGTTTAGTTTCAGTTCAAGCTTACTACAGAAGTTGTCCTGAGATGTTACAGTGAAGGTATATAAAATATTCATCTCAAACAAAAGGAAAAAGAAAGGCACATCATTGTATACATTATTTATCCTGTTGCTCATTTTTCTTTTTTTTTTTGATTTATATTACTAGTGTAGAAAATTTTATCACCATCTCCTACAGGTAAGAACCTCTCTGCTTTAGCAGCACTATTTTAATTATTAGGTAAGATTGTTTACTTCTCTATTCATGAGGTTTAGCTAAACAAGAATACAATTGTCTTCTTCCTAAATTATATTTTTATGCCAATTATCATCAATGCCAAATCACTGTCTTTAGCAAAATTCAGGAGAATTTCTCTTTAATACAGCTGTGCTTGATATTGTTATTTAAGGTATAAACTTAAAAGTCGATCAAGAAATTAAGCATTTAGCTGGATTGAATAAAGCTAATACATTTACACCCAACTCTAAATATGCAAGGAGGGATACCAATGAAGAAAGTAATTTAGCGAAAAGCTTTATTTAAGCAAGAATGCAAAAATTTGATTTGGGATAAATTATTCTAAGGATAATGAAACGAGATGAGTACAAGCATGTGTAAAACAGTTTACTAACTATCTTGATTGTCAGATATCATTTTACTACACAAACTAAAATAAAAGAGGAAGAAGCCTCAACTAGAGAAAGGCATGCCAGTACTAGAATTATGAAGAGGATACACATATTTGTTGGCTCAGTTGAAGAAAACAGTTTACCACTCTCTGATAAAGTACCATGTCTTTGCTTTGAAAAGCTAATGGGCAGTGCACTCTCCTTCTGGCATTTCCCTGTACTGCACCAACAGAAGAATAGTGGAGTGGTGGTAATTCATAGTTCTTCCCACAACCCATTAACAAAGAAAAAATAACCCAATCTCACCTTTACAAAATGAACAAATGGTCAAAATTTTCTTGCCACAGGAAAACAGTAAACCACACAACTGGAGAATTATGCCATGGTAATTTTTTAGATTCTTAACATGATAAATTTTAATTAGCAAAATTATGAAAGTGTTTTTATTTTCATAGAGAAAATGCAATGTTGAATACCAAAAGATTACCCAGCTATATCAGTTAATTGGGAAGGACTTGGTTTTGAGTTCTCAGTAGAATATTCCTGAAAATTTGAAAAGAAATAAAGAAGCAGACAGGCAGATTTTTCTCTGCAGAGGTCAGGAGTCCAAAGCAAGAACTTTACTTCAAAAAGAAAAAGTAGATAGGATTTTCCTTAATTCTCTAACAAGAAGTGGCAGGGAGCTCAGTTGACACATGCATATTTAATTTTTTAAGAGAGAAAAAGAGGGAATTTTGAGTGATAAGATATAAAAGCAGGCTGAAATCAAGAACAAGGTTGTACACAGCAGCTGGTGGCTTTCTTGTAACATGTTTTGTTTATGTCTTTGTTGTTAAACCAAATTCTGCATTATTTATGTTTGTGCACAGAGAGGAAACACAGGTAAAAATGTTACCTTGTTTCTTGGGAAAGATGAGAGGATGAAAAAGTACAGCAGAAAATAGATGGATAAAAATGAATTTTACTGTGAACAAAAACAAAAGGCAGGAAATAGGTATGATCCAGGCTTAACAACTTAACTGAATGTGAAATGAAGTTATTAGGAAAGGTTAAGAAACAAATAATGGAAATCAAATGACACCAAAGAAAATTAGGCTAGCAAGCTAAAAAACAACAAAAAAGACCTAAAAATCTAAGGAAGGATATCTGTTTAAAAAGTGTAAGTCAATTAATAAGGTAGAAAAAAAACCTAATATTGTAGGGTTTATGTCAGAGTGATATTTGCAAAAAATACATTTGCAGGGAGATGAAAGTGTTAGCAGTGCCGTTTCCAGTATGGCGAGTAGGAAAACATAACAAAGTGTATTTTAGCTTCCTGGGAAATAACGTAAATGTGATGCAAGCAATAGAAGAGAATAAGAAGTAAGTTGAAGTAGTCTGTCTCCTAGTTCTGTGACAGTGAGGTGAAATTGTCATTTTACCTGAGCATCACATCACCTACAGAAGCAATTTGATATTCTCTATCATCCTTGTCATCATTTCATAAGGGATAGGCTTTTTTTTTTATCCTTTGTGAGTGCATTGCTGCAGCTGTAGCCTTGCTCTGTACCTGTGCATATATTAACTGTGTGAATGTATTGGCCACTGCTGCAGAACAGGTGTGCTTAAACTTCCTCCTGGAGAAACTCCCCAAAGGGACCAAAAGGGTTTGGATTCAAAAATAAATTTTATTCCAAAATAGATGTCTAAGTGTATTGACTTTCAAATGAAAAGAAGTCAAACAACGAATAAAGAGAACAAAAATGGAGAGTTTAATGCTCTGTCCATTTTGTCCCAATAGACTGGAACTTACTTTTGAGTTTCAGTTCAATTCACTTGATACTTTCTGAACAGCAGCAAAATTTGATCCTTTCCCCTCTGTCCCAGAGAAGCTCTTTCCTCTGTGTTCATGGCCTTGCTGCCAGGCATCCTCTCTGCTGCCTCTTAACCTCTGCATGAGCTCCAGCCTTCGGGCTGGATCTTGCTTGACAACTCAGGAAACTTTCCTGCCCTGAACACACTCAGAAACTCACTGATTACATTAGTGGCCTTCTTTTCCAAAGGGCTCTCTTGGAGCCAGTCTCTCCCTAAGGCAAGGATAGACATATGCTTGGGAACACAGACATATAAATTTTAGCAAAGATGGTCAAGTGAGCAAGTACAGTTGTTTGCTATTCTTTGAAACACTGTATATTTCTTGATGGATACTTGATGTATTTTTATTGATTTGTTTATATTTAATTCTTCAATTGCCTTAAAATTACATTAGCATATCTTTTACTTATTGGACAAGGCTTGATTTGAATTACTGGGAGGCTATGTGTTGTTAATAAAATGTAGTTAGTTCAATGTTTCAAAATAATTTAAGCTTCTGGTTAAAGTAAGCCTGATTTTATGGTGGTGGTATTTTTGCCTACACTAGCCTTGAAATTCTCCTCCTTAGTGAAAACAATTTCTAGGACATTTATCAGACAATTAAAATTGAGATGTCTGGGCAGGTTTTCTAATGAAGGATTAATACTGTATTTTTGTTTCTTTGGCTTGCTCTTGCATTTATATTCTTTGTCATGCTACTTTGTAAGTCTTATCAAATGCTGTGTTGGTAATCCCCTTTCCAACGTGTCCTTCACAGTTTTGAGTGCTTTGCTTGTTTTGTGCTCTTGCCACTTCTCTTCCTACAGACTAAACCTCTTACATAGAAGCAGTCAATAGCAGTACCTGCCAGCAATGGGAGCACTCAGGAAAAAAGAGCATTTTGTAAAGCTCAAAATCTCAGGCAAGAATGTAATTTCACTGTTGATAAAACACAAACACAACAACCCAAACCTGCAAAGCAAAACTAAAGAAACAGTAACCAATTCAACCAAACAATACTAATCTAGATGGATAAAGTTCTAACAACACCTAGACTGAGAAAAGTAACCTCGCTATAAATTCATAAACTACATTCTTTTAGTTTTCCTTTTCATTTTTGTTTGATGCATTCTTAAAGATTGTTACCTACATAAGTTCACTGAATTGCAAATATTTGGCATAAATTACCCCTTTTCATGGTTCTACAGAATATTTTAGTTGACTGGTGAAAATATGAAATATAAGTAGAATATAAAATTTCAGTTGCTCCATAGAACAATCTTCATGTAAAATGACTGGTAGAGTATGGTTATAGGACAGAAGAAATAGAGGAAGAAAAAACTGAGTTAAGTTTTCATTGCTATAAAAAACTTGCACATAAAATTTATTGAAAAAGTGAAAACATTTCAAAGGCTTGCATTTCATTCTATATTAAGATACAGTCCATTGATAGTAAGTTGCTCTTCAGAGCATGCTTTTTTTTTTGTAGATTAATTTCCAAAAACAAGTAGAAATTATAAATCTATCTCAGCAATGTGTTTCATGTCTTGTAGATCAGAAAATTATTTTTAGTTGGATAACTTCAATGCTGAAGAAGCTGTATATAACAAAGCAAAAGAAAAGGAGTCAGGGAAGAGAAAAAAATAATAAGTAGGAGAAACTCATCATTTTTTCTTCTAACCTTGAATGAGAGTTGGTGTCTCTCTAGGAATCAAGGTGCTTGAGTTCCCTTGAGGGAAAAGAGAATAAATTGTCAGTGGCAGACGAGGTGAATGCAATTGTACACAAGGTGGATAAATAGGAGAATCTCTTTGTGATTGTGTTCTAAACCATCAAGAGGGTCTGGAATAGGGCAGCCAAGGGGTACATTTTTCACTTTACATATTCTGTTTGTGACTGTGTAATTTTCATGTAAAATTCATAACACTGTATATTCACAAATGAAGTTCAAACCTGATTTGCAAATTACAACGTGAGCCTGTCATTAGGTCTATGCTACTATGTTTTACTTAGCACAGTTCCTAAGGAAAATCATAGACAGTGATTTGGAGATCTCCTCCTCAGCAGCAGAAGCATAATAATTTCTTTCCTAAACAGAAAAAGTAATAGGTGTTAAATATGTTGTCAATGCATAATTTGCATTTTAACAGTGAAGGTATTCTGATAAATTACAGTTTACTGCATTTTTAAATCATGCGTATAACACTTGAATGTTGTATAATATTATTGCTGGATCATAGAGGTTTTCAGCTTTATCTAATATCATTTGTTATGAGCATTAAAGTCGAGCTTCCAGCTCTTCCTGATTAACAGACACTCATATTTTTTTCATTTCTATAGCTAATGTCACAACAAGAATAAAATTATTTAAAATAAGTATCACTTTGAAAAGAATAGAAAAAAAATACTTCATGTTAACATATTATTTTCTTCTTGTAAATTTTCTTTGTCAGGTTCCTCATAGAACATTCTGTTCTCTCTTGTGACACAATGCCTAAGAGATCTCTACAGTAATATTTCATTTTGTAAAAAAACCTAAAACACATCTAGAAAATAGAATGTATTTCATGACTAAACAGTTTCTTTCTCATCCTAGACTTTCTCTCTTTATTCAAATTCATGCATTTGAAATGATTTCTAACACCCTGTTATAGCAGCATAAGAAAGTGTAAATGGTACAAGCACAGAATAAAAGCATTCTACCTAACTACACATGCAGTCTTTTTTCCTGTTTTACTAACACTTAACTTGAAAAATTATTACAAAGTAGAGGATCATTACTTTAGACTTAATGAAAAGCACTTCTTCATCTAGAAGAGGTCAAAATAGATAAGATGGTGAATGTTTGGAGAGAGAGAAAGGACAGTTACCTCTCTCACAAGCTCTGACAAATCGTTTGTGCTCACTCAGGAGAAACGTGTAAGTGTATTCAAGTGGTTTTTAGTGAGAGGGTAATTTTCTATGAAAGTTTGTTCTGGCTTAGTTCACTTAAGAAAAGGTGGTGTTTTTCTTTTCTCCAGCAGTCTGGGGTGGGGAGATTTAACCGCTGTTAAAATGCAGTGAAAGGCTCTATGCTCTAAGGCTGTAATAGTTGCTGGTTGCTCTGGGGAAACCTATAAATACAATACTGTTTCTATCTACATGTTCCACATAGCTCAGGAAATCTGTATCATGGCAGTATCTGAGCTTTCACATATGAGACCTATAACACTAGAGTAGCATTCTTTGTGGCATGATGGTTTCTCCCACTCTTATTCCTTTCTGAGAAGGTAATAATAAGCTTTGAGAAAATGCAAAATACTGGTTGTTGGACAGCTATGCAACAGTAGGATGAATGTTTTCAAGCAGGAAGGGACGTCATGGAACAGAAGATATACCACTGTGTGTGGTTTCAGATCCTGTGTGAGTTAAAAACACAAGCAAATTTTAGGAGAAAAAAGGCACATAGAAGTTTCAAAAGTAATATTTCTTAATTAGAAGAGCAAAGCCTACTTTTGGAATACTTAACAGAACTTGTGAGTAAAAGTGCTTCTTAGTCCAAAAGAAGCATCAGTCAGAGACTATGATATAAGACCTTGGACAGCACATAAAAACTGATGTGTCCTTACCTGCTTCTGAAAACCTTGCAGCTATGCTTGTATAGCTCAACTATTAGTTTATTTTTATTCAAGGAATGACACATCTGCACTTCACTTTATCCTCAGGCTTAAACATATTATGCTTTAACTACTATTACACTGACTCTTTCATCTCATGGCAGACATTTCACTTTGATTTTATTTACTTTTACTGAGTGCATATTTTGTGACAGGTTTCTGTTCTGTTTGGATTGGGGGGGGAGGGGTGTGTTGGAAGGGAGAAGAAGGGAATGTTGAAGATGTTCTCACCTGTATTCAGGCTATTCTGTACCTTGCAAAAGTGAAGTTATATCCCTTTTAAAGAAACATCATTTTCAACTACAAATATACACTATTTCCTGTGACAAAAGAATATTTCATCCAGGGTAATAAAAGAATATTTGTGGTGGTGAACTGCCCTAGAATGAAATATTTCTATTTCTTGTTATAAATCTGTGCAAATGCTTAAAAAATATATGAGTTCATTATAATATATGCACAGGCGTCCACATTTTTACATAGAAATTGACAAATATCCTTGTGTGTGTCAACAAATATATTCAGTCATCCATGCAAAAACAGTTCAGATGAATACTCGTATCATCCTTTGGTTTGCTACACACAC
Organism: Orthonyx spaldingii; assembly: GCA_013397795.1. Lineage (NCBI taxonomy): Eukaryota > Metazoa > Chordata > Aves > Passeriformes > Orthonychidae > Orthonyx > Orthonyx spaldingii. Next base: position 122,802 of record VZTJ01004985.1, read on the forward strand.
ACACGTGTACATATATAAAAACAGAAGGCTGACTGTTTCTTTGGGTTCTTTAACAAGCAATTGTATATTAGCCTAAAATCATGTGTAATATGCTGCACTGGAAATACAATCAATTGGGGTAGGTGTAAGTCAAAGGATACTTGTCAGTGCAGGCTGAAAATGAATATTTTCATTTGAATGATAATTTATTTAGCATCTTGTAAATGTTTTCAGATGTCACTTTAACAGGTACTGCCTCTGGGGAAAAAAACCCTTGAAGACTTATGGTATCTCAGAATCCTTATTTCACAATACTATTAATTTAATACCTTCATATGAATGCGGTAAACAATGATTCCAGCCAGTCCTTAAAAATTGTATGTATATGATACTTTTACAGTGATATAAGTACAGTGTTTGCTTGTTCTTCATGATGTTTATTCTTGTTGAAAAGCAAAATTATGAAGATGTCCAAATAATTTTATGTTGATAATCTTTGTCACAACTCCTAGAAATTCCAACATTATTCTCCTAATGTCTCTGGCATAAATAATATTGATCAGAAATCGATTTTTATAGACAAGAATAATTATCTAAAAATTCTAGGTTGCATTATGAGCTTGATAACTAACATAAGTAATGTCTTTGATCTTCAAATATAATTTTTACTATACATAACATTTATAGAAATAGAAAAAACTCATTCATGCTCCTGTTTTAGAGCCTCAAATCTATTTTTCTCCCACTTAAGTCTTATTCCCAAAAGTGTGTCAATCCTGACATAAGTAAGGAAGATAGCAATGCAATTTTGCATGGTAAAATATATGAAACAAGCAATAAAGTTAAAATAAATGGAATTATTGTTTCATATAACACAAAGTCAAGTTGCAGGATTTATTATTTTTGGGTGCAGTAGCAGTCAGAATGTATAGGGGCTAAGAAGTATGAAATCCTTTCAGTGACTATCAAACATGACTGTGTGGATGAGGCTTCCAGAGAGACTTAGAAACCTCTCTGCCTCAAGGGAGGCTGAGATCCTATGCTGTTTTCTACCTTTTTCATGTGTTAACAGATGCTTTGGAAAATACTAGAGAAATCAATGAGCAACACACTTAGTAAGTATATGTTATCATTCAAAAGAAATTATAACATAAATTTTAGACCAGGAGATAATGCTAACTGCCATGGAAATTTCCTAAATTTTCTAAAATACCTTTAAACTCAAGGATGAAAATGCACAAAAAAAAAAAAGCTATAAAATTTCTTCATGGGCTTTTAATTGAAAGTGATATATATGTGGAATAATAAAAAAGAGAAATTCAGTCCTAAAGAACTGAATAACAGGCTGCAGCAGGTTTCACTGGTGCTATTATTGGTGCTATTATTACATGTGAACTTGTGCTCAACTTCATTTGAAACCAAACTCATTCTCTGAATAGTAACATATTATTTTATATGTGTATTAAGTGTATATATATAAATTTATAGTATATTATCATATAGATTACATAGATAATTAAATTAATATTTGCAAAAGCATTTAACTAAATATCTTTTGGGTTGTGCAGATTTAGTTTCTTGTAGGGACTTAAATTCCAACAGATTGCACTCATGGTTAATTCTTCAGACTGGAAGAAATTTGTAGTGAACAAATCCATCCTCTAAGGATTTAGTCCCTTTTGCAGAAGTAATAGAAACACTTAAAGTGATGACAAGTATCCCTGTGTTGGAATGCTTAATTTGATTTTTTAATTTTCTTATGCCACTACTCAGTCTGCTTGTTATTCCAGTCCCTATTTCCTGCTCTTAAGAGAATAACTGCTTTCCTGGCCGATTAGAATGAAGTGAGGTATTGGAAACATAGAAGAAAGAGGAAAGAAGGAATTATGTATAACATTTCAAAGATTATGTTTTTAAAAGAATGTTTCTTAGCTGCAAAATTATCATACCTACCTGCAACCTGTACCACCTATGTTATAGCCTTAGAGACTTTGATCAGTAATTAAAGTTTTCTGGTTGAAATTACAAATTAAGGTATGAAACAGCATGTTCCCTCATTTTCCTTTCATTTGCTGCTTGGAAAAATCTTTATTGCATATTTTAAGTAGTTTGCTGATTTTAATAGTTTAGCCCTATGCTAATTCAAACACAGTATTTCTCTCCATGCTGTTACAATGCCTAGAACAGCACACATTTAAATGACTGAAATTAATTTCAGTGTCAAACTTGCATGAGTAAGCCAAGGAGAAAATAAAACAATCAAAAAAATCATATAAAGTAGAATGCAAGGAGAATAGAGGAAATCATAAGGATTTATAAAGGATACATATTCATAAAAATAAAATTTAAAAAGTTAATTAACTGGGAACAGCAGTTTCTAATTAAAAATAATAAACAATGAAAATTATCCCATACTGTTTTGTCTATGAAATGTATTTTGCATTTGTACATTTATTCCTTTCCGTACCTTTCATATCAAAAGGCATTCTGTGAATAAAGTCAGGGTACACCTCTTAGTTGTTTTAAAAGGGAGAGATTTTCTCATATAATTCAGAAAATAGTCTGAAAAAGGTGTTTATTGATCAAAATATTAAACAATCACATTTTCATCTTCACTTATAAGTAAATTTCTTGTAATCTCAGAAAAATTTTGTCTACCACCTAAGATCTTGAGTCAATTAAAGGTGTTAAGTAGCCACAGTTTGGATTCGCCCCTCATTTGGAGATTTTGGCACCACCACTCAGATGGAAGAATGTTTATAAACCTGCTGTCATGCAAAGTTGTCCAAGATACTTCAGAACACTTAAGTTCATGCTAACTTCATTCCCCTTAAAATTTGATAATAGAGTAACAGGTTACGGATATGGCAGTGGAAGATAATCTTTTAAAATATCACAGTTGCTTTTACCCCCTGCCTCATCAAATTTTTTCATTTTTTACAATACATAGTGATATTCAAAACAGAAGTTCCTAAGCAGACCAAAAATCAATATTTCTATTTATCTAATTCAATGAAGCTTTCTGTAAAATACAGCCTGCTCAGCTTATACTTCAAGCTAATTCCACAAGGTCTTCCTTACAAAACTACAGTCCTTATTTCTAGGATATTTCATGCACAGCATTGCTGACTGCTCAAGAGAGATGATTGTTCCTCTCTTCTCTGTGCTGGTGTGGCCTCACCTTCAATATCTGTGTGAGTTTGGGCACCACAACGTAAGAAAGATATAAAGCTATTACAAAACATCCAAAGCAGGGCTGCAAAGATGCTGGGAAGGAAAGAATATATTTACTTTTCTTTTTTTTTTTTTGGCAATTTAATAGATATTAATCTTCTAGAATATGCCTCCCTTTAAATAATTTAAACATGGTTACAGCTTGAAAAAAGACTTGGAGATAACTAGTCATGCACAGTTTGGGAGGACAGTCACTGATGGGAATGGCTTACACAGAGCTTCAGTTATCAAAGACATCTTGAGTCATTGTAGACAGAAGCAGATTAAGTTAAATGATATAAATAAAATGTTTAATTCTGCTATCCATCTGAATATTGCTCACATTACTGTTAATTTCTGTGCTAAGACTCCCTGTTAGGTATTCTGCACGACAATGTTCATGTCACTATTTAAATCTTCTTTCACTTGTAGAAAACAGAAAAACTCATTAAAAAAAAATCACCTGTAAGTAATTACATATGTGACAGGAGATGCTCTGCCTCTCATGCCCAGACAAGAGGGGCTCCAGAAGTTACAGTATGTAGCATCTTGCATGTGCCTAAAACTTTGAATGAAATGGAGAGTTTTTTCATTGATGATAATTTTTCCATTTTCAAAAATAAAGCAAAAATCAGAGATTGTTGATGTTTTGTAGAAAAGGGAAAGAAGGGAGAAACAGAAGGAGAAGAATTTTGGGTAACAGAGATTCAGCTAAGCTTTACCATGGCAACTACTGTACCACAGAAAAGGTCGATTAATATGAAGCTGGAGATTAGGATGGAGTGACAGTGGTGTCACTACCTCTTTTCTTCCTTCTCTCCAAGGAAGTATAAATGCAATCAGTTGTCACCAATAGATACCTTTTTCCTCAGGAAAGATTAAGATGACCAAGAGTGATATAGAACATTTTATTATTTTTTTTCCCTATCAAAATACAGAGAACCAGAAAGCATTTTTCAGTCTGCCCCGTGATGGTATTTGGGTCACTCAATTTGCTCTCTGCTGGATATGTTAATAGAAGTCCTGCTACACCTTATTTCTGTGAGCTATTAATTTTGACAGCCTTTAGAAAGCTTGTATAGCAAAGAGTAGGTTTTAGATGAAAAAATCTTGAAGACTTTTTTTGTCCAGAAAGGTTCCAAAGTTTCATCCAAGCAGGTAAGCTTTTTTTCAAGACAGGAATAACCTTCAGGTAAGAATGTATGTTGGTTCTCTTGAGGAGTTTTCTTGAAATAATTATGTCATACTTCACCCTTACTGCAGTTCTTCTGTTGGATGATAGATTTATTTATGGCGATGTCAGTTTAAATACCTTCTTCCACTTTTAAGAACTTTAAATGTTGATGCAAAGCTAAGTCTATATAATAGCAGATAAAAAATGTAATTCAGCATTGGTACTATGAACATAATGAAAAGATCTTTGATGCTGATAAATGCAAATACAGCTAACATGTCCTGATAGTTCATCCATTTGAATAGATGATTTATTACAGCAGCTGCTGGGACGTCTCATTCTTAGGAGGGTTCCAGTTGTAGTAAAGGGTACAGCAATGCCTTAATCAGCATTTGTAAGTGTTTTCTGCAGTAGCACAGCTTCTGCTAATAGAGCAGCCAGTCAACAGTGGGGAAGAGCATTTCTTCACATAGCTTAAAATATGGGAATCCTGGACTTAAAATACAATTAAAGGAAAGGTTAAGAGAATCAGGTTTGTTCAGCCTGAAAAAAAGAACACTTAGGGATGACCTAATTGTGACCTTCCAGTACCTGAAGGCAGCCTACAAGAAAGATGGAGAGAGAGCTTTTACAAGAGTAGGTAGTGACAGGGCAAGGGGGAACGGCTTCAAATGAAAGAGGACAGGTTTAGTTTAGATATTAGAAATTTTTTTTTTACTCTGAGGATGATGAGACACTGGAACAAGTTGCCCAGAGCAGATGCCCATCACTAGGAGTGTTTAAAGCCAGGCTGTATGGAGCTCTGAGCAACCTGGTCTGGTGGAAGGTGTCCCTGTCCACAGAATGGGGGTTTTAACTAGATTATCTTGAAGGTCCCTTCCACACCAAACCATTCCATATTTCTACAGTTGTATGATTCTATAATTAAAAGTGACTCAGTTGTATTGTAACATTGTAGGTACACATGCATGCTTCTATTCCTGATCTCCTTGCCTCTGATGCTGGCTTTTTAATGAGTTTGGACAATTCTGAATAAAGTTTAGGGGCTAGCTCATAAATACGGGGGGATTTGAGTTTAGCTAGCTTACATTTTCAAAGTGTAACTTAGCATGTGCTACACATTAAAGAATTAAATATCATTTTTCTCACACTTCTGGTAAAAAAAAAATAAAATAAATGCAATAATTAAACTGAAAAAGAAGTCAGTGTGGACAATAAATATTTTAGGATGCAGAGTTTTCAGTTGGATGCTGCAAGTTTGGCAGAGGTCAGAGGTACACCAGCAACAGTATGATGATTACAATGTTTTCTTTTCTGACCCTACAAAATGTCTTTTTCTAAGCTCTTGTTTTGCTGAAGTGCATCTGACCTATCTCTTCCCCTAAGTGCAGAAAATAATTCTCTATAGAAAGCCATAAGCTGTACTAGTACATAGAACAGAATGTAGATGGTAAAAAACAGTGTTCCCAGTGGGCCTGTGGGGATAAAAAGACCACAAAACAAACAAAAAACAACTAATAGCTTTCCAGTCCTAGAAATCAATAACAACAACGTTAGTTACCAAAATTAAAATAAGCATTGAGCATAAAGACTGTGAAAAAGATTCTAAGTTTACTGAAATTATGTGATTTCATATGCAATGGTTCACTCTGTGCTGCCACAGTAGATGTGAAAAAGAAGGCACAGTTATAAAAAGAAGCTCTCATTCTGAAATCATATCCAAGCTGTTCAATTTGTCATAAGCCACCAAAACAGGTTCACTGCTGCTAGACTATGCTGAGGCTTATGTATAGCATCAAAGAGTTGGAGATTGATGCTCAGGGAAAGAGACTCTGGAAGTGGACTTGAATTCTAATTCAGTCTCTCACCTTGTCGTTGATTGTTTCATGGGATGGATGGTGCAGCTGAAGTCGAAATTGTGTTTGCTTTACATCCAGTTCTGAGAACAAGCTCTGGCCACACTTGTTCAAGTTTTCTCAGCCAGGGATGACTTACAAGGGCTCCAAATGATAATGAAACATCTTCAGTGTGTTAACTCTTCTCCAGCTGGATCATAAATTCAAGTAAAAGGATAACCTGATAATTTTTTTTTGTTGTAATTTCCAGCACAACAGCATCCTCTTTTGCACATTCTAAAAGTGTTGAAAAATGAAAATGTTATTTAAAGGAATTATTTTTCCCTTAAAATTTTATTTTATCTCAACCCTGACTCTTGTGCTATGGTATACTGAAATTCTTTACAGGCTTCATAGTTCTATAAAAACAGCAGCAGTGACTGCAAAGCTTTTTGTTTTAAATTTTTTCAAGAGCCATTTCACTCAGGAGGACTAATGATGTTGTGAACACCTGCTGTGACCAAAAGACCTTCACTGGAATGAGGAATATTCTTGAAGTCTGAAAAACTGGACCGTGTATTGTAAGTGGGAAAATTTTCACTAACAGCAGAATATAGCTCTGCTTCTCATGGCATATATATCCATAAGATATCCATAATCAGCCATGTAATGAAGCCATCACCAGTCAGCTCAAGGTGGTTAATTGGTATGGATATATTTCAGTTCATTCATTCAGAGTGGAATGATATGGATTTAGGTATGAGCACCTGACTGTGGTGGGTTGGTCTTGGCTGGCTGACAATTGCCAACCAAAGCTGTTCTGTCACTCCCTGTCTCAAATAGACAGGGAAGAGAAAATGTAATGAAAGGTTCATAGGTCAAGATAAGGACAGGGAAAGGTCACTCACGGATTATTATCACAGGTAAAGCAACCTCAATTTGGTCATGATCCAGTTATCAAAGTTCTTAGAAATGCCTCTGCCTGAATTAAGGTGCAAACGAGACCATATGCCAGTGACAATAGTATGGGTTTTATTTGATAGTAAATATGAGAGAGAGAGAGAGAGAGAGAGAGAGAGAGAGAGAAAGAAGAGAAAGAAGTAGA
>VZTJ01004985.1:135339-171012 GCA_013397795.1 Orthonyx spaldingii
GGGGGGGGGAAATGAGACTGTATTTTCTATCATAATGTCTGATGTCAGGGTTTCCAAGAGAAAGCTTTTTTTAGTTTTTCACGGTGGAAACAGAAGATGCCTCTGAGAATGTCATCCATTCTGATGGGGGGTAATTTTAGAAAAAGATCTCCAGAGGAGGAACAGTCAAAGAGAAACAAAGGTAATTCTGGTAATTCTGGTTTGATTCTAAACATTTTTTTTTTTTTTGATGGGAGGGAAAACATTTTAGTTTGACTAGTGTCTATACTGTCTCTATAAATAATAACTCTGAAGGAGAGGCTGGAGCACTGTCCAGAGGGATGTAGTTAGTCTTCCCCATCACAGAATGATCAAATGATTAGATCATGTCTTTCCTTCTGAACCAGCTGTGACCTGCATTTGGAAACAAACACAATGAAAAAACACCACGAAAAGAAATTCATATGATTTAAGATGTATGGTCAATCTGTGTGAGATCCAAAGCTAAATAGTAGAATCTTTCCTACACTGTAATTCTAACACAATGCTTGTATGAAAGTTTACTTTAAAAAACTTTGATTCCACAGCGTCATTTTCTGCCTAATTCTTGTAGTTATAAAATAGATCCTTTGCAAGGCAGCTGAAGTTCTTCTGTGTGAAAAGAATGAATTTTGAAAAAGAAAGGTTTGAAGTGGCAAAATTGTTAAATAGTCATTAATATGAATTCAAATAAGCAACCTGATGTACCTAATGGACTTTGAAGGGACTGGTAATTTGAAAAATCATTAGAAAGTCATGCAAGAAATAGTGAGGTAAATTTTAAAGGATATAAAAAAAAGATTAAGGATATTAAGAAATGTGAACACCCACATATGAATGAAATCAGAAAGAAAAGATAAATAGGCACAGTGAGAAAGAAAAGTTTAAGTAGTGGCATTTATAAGACATAGATGATAAATTATGAACTTTAAATTACACTGTTTTTAACCAAAAAAATATTTATTTTTCATCTTGGATATGTGCATGGAGGGCTGTCTCCTGTGGGACAATGTGCTTTCCTAGAATAAAACCTTAGGGGTCTAAGAACCTGCTGTTGATATACATTTATATATAAATATCCAAATATATTATTGATTTTTAAATAATTTTCTCCTAATTTTTATAAAGCCTAAAATCTTAATTAGCTAAGAACAGAAGGCAGAGATAAAAATAGAATGGACTGTTCTGTTGAACATGCTTTTTTGATTGAACAGTTGTAGCTGGAAATTTTACTGTCTGTTCCTCTACACTGTTTAAAAATACAAATGTGTATTTATTCTTTTGACTAGCAGTTTTTTCATAAAGTGTCTGAGATCATAAAAAGTTGTGATTTTTTTAAAAAAAAAAAATTTGTAGGTTTCACAGGTTGCTTTGTTGAGAAATTATATTCCACTGTGATGAAATTTTTATTCTGGTTCCCACAGAAGCAAGAGCTGGGAGCTCCCTGTTTCTTAATATGTCAGAAAAACTAAGTGCTTTTTTGGCAAAACTTTCAGAAGAAGGCCTTTCTATACCACCAGAAGGAGTGTATCATAAGTTTTGTAAAATTGCCAATGAAATTAAATAAAATCAAGATTATTAAAGAAAATATTTTTGAAAGAAAATATTTTTGAAAGAAAATATGTTTGAAAGTAGATAAACTATTGGACTCAGATTTTGTCCCTAAATATGGTAATTGTTGGTGTCTATGAAGAAAAATTCAATTCTATTATCACTGCCAAGTTTATTCCAAATTTAACATTTTACTGTTTTCAAATCTGACTGTTTTCTGCATACTTTTATATTATTGCTAAAAGTTATTGCAGGACATTTTATTCCAGTTTTCCAAACAAGTTTTATAGGAAACAAATATTCGTTGTTTGCCCCTTATGTTTCAAAAGGACAAGTTTTTCCTTACCAATGCCTATTCCAATTAGAAAAATGATGCAGAGACCCCACTTTGACTTTCTCCTCCTGGCAAGTGTAGGCTTCAACAAAGGGATCACTCATTGCCAGTGCACTTGCTAAGGCCACCTTATCTGTCATAGTTGGTTATTTCCTGATGGGGTCTGTGTGATCACCATGTAAAAGATTTTATCCAGAGTGCTGACCTTCACTCTTGCATTTTACTGCTTCTGTCTGTCAGCTGCAGTTTGGCTGTGTATTTATTTAATAAAGAAATTGATTCTAATCTGAGGTGGAGAATGCTCAGAAGATTTTACTGCCTATTGACCTTAGAGCAACTCATAATGCATAGTCCCAAGGCTGGCCACTCTGATGGGATGCTTAGGGATTCATGTACACATTTATCAATCAACCATATTGATATTGTGATATTTATAATGGGGAGAGTAGGCAGTAAAGAGGAGTGTTTTGGAAAGACGCTCACGATTAGACAGGTGAAGCTGAATAAAAGGGAGAAAGAAAGGCAAAAAATAAGCATACAGAAGCTTAAATAACAGACCTATAGGTTTCCCATAGTGATGAAGTCTTGAAAGTATTGTGGGAAAAGATCAAACAGTAAGGAAAATATGTAGCTTTCAGGAGACTTGTTTGCTCAGCCTTTACATTTAGGAAATCCATATGGAAGGATCTATAAACTAATAAGAAACAGAAAACCATAGGAGACAATGATGATTAAAGCAGTATTTTCTGCACCTTCAGAAGTAACATTTAAACAGGTCAATGTGTTGTAAATGACGTGTCGTGCAGTTCAGTCTTGTAACTGCTGTTTTTATGAAGTTCCGAAAAGTATGTCACAATGTTAGAATGATTCTAACTAATGCTAAAATGAATGAGAACCACTTCATTTTTCACCTCAGTCATGTGCTTGCTTTAGGTGTCTGTCATAAAAATGATGAGATGACTTAAACTGGAGCCAGCAATCTTGATCTTGGCTATTATACATATGTATAAAAATGTATTTCAGTAGTAGAGATTAGTAATCACATCACAGTGCTTTTCCTTTGTTCCAAGTCTTTACAATACGTTACTGTCTGTAAGACATGTCCTTAGTGATGTTCCTTGAGACAGAATCTGTTTGAATGTAGCAACGTCAACTCTGCTGAAGAAACGCCCTTCTGACACTTAAAAAAATGTATGTGTGGATAATCCAAAGTAATGGTACTATTTCCTAAGGTACTGTGATAACTTTTGTGATTTGGGCTGAAATTTAAAAAGCTTGTGTCTTTGCAAAGTCTTTCTGTAGTTCTAATCTTATGCCTAGGCTGACATTTTCAAACTGTTTCCTCTTTTTTCTCTACATTTGACATGGCTGAAGATGTAGATATTACTGTGAACCTGCATGCAGCAAGCTGAGATCTTGACACTTCACAAAGACACATGCCAGAACATGAAATGAGGCCACTGAGAGATAAGGAAAAGGTATGTAATTTTTTTTTTGCCTTAGCTCCAATATTGTAATTGCTATAACCACCAAGATTTTAATCAGCTACACGTATAAAAATATTTAATAACTATCTTGGACAAATGCCTCTTTCTTGTTCCCAACACCCAAAATGCATAAGAAACCTTGAAATTGATTTCTACATTCTTCCTTAAAGAAAGCATATTTTTTCATTTCTTTTTGTAGTGGAGATTGCATTTAATACATAGTGTAATGTGGTGTGAATAACTTATCTGAAAATGTCTGCTGCAACACATTTCAGTGGTGTCAGCAATAGCTCATAGATGAAACACTGCAGAAGGAGGAGTTCAAAGGCTTTTGGCTGTCCTAAGGAGTTAGCAAGCTAAGGATAGATGGAAAGAATAATTTACTAGAAGACATATGGTGGGCAATAAGCAACCATCGAGATTATACTGATAAACATGAAAAACAGTGGACATGAAAGTTGCACACTCCTTGCAAGATTTTCACACAAGATTTTCAGGCTCTTTTTTCACAATCTTCTCTCTGCCTATCATAAGAAACTGTTTATACTGCTTAAATGAAAAACAGCACAAAGGGGAGACGAGCTGAAATGTGAATGCTTAAGAATTTGATAGCTTGTGTACTGAAATTATTTTATAACTTCCCTCTAGATCAGGTCCTTCTATTTGCAGATGTCCACTTTAAATCAGAATAACAGACAAGTTTTTTTGCCTAGAGAGTTCATGCAATGGCTGAGCAAGAGCTGCTGAAACCAATGTATGTGCAAGTTCTCTTCTGTAGCATCAAGTATGGCAGGGCATATCTGAAATTGCCTTCAGTTTCTGTCCAGAAGTGTTAACTGAGAATGCAGACTATAACATTCCAGCTGTAGAAATGGAATGACATTGAAATTGACAGTGGAGTTCAATGTGCCTGTAACTGCTCACTTTTAAAAAGACGTCTTAATGTATTAACTCTCAGATGCTAAGTGCATCTGTTTTCAGTGTCAAACCTTTCAAAAGACAAAGTTTGTTGTACTTTAGCTTAAGGTTTTGTATTGATCTATAGGATCATTCTGGCAGGTTATAACTGTACAAAAAGGAAATTATTTGCTCCATATAAAAGTGGAACAAATGCAGTACTTCACTAAGAAATATTCATTTTATGACTAGTCTAAATGAAACCTGACAAACCTACTGTACGTATTGCTTAGCTTTCCTTGCGGATCTCAGGAAATGGAAACACTGGGTGTCTGGAGTTGCTGCTGTTGTGGTTGGTTGGGGGTTTTGCAGCTTCTAGAATGAAGTTCTAAATGCACTCCATTCTCAGTAAAATCTCAGGAAGGAGAAAAAAGTAAAATAGCTACAAGTGAACCCAGATGAGAGGGAATTATGGCATGAATTTCTCCCATCTGCTCATTTTGGTGCACTTCCATATTTATTTCTCTTTCTGTCAAGTGCAGATTATGAAAGCTTTAGATTTTTATCTTACTTGAGAACTTCAGCGAATATGAGCCAAAGTATCTCAGGTCAGGAGAATGATTAAGAAGTAGCCTCTTAGCCAAAGAAATCTTAATAGGCTGCCTTCTTATTGACTTTCTTAAGTATCTATTTGGAAAATACTATCATCTGAACACTATTTATTAGTGTGGGTGCATTGAAATCCTTGACCTACTCGTAATTTCTGTTCAAAACTGCTAAACCTATGTTTTAATTAGTTTGGTAGCACAGAATTCTAAAACTTGTTGTTCTTGAGGTTCATCAAATACTGCATCTGCACTCCCTACAATTATGTCAAACAGCCAAGTCAGCTGATAGAAACTGAACTTGTATTGGCAAGTGGAGATTTTGGTGATTGCAACAGTCCAAGAAATTATAGATAATTTTCTTCTGTTACTTTTAAGATCTAAAGCAATAGTAGTAGTAATAATAATAATAATAATAATAATAATAATAATAATAATAGGAATGGTAGTAGTAGTATATTTGAATATAGTCGGAACGTCTTGATTTCCTGAAAATTATAAAGTTACTTTGAAAGTTTCTAGATTGGTGGTCCTTCATATAATTTGAAAAACTAATCTAAATCCAGTGCATATCACACTTGTTTCAGTTCCAAACCTCTTCTAAGGAAATATAGTCAGGTTATTCTCTGCAGTTATGAACACTAGTGGTATCATGTCACATCAATGGCTTTGTGATAGAAATCAGTCATGTTCCTGTGATAACATAGGTAACTAATGCAGAATTTGACTATTGCAGAGTTTGCTTTTATGGTGTGTTTAGCTCTTAGTAAGAAATAAGCCCTGGAGCTTCCAAAAAAAGTCTTCCTTTTTGCTAATTGCTCTTAGATCCTCTGCAGGTTAGTAAGAGCATTTAAAACATTTACAGGTTCAGAATAACTCATAGCATTTTCAAATAATCAAACTCAAAAGGCAATTTGATTCATCAGAAGAGGTTAACAGAGAATTTTTGAAAAATAACTTGTAGTGTTCAGTTAAAAGACAGCTGTGAAATTGTCTGAATTTTGATGGCTTTAATTATGCACCTGACTACACAGAAAATATAGGTGCAGCACTGTGAGAAGTCTCTACCCTAACTTCCTTTTTTTCTCACTTTTGTAAATGAATAGCACTTAAAATGTCATTATGGTTTCTAGGTTCCTTCTCAAAAGATGTGTAATCATTATAAAGTATAACATAAATATGAGAACAGATATTCTGCAATATAATAGAAATCCATAAAGGCTTGTGCTATTTCTTTTGCTTCATGTTTCTATAGAATCCATACTGAAATCCTTTTTACCATATTCCTTTCTGGGGTTTTTTTTTATTGTGTCTTGTGTCTCCCCACAATGAAATTGTTAGTGTTATTTAATAATTTTCTTTGACATGAGGAAACCCCTCTCTGAAGCAGCACATGCACTTGTAAGGTGTTGGTCCCCACTTTCACCCTGGAATGACAGCCCCCTATCCAAGTAGGGGCTGCTCCCAGGATTCCACAGGCAGGTAGAACTTATCTGAATGCTAAGAGATAAATTTTATTCATTTTCTCACCTAATGCTGAAAAGATTATTTTTTAATTATCTTACTATTCTGTTTAAACAGTCAAAGGCAAAACAGTGACTTATTTTTTTAGACTGATAAGCAAAAGAACCCTCAAAGCAATCCAAGACAAAAGTGTACATGAGCTTAGAATTTCAGGTTAGGACTTGAGATTTCTAAGTTTTGATTCAATTCAAGGTCTAGAGATCTATATGGATCAAATATTTTCTGGGATTTAGATAAATTTTAGCTACTGAGAAGGATTCCAGTCTGATTTTTTCTGACCCCTTGGAACATTGGGCAACGCTGGTTTGTTGCTCCTGGATGAAGGATGGGTTTTGTTGTTCATTTATTTCTTATTTTTTTAATCAAATACCACTGAGTAAAGGAAATGTGGACATAGATAAGAAAATGGCACTGGTGAAACATATTTCTCCTCCCTTAAAATAAATCACAGCTTCCTCAGGAAAAAAAACCAACACAACAAGACAAAAAGCTATACATTAAGAGAACTGAATGTTTAATATTAAGTTCTTTACATTTAACTTATTTCAATATAAAAATTAATTTCTAGTTTCAAGAGACAAAACTAACTTAGTTAGGAGAATTGAAAAATTCAGCCAGTCTTGCTGTATTACTGTAGCTGAGTACAGCTGAATTGTTTCACAGTTCAGCTCTGCTAAGCACTGCCAGCAAGTATCACTGGCAATTTTTCTTTTGGGCATCCAGAAGTCTATATGATTCCCCAAGGAACCATGCTGACCCAACTGTTTCTGAAGTTGCTGCTTCAGAATAGCTCTATTAGAGGCTCAGTCTGGTGCTGACTGTTAGGAAGGTGATCTCTAACTATATATCTTATGCGCTTTAACAATTGTAGAAGGCAGTAGATCCCTCAGTCTTTAAACTAGAAAAATCCCAGAAGAGCTGTTCACAGGTCTAAAGCTTTGAATTATGAGTGCTCCACCAGAAGATTACATCTTCTGAGATAACAGAACAAAGCCCAGTCAATTTTGGCTACTATTAGTGTCAGAGAAATATATCTGCTTTAAATGCTGCTCATACAAAAACATTTTAACATAATATTAGAAGTGCTTTCAGAACATTGTTTCAAAGGTAGGGAGTTCTGGAATTCATTGGTGAGCTATGAGATGGTTTCATGCAACTAGAATGCTTGATAGAAAATCAAACTCAAGAAACTATATACAGAGCAGCAGTTTCCTACATAGGTTGTTGGAGGGGAAAAAATATATTATCTATACATATTTTCTGATGGCTATTATTCTCCAGTTGCAATGTTTCAAAAACACGAACTCTGATGAATGCTTTGACCAAACACAGCACTGTCTTTGTACCCTGCAGTCAATCTTACCCTGACTTTCACCCCACCCTCATCCTCATCCTAATCTCACTCTATTGTTACCTGATGTTGAAGCTTCTAGCACAGAGCACAGTCTGTTCTTTTTTTTTTCCAAATTAGCAGTATTTTACTTTGCTTTAGTACACTGCCACAAATGACACTAAACCCCCTTACTATCCTACATCCTATTTATTATAATCTTACCTAATATGAGTGTGTATTACAGTATTCATTTCTTCAAACTACTCATTTCATATCCAATTCACCCAGTCCCTATTAATTCTCTCACCTCCTTCACCTTCTTGCTTGATCACCTTTCCTTACTGGTGTTTCTCTGCCAGACTCCTCCTCCTTTGTTCAGATGAAATAATTTCTTGCTCCCTGTTTCTCATCAAACCAGTTTTCTATTTTCTCTTTTTATACAACATATAAGCAACGCAACTCATGCCAGGGCCTCCCCAGGCTCTTCAGCCCGTGCTCTTGTTTATTTGGGCACAGTTCTTCATTCAGTGTCTGTGGAACTTCTCAGTCTTTATGCTACCCCTCCTCATAGATCCATCTATCTCCCAGCTGAATTAATATCCACTACCTCAGCTGCAATTCTCACTTCTATCTTACCATTTCCTTTATTCTATAACACAGAAAATATTCCTGACCAAATCCTATCAAACGCCTGGTATCTTTATTATAACAAAATTATTCTAAGCTCAGAGAAATCTCTAGAATTTCTTAGCAGCATTAAAGCTTTCCTATCTTTGCCTTACAATGACTGAATTAATTTTACTGAAATCTTTCAAAAATTTAGTCCAAATAAAAAACATATCAGGTGAAATTCCACAGAAAATAATTGCATTTTAGTTGCATTAGGATTCTATTTTCATTCTTGCATATCATAGCTGAACAACCCTACAAATAAGCGATGCTGCAGACTACTGACAATACAGATAATATTTGCTATATTTATAAGCATTATAATTTCCATAATCACTTAATTCTAATCTAAAAAGAAAAATGGAACTGACAATTATCAAGCAGTAAAAGGAAATTGTTTTGCAGAGTTTTAGAAATTAGATATCAAGTTTAATGACTTTTTTTCCTGTTTTGACATATTTTTAATTATATCATAGGTATTTTGTCTTTTTTTAACATGACTTGTGAGGCATATGTTTGTAGTAATAGTAAGAACAAGTATAATCAGAAGGAGATGCTTGAAAGTATAACAATAAAAAAAAATAAAAATAATAGGGTTAAAAATACTTTATTTGCCTAAAAATTCCTAGTGCTATAACTAAACAAGCACATGAAAATGTCATTAAAACCACATTTAGATATGTATATATTAATATCAGTATGGTTCAAATGTGTAACTATCTTATTCCTTAACAAATATTACCATGTTAATCTCCTAGAAGACTTTCATTACTGAAAAACCTAGATTATTTTAAGAGTTCTCTATATATAAATTTGAGGTGAATAGTTTTAAAAAATGGTATAATAAAAACTCCTCTTAAAATACTTTATCATTAAAAGTAATATCCATCCAACTCCATGGCAATATCATTACAAGAAAAAGCACTCTCCAGAATCTTATCGCTCTTTGTCTTCCAGCACTTGGTTATATATTTTCTTTAGACAGATGCTAAATGCAGTGCTGCAAAAGGAAAAGGTAACATATGCCAGATATCTGCCAGGAAAGCATCAGAAAATAAAGCTCCTCAATTCCTTCCAAGACAATCAATTATCTAGAAGAGTGTAGCAAAAAGAGTTTGTAGAGAAAAAAAGCGCATAGATAATTGGAAAAAGAAAAATAAACAGGAAATAAAAAAAAGCTTGAATTTTCCAGAAAGAAAGGTTAGGAAAGTTTAACCATCAAAAAGTTAAGCATGTTGTCTGAAGCTAATTCCTAGATAGTCAGTAGAGATAAGCCATTTTGAGAAATGTCCAAAATATGAAAAGTTAAGCAGACCTGCAAGTACCTAGAGCTCTTGTAAAGAGAACTATAAAGGCAAGCTTTAAAGAAGGATAAATTTTGGATGAAAGTATTACATATTAATGCCACAGAAAAAGACAGATGCTTGAAACCTGCTAGAGACTAGAACCTTAAGCTATAGCATTAAAGAAAGGTTGTAGTTGACTTATAATTTGCCTGTTTTAAGACTTCTTTGCTGCCAGTAATGAAATTAAGTTGAAAAACATTAAAAGACCCATCACGAAAGGAGTTCATAGCAGAAAAAAAGCAACTGTTCTTGATGAAAATAACTTAAATACTGAGCAATATCGTTTAAATTTAAGAATTAAATACTGAGTGCAATATCACTTAGGCACAAGGGTAACCTTGAGTGAAACAAGAAGTCACCTGCATGACCCAGCAAATAGGCAAAGACTTTTGCTGGGTACAAGTCCGTCATCTTCACTTTGCATTCCAGAACTGATTATAGCCTCTCTATAAACATGTAATAACGACTTTAAAGTCTTATCTTCACAAAGGGTGAAAACAGTGGTGAGATTGACTTGAAATAACACATCAAATCATTGAAAGGTTTGTTTACAAGTGACCTTTAAGATCATCTAGTTCCAGCTGCCCTCCATGGACTGAGACACCTTTCAGTAGACCAGGTTGTTCAGAGCTACATCCAGGCTGGCCTTGAACACATCCAGAGATGAATATTTGATCAAGTCATCAACTTCGAAATCTTGTTAGATATTGACTGTAAATAAAATTTTAAAAAGCCATTTCTAATCATCTCAACTAATTAACCAGACCATTTCATCCCATTGGAAACAGTACAGGCAGTGTCATGTTTCTCACCAGTTTGTTTTTCTCCCATGTTCTAGATAAACAATTTCTTAGATGAAACATTTAATTTTTAGATAACTAACATAAGCTAACACCTTAGGCTAAGTCTTTTAAAGGAAGAAAGATGTATAAAACATTTGCTGTGAGCTGAAATACTTTTTGCAGAATTGGATTATTCTGTCCCATATTTCCATTGTTAAATTTTCTACTCAATTATTTCCACCACTTCCTTTTAAGCTTTGAAAGGACTGACTTATATCATGCGTAGTCCATTAGTGAGAAGACATGAGACAATTAAGCTACTCTTTATGGAAGTGATGTTCTTTTAAATATCTGAGTTCTGGACACCAAAAAATGTTTTTGTCAAATGGCCTTGCTACACTATGGTAGCATCTTTATCCCAATCTCATTCTGTAGAAACCATTCTTCAAATATGATATCAACAAAGTGAGCATAACACCAATATGTGATCTTCAATAACACTCATGATTAAAAAGACCATTTCTGGACATCAGTAATAGCTGACTTTAACATGTCATATTTTTATTCCTTTCAAATTGTTTCTTGTGTTGTCCATTCAAGACTAATAACCTATATAATGTTTTACAATTTCACAATTTTAAGCTAAAATTAATGACTTAAAAGCAAAGGCACAAATGCTTCTTTATTTTTCAATAAATAACATAATAAATATTCAGTTTCCTGGAGAAGAAATTTCATGGGGAAAAAAATTTTTAAGATAGATTTCTAAACTTGCAACTGACCAACAGTTTTCTAATATTTTAACTTTCTTTCTATATAAAATTAAGATCCAGATTTGCTCATCTTTTTCTTTTTTTTTAATTGTTTTCTGTTCTCACTGAAAACAGATACGGTTCTCACTGAAAACAGACCTTCAAATACGGTCTCTGAAGAAAAAGTTCTTAGTGAGAAAAAACTTCCATTAAAATATACTTCAAAACTATTTTAATAACTCTTTAGGGAGGACATATAATGGAAAAAGATAATTTTAAAGCTCATCTCAGAGACACAGCACTAAATAAGGATATGTTTTCTGCTGGTAATTCTAGACTATCATTGTGACCACCTTTGTAAAATACTGCTGTAATTCTATTACTCCATTTCCTAGCCTACAGTCACAAAGTGTGGTTAGATTTTAAGAAAATGTAAGTAAGTCAGAATACTTTTTTAGGCTGTATTGTGTTATGCTGTGCCTGTCACAGTGACAGCTGATTGCCACGTGTTACCTGAAATAAAAACACCAGATCAACATCTGGTTTTTGGCATGTATATATTGCACATATAAAAGCACTTCTACTGTCTGTAAAGTATCCATTATTGACTTTTGGGTTTCACACATAAAAATAAACCCCATTCCAAACCTAAGTTGATGTCTTGGCAAGGACCTTTTGCAAGCTACAATCTTCATGGAACCCTTTCTTCACTGATACTCAGTTCTCGTATCATTTGCACTCTATGCTTCATGCCCTTCCAGGATTAATTTGTACTCAAAATCTGTTTGCATCCCCTTGTTTTCTTTTTACTTAATCCCCCAGGAGCCTACTTATTGCTGTGATTCCCCATTTAGCTGGCCATCTATCTGGCCTCTCACCATGCTCTTGCCTTGGCCCTCTGGGTTGCAGTACTTGAGTTTTCTACTATAATTTGGCCTGCTTTTAAACCAAGACCCTCTGCTCCTCCTAAATTATTGTTTCCTTCCTTCTGTGGTTTAGACATTAGTTCACACATCAGTTCTTATGCTTAACATTGTCTTCAAAATAAACCCAGTGCAGATTTAACCACCCAAAATGACCTGAAGGTCATGTTACTTTCCTCTCAAAAAGTAGCATCCCTTGAATATTCTAGTGTAATATGATGAGGTATTTCATGCTCCTATTTTATCTCTAAAATTATTCTTGAAGAAATACAGAATATAGAAAAAAATATGCAGAAAAACAAAATTGTAGAAAGAAGTAAAAAAGTTTGCACATTTGTTTTACTTTAGTCATAAAAATATGTAAAGATAAGACACAGTCCTTTTTAGGCTAATCTGCAAATTTGGATCTGGTTCACATGAATAAAGTCATGCATGTCACAAAGTACAACACCAAGCCAGTCAGCTGAGAGTCAGATTACATCTTTTCATCTATTAACACGCTGATACTGGAATCAAGGGCTTCAATTACTGAACATCAAAAGTATGAACTAATCCTAAAAGGATGAAGACTTAGATCCAACTACACAGCTACTTAGTTCTGAAGTGTTCTTCGGCCTTGCCATTATGCACCTAAATAGGGGAGATAAATTACATATCACCTACTACCACCTCATCTAAACCTCTGAAAATACAACAAATTAATTTGTTGTCTCTCAGAGGTGTTTATATGAGTTACCTTTGTCTTGGCAGCTGATTCAGAGGGAAGCAAGCTTTCTTAAACACTAACCACTTATTAGAAGAAAATGGAACACATTTCACAAATGCATTTTCCCTTTTTCTCTGTGTTAAAAACAAAAATATATATCACTGAGCTGTTTTCCAGATCACAGAATGTAGCTTGGTAACTTGTCTAATGTACTTTAATATCTGATTCCTAGCTAAATCTTATATCTTACGAGTGTCAGCTAAGAAATAGCTGCTTGTTCAGGGCTAGTGAGACTTGTCAGATTTAAATAGTTTCCTTCCCTTGTCAGCTACATAATTCAATTAATAATTCCCATTTCCAGGAGTTATAAATGGAATATGCTTGCTTGGTTGTTTTTTTTCTTTCACGTTAGCACAGATTTTAAAACTGTAAGTGTTCTCTTTGAATTAGTTTCTATGCAAACAGCATTAACATTCAATGCAGAAAATTTGCAGTTACTGCAATTGGCCACAACCTGCTTGGAATAAAAAGGAACTAATCAATCAGAAAACTCATTCTTCTCTCTATGATAAGGCAAGCTGTTTGCATACATTCAAAGTGGATATGCTCCACCTGTTTGTTCAATGAAATGCTCTAGATTTAAGTGGCAATTAAAACTCACGACTCTCGCCTCAACATAGCTGCCAGGAAATGCCCCACCCATATGAAATTTTTGCTTAATTAACAAAGGAAAAAAATCTTCTATAAGTACTTAACGCATAGTTACTTTGCATTGAGTGCTTTATATTTCCCTTTTTATGGGAACAAAGCCATTCAATTTTATGATTTTCTTCACTTATGAAGCATCTATAAATATGAATTTGATCCTGGAAGATGCTGAGCATCTGGCCCAGGTCCAGAAAAGCACTTCAGTACATTTTTAAGTATGAAACTAATCTTAGGGTTTAAGTGACATTATCCCAGCTGCCATTGTGCTTTCGTGAATTGGTAGGACTGGGCAGGAAGGATAAGTCTTTGGAAAACAAAATTTCTGTCCTTTCATTCAGTTCACTACAAGCTCAGTGGAAGTCTGGCCCTTTCCAGTACCAAGAATACTGCTCCTTTGCTTATCTTGTATTCTTTAAGCAGTGAGATGCTGTCCTTATTTTTAGCTGTGATATGAGAAGTATTGTCAGGTACAACAGAAAATGATGAGAAACCAGGTATTTCTTGAAATAATTGGCAAATATGCCAGAGCATAGTGATTGCATGGTGGCAAATACTCCAGAAGTGATGAAGGTTCTGATTTCTTGTAGGTCGAGTCATAGTTCATATACCAGTGAAAAACTATGTTCATTTCATAGTCCTTATCACATTGCAAGGAATCCTTACAGACAACTCTGTCCAGCTTAAGAGTAGTTCTACTCTTTCATAAAGAGTTTGATGAGAGTATTGATGAGGTGTATAGTTGAGCACAAACATAAGGATGCCCATTCATTGCAGGATCTGTACTTCTTTTTGCCACTCCAGCATGTGATCCACATGATCCACAGTCCTTCAAAGTTAACAGTTTTGGTGGGCTTCTAGAATTATATGAACGGTTTCACTGGCTGAGACCAAGAGTCAATCTAACTGAACATTATTTTTCCAGCAGTGAACCAAAGCAAATGTCTACAGGAAGACTAGGAACAGGGCAAACTTATATAACCACCCCCTGTACTATCCTCTGAAGATCAAGCTATTTTCATGTGAAAGAATTCCTCAGCTCAAGTATGGTACATCGGTTTAGCAACCCACAGTTTCTCTGGGACTCTCTAAACTTGTTAAATTCAGAGCATGTTGTAGCAAAAATCTGTTTAAAAAAGACATATTTTTCTATTTTTAACCTGGCTCCTACTGACTAGCAATTTTGAGTCTCTCTCTGAATATGGCAAGTGTGATCTTCACAGAGTTGAGAAGATTTTTGCCTCAATCCACCCTCTTCATGCCAAAAATCTTATTACATTGAAGACCTTTTTCATAATCTTCCTGTGTTCTCCTTCTCCATATCACCCTGTTCTCATCCCAATCCACTCTTTTGAAGTAGGAAATAATAAGGTTTTCCATGGTGAGTGTTTCAATTGACTAGTTTTCTAAAGAGCTTGTTATTTGAATTGCAGCACTACTTACTATATAATAATTGATTTTAGCAACTGATAAAGCCAAAGCTTTACATTAAAACCTATCTGTCCCAAAAGATGGAATCTCTTGTCTTTCCTCACCTGTTGCTTTCATGGAACTGTTGAATTAATTGCACTGTAGAGTAGCTGATCCATTTAATATGAACTGAGAAATACTTTATTTAGAGTTGGATCAGATCCATAACAGAAAAAAAATTTTCCTTTTCTTGTCATATTCATGACTTTTAAAAAAATGATTTGAAAATGGTTAAAAGACAAGAGAACAAAAATATACACAGTATTATCCCTCTCAGGGACTCTTAAACAAGCAAGAGTTATTGAAAGATGGAAAGAAGTTGACTATTTTAGTTTGAACTTCAAAAAAGATGAGTGAATTAGGGTAAAATATCCAGAGTTCTCAAGCATGAACATGAATTCAAAGCTTTTCAGATCAAGTGATTACTGTGACCATTTTTTGCCAGAAAGCAAAAGCATATCCCAGTTCATTCATGAATTATTTTGCCTAGTGGAAAGATGAATCTTTCCAATAAAACCAGGTATTGCAGTGAACTATTTCCATCATGTTAGTGTAAAACTTCAACAGATGGTGTGCTTTGGAAGAACATGGATTAATTTTATTTTCCTGTGAATATTTTTATTAAAAAAAAAACAAGGTATGTCAAGAGAATAACATAGCTGTCATTGGTCTGGTCAAAGAAAATTTTATGGTAAACTAGGGATTTAAAAGTTATTATTTTGATTCATATTGAAACAGATTAAGGTCTCTTTAGGAAGAAACATTTGTAAGGGTAAAATATTTTCGTCTTCCTATTCTTCTAAAAAGAAATTTCAGTTCACAAAGTAAGATAAATCAAAAGTGTTAAAAATAATTTAGAATATATTGACTTTTAACCCCTCACAATGGAACTAGTAAAAATATTGTGTACAGATAAATATCAGTGGTCAGATGGAGTACTCTGATCATTACAAGAATAAAGACTAAAACTATGCTGTCAGCTCCTGCAGCTCTTTAACTTAACCTATAATTAAGCTTGCATTCCAAACTATTAGTTCCTATCTAGAAGAAAATTAATCAAAAGCTGTTCACTACTATGAGCACAACTTTAAACTTGGTGGTTGGTTAACAAATGGCTTATCCTGCTTTTTTGAGTAGGTAGTCTGTGGGACTATAGCTAACAGGATGTGACTGAACTTCTGCAAAAGCTGTGGTACAGTACTGCAGGAACTGATACTCTTTATTGAGGCTTAGTGATGTCAGATCTGTACTTCTGGGATGAGGGTGGCAAAGCTGTCAGACTCTCACTGTTTCCTAGGACAAATACAAAAATTTGGAATATTGTGAATGTTCTGAAAAGAAAACTAAAATTCTAATTGAGGTATCTGATAAGATGGGTAGAATACATTGACTGTAACACATTTCACTTTTTCACCTATCTAAAGTCTTTCCATCACTTACTTTGTGTCTGGTATCTCTGTCCACTGCTCTGTTCTCATGCAGAGTAACTCCAGTCATGCATCAGTGTCACTCTTGCATTCTAGGTTGAACGATGATGATCAGTGAGTTCAGAATTGAAGATAATGATCTCTAAATACATGTATTGCATTTGGTGAAAGATATACGGTGGAAATATTTGGTGAGGCAAATAATCAGTGTTTGAATGTGTAACTTGAAACTGCAATTAGAATATGTTAAGAACAAATGAAAAAAAAAAGAAAAAAAAAAGAAAAAAGTAGCATTGAGTGGCAATATGTATATGTAATGCTACTCTAGTGGTTAAACTGGCTCACCAATTTGTTTTCTTTGATTCAAGATGTCCATTTTTCCATTATGCCCCAAGGCTCTCTCAGCTATGACGATATGCTGGCAAATTCGACATCAAAACCATTTGGTTGGTCTTATAACTCAGTTCATTACAGTGATTCAGTTCAGAGTGTGATATCATCACAAGCCATAATTCCACAGATGCTCCACATCAGTGGATGTTAGTGAGAGAGATTGGAAAGGTCCAAATCTATCACACCATTAAAATGTCAGTGTGCCGTGCCAACCAGAAAGGAGGAACATATGGAGTTTAAACTGACCGTCAAAAGAATTTTATACACAGAAATTTTCTTATTTCAAAGCTATAACTAATATAAAAATATTTTCTCTAACAATTTACCTATTTAATCTGTACTCTTCTCATATGCTATACTAATATTAATTCTCAATCTTTACATTCCAACATTACTGTCATTCTATTCACCATATTCAATCTATTCCTCACTTTCAGTGTCTTCCCTATTTTCAGATTCTTCTTTGTACTCATATCATTGTGTGTTCCATCCGTGGAATCTAAAATACAGTATTTCTTAAAAACATTAGCTACAAGTTCTGGATTTATCTGCTCTGATCTGATGATCTCTTGAAATGACAGGGTAGTTTTTCACTACTCCAGATTTTTCATGTAGAAACTGGTGCATGTTCCCTGCCAATAGCCATTCTGACTACGAAGATTTTAACCAGCCTTTAAAGGGCGTGTTCACTACTACATAGAGAGTTTTGATGTCATTCCTCTTGATATAATTACAAGATCAATATTCATTTTCTTGACAGTATTCTTCACAGCTGGCATTAGATGACCTCTGAATTAATCTAGGACAATTATTCTATTTCTTAACGGCATACTTGATCTCCTGGTCCAAATACTGTTCAGTCAGTCCTTCACTAAATCTGTAGATATCTATCCTTGATTTTGACTCCTTACAATTAGTCCAGCAGCCAGTTACTCATTTGGCATTGCTTTAATCTTCCATATCACATACAGAAGCAATATTAGGTCATCCTTCAACATTGCCAACATTACTGTATCAAGCATTTCTTCATTCACCAAAGCTTTGATAGTGGTAGATTTCATACCTTGTTTTTTCAATGATATAATGGATGTTAGATAAAAGTAAATAAGTTTTCTTATTTGGCTCAGCAGATAACAAGATAAAGGGACTGAGGACCTTTCCATAGACAAAAAAAACTTTCTTGCATCATTTGAACACAACACTCCTCACTGGTCTTGACTTCTTGCTATGAAAAGTTTTGTACTTGTGCTAGCTCTTGATCTTTCTGTTTAATCACTTCCCATGTATTCAGGTATTCATTTTTTTCTTTAACTATGCAGAAATTATACAACTTTGTTCTCACTCTCCATGGCAGTATCCTCTTATGGGTCCAACTGGGTTGATTTAGTACAAAAAAAGCTTTCATTTTGATTGTTCTCCCGTTTTCTTCTGTCACTGCATTTCTTCTAAGCCTCACATCTGTAGTTTGTTTTCTGCACGCCATACCACCCTGAGCTGAAAATTTGCATCATATCAGCTTCCTATACTTTTTAGTATACTACTTTGTGCTCTTGTACTTCACATCCCAGGAACAATTGCCATATCACAATTCAAAGATTCAGGGAGATTTATAAAGCTGCCATAAATGCCAGTGGAATTGTCTGAGCTACAGCACGTCACTCAGTTGAACCAGTGAGGAGGAAAGCAGCAATAATCGTGGGCTCTCTCTATTCCACCATCTTCATCTGGGCACATGTGAGATATATCAAGTCAAGGCATCATTAGTGGCTTGATAAGGAAAAATCAAACGTGAAGATTTAGATTATTAAATACTTTCCTGCAGTTCAGTTCCTGAAGTTTGAATGACAGGTTTCCTAATTACTCTAGTACCAAGAAAAAAGAAAATAAAGCCTATCTTTGAGGTTCTTGAATTTAACAGAAGAAGTTGTAAAATGCCTGGCAATAGACGACATAAATTGGAACTTTAACATGTGTAGGAGTTGTTAGGTATCTTGAAATGGTAATATCAATTAACTCATCATTAAAGTTTATAACCATTCTAGCTACACCAACTATGTAAACAGCAAAACTGAGACTGAACTAAAGGTCCTGTCTTGTGTACATTCTGCACATTTTCATTCATCTGTTTTTATTCAAAGTCAGCAAAAATGAGAGATAAGGAAAAGAAGGTGGCATATATATTTTGTTTCAATAGAATACAGGAAGTGTTTTGTGGTGAGACTGGAAGCTATAACAAAAGTGAAGCGTTCTTATCAAATAAAAGTAACAGGTGTCCATAATGTATTTTGTTTCTTATTGAAAGAAACAATTTTTTTTTAAACTAATGCTGATGATTTGCCTCTCTTCAGAGGTCATCTTCAATAAGATGTTCCTCATCTGATTATTAAATTTATAGTGAATATAAATATATATATAAATATTTCTTAAATATATAATTAAATATATAAATATATATTACATATATATATATATAGTTATTTTTATTTTTTTTTCTCTGTAATGGTTTAGAGACTCTGATGTGAGACCAAATCTCTCACATCTTTGTGACAGATATACATAGCATTTAAAACCACTACTGGTATTTGATCCATTCTTGGGACAGAACAAAGACACAATAACCCCTATATTGGCTCATTTAAATAAATAAGCATTTCAGTATCTTTCTGTTCCTTCTAAATACACAAAATACTCATTATCCTCTTTAAGAATTCAGCCTTATTGCATAAATGTTATAGTCCTGTCTCCTAGATGCTTTGAAACTTATTTGAATTTGAATATATGGTCTACTCTTCATACCAATATGATATAGCCTTTAGAGATTCCTCTCTTTCTTTTGTCCTTCCAAAGAAAAAGAAGGCGCAGAAAAAGACAACAGTAAAAGTTGTTACTGGGCATTAATAGCAACATGAAATATAAAGCTCTGGTTGGGTTTATTGGTAGATAATTCCCTATTTATTGACTTGATATCAGCGGTATATTCTCTGTTTTGAGTATTTGCTAATAGTATAAACTTTGACAGAATGAGCTGTTAAAATAGAAAATGTTTCACTGGTTTGGAAAGACAAAGCTTTGGTTTGTCTGTTTAAAGCTTCAGTCTTTCTTCTTTTCTGTTTTTTTTTCTAAGGTGAGAAAGTGGCATCGATGGCAGCTAATACCTAATGTGTCAAGGTTGCCAATTAACAGGCTAGAGATATGTCAGTGAAGGCTGTTTCTATGAGAGAAATTCAGTAGGTTGCAATTTCAAGTTCTTGGAAATAAACTTACCCTGTCTGTCTGTCTGTCTGTCTCAAACCAATGAAAATTACTGTAGTCAAACAAAGGATATAGTACGTGCTTGAGGCACAAGTCTGAAAATAGGTAGCTGTGCTGATAGTTTGGATGGATTCTAAATCTTAAAAACAGTGAAATAATTAACATATCCAGTTGCAATTTCTAGAAATAGATGCCTGATGGAAAAATTACTTAAACATATTAATTTCTGTGAAGTTACTTGGATTAAAGAGTTACTATAAGCAAAATTGATGAATCAATTTTGAAATACCAGAATTTGATTGAAAAGAATAAGAAGGTGGCGTATGGTCAAAGGACCACTGAATTTATTAGGACTAATTACTAATTTTTAACACTGACTTTCCTGATTCATAACTTACTCTCAGGCTATGTTAGGGAAGTTTTGCAGTGGTCTGTACTGGACAAGATGGTGGTCAATATCTCCACTAATACTTTTCATCATGGAATAAAGTGTTTCACTATAAAATCTAATACAAATGTTTGGAAGCACTTTGGAGGGTAGGATTAGAATTCACAATGTTCTTGATGGACCAGAGAAATAGATTTAAATCAATAAGATAAAATTCAGTAAGGACTAAAGATGAGCATAAAGTACTATATGCAGGAAATAAGGCAAAAGATCCTTCCAGGGGACAATTGGCCTCTTGCTGTACGTTGATGAGCAAGAGGATTCCCTTATCTTTCTGATAAACGATGTTAAAGTGAAAGGCAATGTACACTGTGTTGGACTCTTTGTTAACAGCTTTCTATCTCTAAAGAAAGAGCTCATATATATAGCTGGCCAATATAGCTGTGATGATTTTAGATCCATCCAATCTTGAACTGCATGGGGAGACCTTAAGTTGGATACTTATGAGTGTGCCAGAGCTAACCACCTATAATCTCTGCAGAAAGCAGCTAAATTAGACAAACTAGATCTTTGCTGTGTATCTGGTCAAGAATGTTCTAGGTATACAGAAATTACATTCGTTGTAGTGCAGGCCTGAATTTTCATGAGATTTAAATTTATTGAATGCCAAGCCCCTCTTAGATCTACAAATAGTTTTCCTAGACTTTACAAAAATTAAAAATGGTGCATACTATCTGAAAAATACAGCAGAGTATGTATTTTGGAAGGCAGGCTATAAGCTTATTCCCATGCGCTGTGAGTATGCATGTCTTCCTACTGTAAAATGTATCACCAAGGGAATTAAATAAAAAGGAAAAACCAGAAATAATATCCACAAAGGTTTGACTGAAATTTAGTAAATGCAATGCATATCACCCTTGCAAGACACTGTCTACAGACCTCTAACACTGGATTTTTTTCCTTCCTTTCCCTGAGTTCCTCACTAGGATCTTGCTGGGAATGTGTAACTTTGCCCTTTTTGAATATTGCAAATTGCACTTGCCTTAAAAAAAACCAAAAAAACCAAAAAAACATCTAAAATTAAATAAAAACTTTTATGGATGAAACCCAAGCTTTCAGGACTTTTCCCCTTTTTAAAAATGAGAATGACTGTGGTGGAACACTCCATAGCTAGGTTCAGACATTTATTTGTCTGTGGTTTATGCAAGACCTATTCAGGTCTCAATGTGCCTAACTCAGACAAATGGTACTCTTGAATTTTTCATGGTTTAGAGCATTTTCTTTGTTTGAGCTTTGGGTAGTGGTTTGCTTTTTTCATCATATTTCCTTCCCTCTGTTTTCAATATGCATCTTTGCAAAGCAGGATAGCTGCAAGAAAAACAAAACCAAAACACAAGCCCACACAAATGAAATTTACCTGGAAACACCAGCACATTTGCATAACTTTCTTCTGATAAATCATTTCTCAGTATTGAAGGAGGAGAATTAAAGAAAAAATCATTTTCATAAATAGGATAAACTAAATTTATCTAGAGCAAGGTTAGTATTAGCCCAGTAAATAACTACATCTGTTGACAGTGCTTGTTTTACCTCTTCTAGAGAAGGTGAGAACTAGTTCTTTCAGCATTGAGTGTAACCCAGACCATCACCTGTTGCCTCTTCTTTGCAGTATTCCCTGTTGCAGATGATGTTGGTCCTGAGGGATTCACAAGAAAGCTTCTAAAAAGTGGCTGTTCTCTTCCACTGTCTCATCATCAAACCCTGGCTTCACTAAGGTACCAGCACACCCTCCCAGCTCCCCAGCCTCCACCATGCTTACTTAATACCAACAACTGACATCAGAAAGACACAGAAAAAAAAACCCTTTAGTGTCTCGTTTTTGTATATGCATCCCAAATACAGCCTTACTAACTTTTTCTGGCACCCCCAACTGACCTCTCTTCTCTGAAAATCTGACTGACCAAACAGGCAGCCTTGTTTTTCAACTTTTCCACATTATCAGACTAATGGCATTTGTGGCATTGACACTGGTCATAAGACCCCACCCACCTACTTGCTCCCCTCCCAGCTGACTAAATGAAAGTTTTGGAAGTGCAAAAATCAGAAAAACTCATGGGTCGAGATAAAGGCAACTTAATAAGTGAAGTAAAATGTGTGCACAAACAAAGCAAATTAATGGTTTTAACTTGTCTTTGGCAGGCAGATGTCCAGGTAATTCCTGAAAAAACCTAGCATGTGGAAGGTTTACTTGGGAAAATGAAAGCCACATCCACAAATGATCCCCCTTCCTCCTGCTTTCCTTTTATAGATGAGTACAATGTCATACGGAATGGCACATTCCTTTGGCCAACTTGGGTCAGCTATCCTGACCATGTCCACTGCCAGCTTCTTGCCCACTCCCAGCATACAACCTTTGAGGGAGATAGAGAAGGGAAAAGGCCTTGATGCTGTGCAAGCACTGCTCAACACATAGACAGCAGAAGGAAGTATATCTGAGATTCCACTCTGTTTCCATAGATATAAGATGAAAATTCTATGTACTGAACAATACATTTGAAATAATGGTGAAAAATAACTACTCCTGCCTTTTCCAAATATTCAAAAATACATTGAGGTAACATTTCAACAGCTTCTTGTAGAAATAAAGGACTTGTCGCTGATATTTCAAATGCAGTCATAAACTCAATGATTACCTACTACGTTTTCATTCTCATTTCCTTAGAAATTTACAGGAACATCACAACATTGAGCAAAGAATGACAATTTTTCATTATTTAGTTAATGCTAAAATGAAGCTATTCTCAGCTCTCATTGCTGATCATTTTCTGTCAACTTAAAAGTAAAGGCAGCACTTTGCTGTGGAGCATGCAATGTCTTCTCTTACTCAAAGTGCATACTGGATTCACCCCTCGCTGCAGTGGTATGAACAGGGATCATTCACTGAAACCAGTCTATTTACAAGAGTGAAGATAGAAGGATGGAGAAAGAAGATAATTTTTTTCTTTCTTATACCTCATCACCTATGGCTATTCTCTTTCTGACTCAAATATCAGGATTTCCGGAAGTCAGTAACTATGCTAGTATGTTCAGACAGCTGTTTAAGTTTGTTTAAATAATCATCTCTAATCACATCAATCACCCAAATCTACTTAAAAATCCCACTCAAAACCTTCTTTTTTTCCCATGAATATGTAGTTAGACTTGATCATTGCAGCCGTCACTGGATTTTGCTTCCTATGGTTATCTGAAAGATAAGGCAATTTGGTCAAGTTTCTTTTTGTTCTTACAGTAATGCAGTGTTTCAGAAAATTGAGAGTAAATAATTTTGAAACTGAAGATGATTCTTTCTACCAAATTCAATTATTTTCACAATAAAATTGTATCATTTTATCTTTCACACTGCAAAGGAAATACCACAATGCTTAACCACCCTTCTGTGTCAAGCACAATCTTTTTATTCATGGGGCTCTATTTCTCTGACCCACATAGCAAATAAGAGTATTTACTATTCTGAAAGACATACTATAGCAATCCCGGTGAAGGCTACCAGTATAAAGGAGAACAAAATGTATTGATGAGAAAAATAACTCATTAGCATTTACTTTTCATGTTCAGTGTATTAAAATAGCTTTCAAATTACTATAATGATCACTAGTGGCATATCACAGCTGGACTTTCAAGTCAGCTATTACAAAATCAGCAAGTGATTTGAAAACCATGGCTTCCCATGCCCAACTGAATCCATGTTCTCAGTTGTGTTTGTTATTAATTGCTATGTCACTTTAAAGTACAGTATTTAATAGCAGAAAATGTTCTGTAGTCAGTAAACCCTCACAGTTATTCAGAGCCTGAGGTGCATATAGCCTCTCTGAATAAAGACTAGCACAGCAACTGTCCAGATGGCTGCTCTGTGTCCTGGGAAGAGAATCTATGAGGAGGATTTATCCTTCCCATAATCTCCATGTTTTCCTTAGGGCCTTCAGTGTTCTCATCCTAATGTTAGTGTTGCACTGGAGAACAGAAGAAAAAGCTTCAGATGTCACAGAGACTGATTCCTTCTCCTTCCATGCAGCCTATTTTGTCCAGAGCTGATCTCTAGCACTGATCCAATCAGCAGAAAGGTGAAATTTTATTACTTGGCTCAGTAGTGAAATGATGAAGGGGACATTTTGTAACATTAATATCTGCAGATTGAAAGAATAAGAAATAAAAAGCTGGAGTGCAGGGTTTTCTGCAGAACCTCCATATTAGGAGCACTTTGCAGAGTCTGTTCCCCAGCACCACATGTTGGGAGAAAAAACTGCAAGGCATCAACAAGCAACCTGCACATCAGCAGGGCAGTTCTTCCTTTAGGCTTTGCTATTTGCTTTATATTAATAAATATAGATCTCATAATTAGCACAATACTGAATCAAGGGATTTAAAGGGTTAAACAATTTAGTAGAGGTACTTTGTAAAACAATGTATGCTGCTTGCTAACATCTATCATGCTCACCAGAACAGGATGGGAGGATGCTAGGCTATTGAGAGAGAAGATTCAAGCATGACTTGGACTGGCCAGATCCAAGTTTGAGCCTTGGACTTGGACGAAGGGACCAGGAAGCATGCCAAGCACTTAGAGTTCATAAAGTTCACCTGAGGAAGACTTCTTACTTCATCAAGAGGAAATCTATTACTTCATCCTGAGACCCCGGCCCACGACCACAAGGCGGTATTGCGTAGGCATAATGGACATGCAAGTTAATTATAATACAAAGCAGGACAGGTTAATGAATATGCATGAGTGTTGTGCAATTTGATGCATATGTAACATGTAACGAGATATATGTGGAGTTGTGGAAGCAGAAGATGCGCATGAACTTTCGAGAATGATTGCTCGTGCTGCCCAGTTATGTAATAAATATGCCTACTTTATAACTTTAAGGAGTTATAGAGTCTTTGCCGTGAATCAATACCTTCCTCCAGCAAAGATTTTGAGATGTTTACAGCAGATGAGTGTGGGTTTTTTGTCAGCTTTCCGCCACATACACTCACCTTTTCATCTGTAGTGCCTAATCATCTACTTGTGAATTTCCCGTTCTTTTATGCCTTGCTTCTTTCATTTTCTGGGCTTTTTTCATTAGTCTTCTAGTTTGTCACCCAACTGCAATCCTTTATGATATCTCTGTCCTTTTCTCATAAGTTGCTTTGTAGTTTATTTTAGGCTCCATTGTTTATTACTTGATCTTTTCATTTGCAAAAGCCATACTAGTTTTCACATCCTGTAAAATTCTTTACTCATAAAAAACCCAAATATTCATTCTTAGCATGTTCTGCACTGAATTCAAGAAAGTTCTGAATTCCTCCACAAATTCATGATTTGAAGGTGGGGACAAGGAATTGACTGCTTGGTGCCTACTTCTAAAGGCAAGCAACCAAATGTCCCAGTACTCGATTAACAAGAATATATTCTGTTATAAAATTCCTGTAATGATAAAGCAGTGTGACATCAGTAAATTGCAAACAAATGCATCTCCAAGGCACCTTCCTACTAGTAACCCATATGTGTTTTGTCCTTTGGGTTTTTTTAGAACATTGGGGTGTAAGATTGAAATCAGAAATAAGCAAAAAAATTTAAGCTCAGTGTTTGAGTCAGACATTTGAGTGCTTTTGACTTGAAAAATTCTCCATTTGGGTTGTTTCTTTGAGACTTAGAATTAATTTCTAGTGAAAAGAGGCTGACATTTTGATTAACTGGGGAAAATACATAATTTCTATTGAAAACATGAAGTAACTCTTCTTTTTTCTTGTGCTTCGATTGGGTAATACTCAAACTGTGGCAACTTCAAATTTGCAGGTTTGTTTACAAAAATAAAAATTGAGGGATAGAAAGTGAGATGGTAAATCTCACAACACAGGACAGTAAGAAGGACACCTTCAAGCTGAACTCACAATTCAAATAATTCAAGGGATATGTTATAACCTCAAGTAATCTAGTTTGCTTATTGCCATTTTTATATCAAAATACAGCTTTGGTATCAGAACATAAACATAAAGAAATATAACCTTCTGATAATGACCATGATATACAAATATCCCTTTTTTGATAATACAACCACCTCAACAATGATAAATAATGCTGTAAAAATAGAAAAGGAGTGTCTGGTGAGTTGATAACATCCCAAATAAACTAGAGACATTTAAGTGGTCTTGTAGTAAAGATAATCATCTTTGGGTGAAATTCCAGTATGCCAATGTATTTTAAAAAATAAATTGTGAAAATATATGAATCAAAACCAAAATCATCTTTGCTAATATCTGTATTAGAAACATTAATTGTGTTGCACTGCTTCTAAGAACAAAATACATGCACTTAGAATTTAATACTATTCAATATAAAAGGCTTAAAGAAAGAAAAAGAACATAAATGAGACTACGAAAAGTTATTGTGAAAAGCACATTGGTATGTTTCCCTTAGTCCTTCTTAAATTTAAGTTTTAACTCTGGTAATAGCTTTTGTACCTGATTGGGATATTATTAAGTAGACTGTGTTGTAAATGGCATAGAATTCTTGTCTCTATTTTCCATGACAGCTTTTCTCAAACCCTAGGATTATCAGATACTTTTAAGAGGAGATTAAAAACCTGTCTCTGAGGAACTATTTTGATTTAGTGGATCATATTTTTTGATGAACAAATGGCTTAGACAGCATTTTGAGGTGCCTTCCATTTCTATTTTCCAATTTTGTGATCTCCCAGACAGATACTCTAGTTTGGAAGTAGCTTCTGCCTCTCTTTAGTGTACTCCCTTGGTTTTCTATTGGTATTGTTGGTTAAGGAATTGTATTTTTAAATGCTGTTCTCTTCTAACAGGTAGTGATTGACACATCTATTTTTAAGGTATCGATTGGTTCATGTTGCATTTTTAAGCAATTTATTCTTTCAGATATTTTCAAGAAATTACCTCTGAGATTATTACAGGTCTCCCTTCATTATCCTATTTCTTTCAATTTTCAGGATAGCACATCAGGAATCAACCAAACTAGTTTCTATCTCTATTCTACCTTTGTTTCCTGTACACCTCATTTAGTATTTCACTTCTTTATTATTTTGTTTGTTTGTTTGCTTGTTTTGTATTTCCCCTTTGTTATAAATGTGCTGTATTATATCTATTTTCTGGTACTCTAGCACAAAGTTTTCACCTGAAATAATGGGACTGGTTGTTTTTCTTTCTTCTTTAGGTGGATTAGGATGACATTTCTATAAAAAAACCCCAAAAGATCATTTATATTTTACACAATGTAATACTGTTCCCAGTAGTCTCAGAGCAGGGGGTCAGGAATGTACCTATTCAGGAAAACCTTTGAAACTGAGCTAACATACAGTGTTCCTCCTGAAGTATTCAAATGTACATCAGTAGATCTAGCAATGACACACACTCTGTGACATTAAAGAATTGAAAGAAACCACATAGCTACAGAAAGCTGTCTCTATCACAGCAATTCTCTTGGGGTTTGGGGGGCTTTTATTAGTATATTATTATCATTTTAGATATAACATAAAAAATTTACATTTTGCCACTGTGTGTGTGTGTTAATGGAAATAATCTTTCATAGACTCCCCTGGGATTCAGGTCTACAGAAATGGCAAGTGAATCATAAAATTGGGTATTTTTCAGACAGTAGAAGAATTTTTTTCAAATGTTATTGCTCAATGACAGGGAAAAAGAAAACCAAAACAGGAAAAGAATCACAAATATTGCAAAAAATCCAAAGTATTTAGTGGTCTAACTACCAACTCTATTTCATTGCATGTGATATGTAAATTGTTGTGAGGCTGATGATGTTGTGGTGAGGATCACCACCGAAAGCTACTAGGCATCGTTGTCAGAAGTAGCCGTGACAATAAGAACTCGAAGTCCACACTCAATCTAGAAGGCTGAAAACCTCCTATTTATTGTAAGAGTTAGAATCCCTTTATACACTTTTGTTATGTTTATTATTCAGGTTACATGTTCCTTGGTTACATAAGTACTACAACAGATTCATTGGTCACTATTTTGCTACAACATATTATTATTAGACACTCACAAGGTAAGCTCTTTAAGTATTCCGAAAAACACTAGGTGCAACTTTGTTGCTGTTTCCTGTGGTTTTGGTTCCTTGCTTCTGTGAACACTGAGTTTCTCACGAATAGACACAGATCGTGCTACTATTGAAATGCCAAGCCTAAACAGGCTTGTTAATTTGCTATAAGATCCGACAGTAAATAATACCTAGAATTTTATATACTAATGTGGACTAGTTCTGAGCCTCATACTTAGGACATACATAGACAGGGACTTTTTTCCGTTTTGAATAGTTGGCAAGAATGTCCTGAGTTGTTAAAAGGAACTCTCTGTTAAGGGATGTAAGATACAAAAGACCACTGGGTGGAAGGATGGCAGGAGTGATCTCCAACCCTTTTTGTATGGTTCTGGACAGGAAGCCTACACATTGGCCTGCTATGTCTCAGGCATAACTACACAATTCCTTGCTCAGAGAATCGTCTTTTTCAAGTTAGACTGGATTATGGAACAGGGCTGCTTCTTGTCCTGTATGTCATATGTCAGAGGGATTTTCTGATAAAGTACTTTAGAGACGTGGACAGGAAATAATTTTTTTGACTGAAAACATTTGTGTTGATTTGCTTTTTTCTCAGTATGAGAAGGAATTAAGAAGGATTCTACTGTTAATGTTTAGTTTCTGTTGCAGATTTGTGCTTGGTACTTCATAACAAGAAATCTGTCCTAAATGAATTTCCTGAAGGTAATTAGCAACTTTAAGCAGCCGTCCTAAAGGAAGGCAAGCCTAAACTAGTTCCTAGTGTGGTCACAATTCCCTCTCACAAGAGATACACGGAGTTATAATACCACACCAGAATTATTGTTTTTTAATGAGTGTATACAACTTTTTACTTCTATTTAGAATATAGATCAGGTCGGTGGTTCAGTTGTACAGGTGCTATGCAACAGAAGGTTCCATTAACTCTTCCTTCAGGGCCTGCAGTTGCTTCTAGCTGTTGCTTCAACACTCTGCTTTATTCATAGTGCTGGTGTAGTTACATTCAGTATAGACTTTGATTGCCAGTACTGCTTAACCTCTAGTCTCAAAGCACTTCAAGAGCAGAATGTATCAGAATTCGACTTTTACAGAAGTATTTTTTCCCTTTTTTAACTTGCATCTTCTTAATCCTGAGTTGTTTTAAGCATAAATTGTTCTTTGTGAAAAATGAAAACCATAGAAAACAAAGTTTTCTCTGTGAATGAGACAAGAATTATAGAAGACTGCCAGAAGATTTACTAGAATAATGTAACGCATATAACATTGGTCTGACTAAGAATTAAGACAGCAATTTGAAACACTTCAGGTTCTTTATTAAACTGACACCTCATGCATTAAGCATGGGTCAGTTTTGTGAAACTGTCTAGGGACTATTTTGTATTTAAATGTGTTCATGTTGATTTTGAAACACCTCTAAAACAGGAAATTAAAATATTAATGAAATGCTTGAAAACAATGATTAAGAATTGAACTGGTAGGAAAGCTTTCCTCACTCAATCAAAGACATGGATTTCTGTAAGACTTGTTAACATGGGACAATTATTCCTAGCTATTGATAAGTGTAGAGTAGATTAGAGTGAATTATTGAAGAGATTAATGGTCTAGTACTTTTCCTTAAAGGCTATTAACTACTATATTAATGCTCTTTCTGAGTTACAAAAATAATATGGATATAGACCTAATATCGGCACCCAATTCAGATAGACAAGAGGAGGTTCTTTATTTTACGGCTGGGCTGCAGCGCGGAATAATTTCCAAAGCCGCAGAGCGCAATCACAAAGCATTACAAGGTATATATCCACAAAAGATTTGATACAAATGCATATTCATAATATTGACACCTCCCACTCCCCTCTTCGTATGATAATTAACTGAATAACCATTATGCATGCGTGATTAGTTCTTTAAAATGGGTCGGTGGTCGTATTGTGGGTAGAGGTCCTTAAAAAGGATGAAGCATACTCTTCTTCCTCGCTCTGACCTTCCCCGCCCCCATGGCTTAACACAATGAGATTGACCTGTTACCCCTTAATTACTCCCCCTATTGTTTTAATGAATTTATAATTGAAATTTTATAATGAAAAGATTTGTACTTGTCTAAACTTCCTCCGATCTCCTTAAGCATAAGCATAGCTGAACAAACATGGCAATCAGGCAATCAATCCTTTAATTTCCAAGGCCTCTTCTAGGCCTGATTCTCCCTTAATAAGTAACCTATGTAATTGACTACAACTGGATTTCCTAGTTCTAACAAAATTAACTCTCTAACTAAAATTCTATGTTTCATTTCC
Organism: Orthonyx spaldingii; assembly: GCA_013397795.1. NCBI lineage: Eukaryota > Metazoa > Chordata > Aves > Passeriformes > Orthonychidae > Orthonyx > Orthonyx spaldingii. The sequence continues at coordinate 166,273 of VZTJ01004985.1, forward strand.
ACTGCACTAATATTAACTAGTCATACTGTCATTCTTAGTATATATTAATTCTTGGCATATTCATGTTTAGAGTTACAGTCCTTAGGGAGGTGGAGACAAAAGATATTATGACTATTAGAACCTTACAGAAAGCAAAAAATTCAAAAATTATTATTATTTTCAGTACTGTCATATCTAACTGCTCAGTAGCGTAGGCAGCAGCATGAGTCTATACATGTGTTGTTTATCCCACTAACAAAGTTTGGGGTTTATGTCTTTCAAAGAGTTCTAATATATATTGGACCTTTTAAACCCAAAAGGTGATGGCAACTGCATGCATTTATAGATATCTAATATAGTTCAAATGCAAATATATAATGCCTACATAAGGACATTTAGGAATTATATAAGCGATTACCTTTTTTGTTATCAATTTTCCTTGTGATCTTGTTTGGTAGGTATCTAGGATTTGAAAAATATTCAAAACAATATTTTTGCCTTCTACTCTACCTTGTTTTTCTTGATCTTCAAACAGCATTTAGTGTTGTTCATGACTGCCTAAAACTAGATGTTTTGTGAAACACGGCGTTCTGCAATTACTCACCTGTCCGCAACTGCATTCTGTGGGCAATTTAGGCTCAGAAAAGTTTGGAGTCATTGTTTCCCAGGAAAGTAAAAAAAATTATCATCTCTAAGCCAATAATATTAGACTAAACTAAATGAAAACTATAGAAAGTTCTCCTGTGGAAGGTTCTGGTCTTCTTTCTGTAAGTCTGTGGGAAAGATTGTAGTTCTCATAGGAAGCAAAAAGGAAGACTACAGAAAAGCATAACAAACTTAAAATACAAAGAGGAGTTAAAGAAAATAGGACTAAAGTAGAGAAATAAAAACCTTCAGCAGACATTACTGGTTTCTGGTAACATTGAACAGATTTCCTTTTGGTGGTGGGTTTTATAACCTCCAATAAAAATGAACTCTTGTCAGGTATGAAGGACACATTAGAAAAGCCTCACTGCTGACCAATCTGCTTCTTATTTACTTCTTATGTTGATACAGGTCTCTATTATGTAGCCAGTTGTTGTCTAAGTCTGGTTGACAACATCTATCGAAAAACATCTGGAACAAAATCTATAGGAAATTATAATTTATTGGTGTATCATCTCAATGGTTAAATATAGGCTCATTCCCATTTCATTTGAATGATGTAAGTTCACAAGAAACTTCTTGGAAACCTCTCAGTGCAGAGAACTGAGGTGTGGTTTTCAAAGTCTTTCTAAGGCATAGGGCACAAAAATGATAGACAGGAAAAGGAATTATATATTCTGACCAGCAGTGAGGTTTAGTTATGGAGATGTATGTTTGTCACTTTCAGCATTGCAGGAGCCCTTCATATAGTCATGTACTGACAAGCATGAAAGCACACTGACGTGGAAAGAATACTTAAGTGAGAAACTGAAAAAGCAATCTTATGAGTTGGTCCTTTCTAGAAAGGTTTATTGTATTTTATTCAGATTTTTTAAAATGTAAAGCTGCTAAACATCAAGCAAAATGGAGGATCTACAAACTGTCAGGTTACCAGTGCATTAAACAGACTTATGCAGGCTTAATCAGCTTCTGCTCCCCAGGTCATGATTTCCTTATGCTTTTCACATATGCATTTTACAGTGAATATGCTGATTCTTCTGACTAGATATCATAGCTTCTGACCTAATTTTCCTTTCTTTCCCTCTAAAAAAATAATAAGATACTTGATAAATCTGTTTAATACAAACTGAACAGGAATTGTTTTGAATTTTCTGACAGCATAGTTTTTTCTTAATTACAGATCTTTCATATACACCCCTGCCTGGTGCCCTATTGAGACACAGAATGAATAATTTTCCCCAAAACAGACAAGTAATGTCAAATCTAATGGTAATGCAAAGTGTAGGATCACCCATTGAACTTGGCCACACAGCTCCGTAACTTGTTAAATGAAACAGGAAATATCTGTCTAAAGTGGTCTGTTATGTGGTAAACCTTGGAATGTCAGAGAGAGCAATGAGTTGCTGCTCTGTATGGGGAGCAGGATGATGCCCAGCACATTGCAGTATACTGTGAGAGAGAATATTACTGAAGCTCCTCCTCTAGCTCAGCAAGATGCACTGGCACACCCCAGATGAAGTCACCAGAATTCATAGCATCGAAACACCCAGCAAAGCTCTGAAGTGCCTACATTTCTGCTGCTCAGGATGACAGAAATGCCTACTGTAAAACTGCCTGTTGTCTATGATGCATCTCAATGGCAGCAGGATTCAGTGATTAGATCTCCAGGGTAGGACCTTGCAGACAAGCTCAAACCATCTGAAACCTTTGCAGAAAAAAATCATGGAGAAGTGTCCACTCCTGGCATAGAGTACAGCTGCAAAGCTGACAGGGTGCTCAGCTGGGACTCAGTTAATGTCTCTTCCATATCTGATTGCATTTTGATGAAAGTATTTTCCATCTCAGCAGAGCGCCCTAATTGCAATGTTACCAGATAGTCAGGGACATATCTCTCTTGCTCTGAATTTCTCCAGCTGAAGGTATTCAATTAATTACCCTAGCAGAAAGTAATGAAATAGTCACTGGGACAAAGAGAAAGGAGAGAGAAGAAACAAAAGGTTGATTCATGTGCGGGCTCTAGTTCTTGCTCCAATGAACACTAAAGCCTCTTAATTGAAAAGCAGCATTTTCCACAGGAGAGAAATTTACCCTGCAATACAGCTCAGCCTCATGGTTAGACTGTTTGGTCACGTATTAGAATAGACCTGAGCTATTCTGACTTACTTGAGACTATAACTGTACTGCTTTAGCCAGCTACTGGGGGAGAGAGGAGGTGAAGGAAAGGAGCTCTTCTTGCATTTCCCTGCCTATGTATTCTTGGCTGCTTTGTGTTCCCTAAAAGCCCAAATATATTGATTGTTTTCTATTGAGAATGTAAACAAGGTAGTAGAACATACATGAACAGTCATTGCTTCAATCTTCCTGTCAAATATAGCCCCCCATGAATTTTAGAAATGCACAGTTTTTGGAGTAGTGCGAATGTGAAGCTAATTGCAATAATTCTCCCTCCAGTCTAGTAGAAGTGGTTGCATCTATTCATCCAGCTTCTAAAAACGTAACTTCAATATAATATGAAAATGTATCAGCAAAACAAAGTCATGCTGGAATGGAAGACTCATTGATAACGTAAATAAAAGTTCAACCAGACTGTATTTAAAGCAGTGTTAAGGCAGTGACACAATGAAGTGGATGCCAACATAATCTCCTGGTTGTTGAGGTTTTGTATAATTGTTCTGAATATCTGAATATAAACAGGTCCTTCTGCAACTCAGTAATGAATGAATTATATATAGTCAGGATTCAGCAGGCAGTTAAACAATGCAAATTTACTGTGTCCTGTGGGCTATATATAATACTGCCTATATTCATCAGCCTGAAGGCAACACAGGCCTGTACTTCAAGTGAATTTAAATGCAGTCTCCCAGTTGCACCTTCAAATGTCTCAAATCATTGCATGCTTCAGTGGAGGTGTATCAATACAATACCTATTTTTCTTTTGCTGAAATCGTTCAGAGAGAGTAATCATTGTGCAAAACCACTTTCATTTACAAATAAAATATAATGTGAGACAATGTGATTGCATGAAAACTTTAGGTGATCCAGTCTGTAGTTATTTTTTTCACCTGTAAACTTACATGTGTCAGATCACAAAAAATATAAATAGCTTTGAAATTAGACAATGCTTAATTCAGGTTTGTGTTTAAAGATACAACTATTAGCTACCGTTAGCATTCAGATATCATCATAGTATCTCTGCCCTTGCAAACAAGACAGAGAAGAAAATTAAGTAAAAAAACCCAAACAAACAAAAAAATCCCACCAAAATAAAGTTAAAATATTATCCACTAAAATAACCCACATACAAGACAGTGTAGTTAATAAAAAAATTAATAGGAGAATATTTGCTGTTAAAATTATTATTCCCATGTCTATAATACCAGTGATAGGCAGAATATTAAGAACAGTTGCTTGGACTGGAATAAAGGTTATCACGCATTTTCCAGGCACTCTGTCATAAAATTGTAGAATGGTTTGGGATGGAAGGGACCTTTAAAGGTCTTCTAGAACTAGTTCTCTGCAATCACCAGGGATATCTTCAACTAGATCAGGTTACTCAGAGGCCTATCTAACCTGACTTTGAATGCTTCCAGGGGTGGGGCATCTATGACCTCTCTGGGCAACCTCTGCCAGTGCTTCACCACCCTCATTTTAAAATATTTTTTCATTATAGCTACTCTGAGCCTACCCTCCTTTAGTTTAAAACCATTACCCCTTGTCCTGTTGCTGCAGGCCCTGCTAAAAAAATCTGTCTCCATCTTTGTTATGAGCCCCATTTAAATACTGGAAGGTTGCTATAATGTCACCCCAGAGCTTTCTCTTCTCCAGGTTGAGCAACTCCAGCTCTCTCAGCCTTTTCTCATAAAGAGGTGTCATGATCCGATTATTAGGTTCTTAGAAATACCTCTGCCCGAATTAAGGTGCAAATGAGACCATATGCCAGTCAATAGTATGGGTTTTATTTGATAGTAAATAAGAGAGAGAGAGAGAGAGGAAAAAAGAAGAGAAAGGGAGGAAAAGGGAAAAGGCTGAGGGGACAGAGAAGTGACAGAGGCAGAATAAAAGAGTATCACCGCTCCGTGGGTCCCACTGGCATCCCGATGATTCTCTCCGGCCGGT
>VZTJ01004985.1:171294-246781 GCA_013397795.1 Orthonyx spaldingii
GGGGGGAAGTTTGTAAGCCTGGCTTCTGTGAGCTGTGTTCCCCCCCACCCCAAGCTCAGCCGGGCATGATTCTCTCAGCGCAGCTGGTGGCTTTGGCTTTTTGGGGATGCATACCTTTTCCCCCAGCCTTGTTGGTTTCAGGTGATTGAACAAAAGGGCTTTCCCTTTATCTAATCAGCAGCTTGACTTTCAGTCCAAAGTCCCAGTCTTCAGGGAGGCATCTCTGGTTGTTGCCTTTTGTAGTATCAATGTTTGAGGCATGAATTATTTTCAGTCTCTGACAAGAGGTATGTGTTCCAGCCCTCTGATCATTTCTGTGGCTCTGCTCTGGACTCACTCCGACATGTCTTTCCTGCACTGGGCAGAACAGAACTCGATGCAGCAATCCATGTGGAGTCTCACCAGAGTGGGGCAGAGGTGCGGAATCATTTCCCTCAGCCTGCTGGCTGGTGGTATCCCTCCACCTTTCAGAGATTAGAGTTCCCAGGGAGACAATCTCAACACTTATCCATCTGATAACATTTGTATAATTGATGAAAGCAGTGCAGAGAATATTTTGTGAGGGTGGAGGGAAGAGGAATAGTGTAAAATTTGCCATTTTAGACTTGGTTTTCCACATTTCTCAGCATGCCTGGAAGCAACCATTTGTGTGTCAACCTGAATATTGATTCTATATTTGTGATCATTCACTTCTTCTTGAGATCATTCAAAATCACGTCACCTAAAACATCCAATATCTTCCCATCAAGACCACCTCCTTTTCTATTGTGCAAGGATTACATTTTTCTGAACATGGGTCTTGGCTTAGTTAATATTTGGCTCCTAATTCAGTGCAAATATGTGCTTTGTTTTCCTTCCTGCTAGTATTTTCACACCCCCTGCTTAAGTACATTTGTTTTACACCTAAAGATGATTCAGCAGACTGCTCCCATTTAGTTGCTTTCAAATGCTTCCTTTAAATTTCTTAAATATTGCTGTGACTGTTCCTTTCCAGTCTCTTATGTCTGTAGATTAATCACATCTATTGTACTATACTGGATACTCATATTCACAACCAATTTCTTCTAGAATACACACATCTTCTATTTTTTCAATTTTCTCTAAATACATTTATTTTTCTCTATTACTAATAGCTTTATATATGTTTTAATTAATTAATTTACACTGGTAAATCTCTCTTTTCTAGTAATGCTTGAGTAATGGAAACTGATACGTAAATAAGAACAGTGACTTTGGCTCACTGTTGCTTGTTAAAATTGCCTCATTATTTTTTTTTCCATCTCCTGGTTGTATTTTTACACCCTCACAATTCAAATGGGGCATAAAGTACTAATTATTTTACTTGTTACATCATTTTTTATATTGTTGCATTCACGCATATCAGAATTAATACTGCATGACTCAGGGGAACGGTTCTGCACAAGGGTGAAATAACACCATCAACAAAAACGTTGCTTTTTAGTCTGCAAGTGCTTATGTAAGTAGCAAATGAATTATTAAAAAATACAGTTGATTAATGAAGGATTTTCACATGTGAAAGCTAACTTTTTTATCCCTATTATTTGAAATAAAAAGCCTAATCAAGTCTACAGAAACATAATTGGGAGCTGCATAATAGATGTTATGCTAGCAAAGGGTCAGCTGAGTTTCCACTGAAGACAACTGCAATATTTTATTTGTTCTAACATGAATAGCCTTAGATGATAAAGACATTTCATTGCATGCTTGCATAATACGTGCTTTCATGCTGCAGGCTTGAAAGAAAAAGCTGCTTTTCTAAGAATGAACTCATTCACATACAAAAATTTAAACTATTTAACTGCAGTTACAACACAAAATTCTTATTCTCCGTAGTATCTGATAGGTAGAGTAAGAGTAAGTAGTACATTAACATTTCTCCTATATTTAATTTCCTTTGTTTTTAAAGTTCCCAGGAAAGTTTGTGCAAGTTATAACTATGGAAGTGATTCTCTGTATGTGCTACTGTTGAAGTACTATTTGTTATCATCCTAATGAGGGGTACACCTCAGCCTCCCTTTCTAACTCATTAATTTTTGGTAGAAATTAGATAGATATATAATTTTAGATAGAGAGATTGATATAAAAGACATACTCAATATATTAGGTATATTATAATGGCCAAAGCGATTTTTTGAAAACAGTTACTTTTGTCTGTATCTAATTCCTAAGAATCAGTTACACAGCTGGGAACTATTGCCTCTGGCAGTAAAATTTCAGTTAATGATTAAGAAAATAGTTGGTTGATGTAAAATATTAAGTATAGCAGTGTCTGAATGACTTGTTGTAACTTAATTATGACTTCAGAAACACTGGCAGCTATTCAGCTACTTTTTAGATATCATAATATATTGGTGTCCCTTCTGAAATGGTGAGCAGAACAAATTTTATCCTTTTAAACATGATTTTGGAGGCCCTATGTTACAAAATATCTAATAGCCTTCCAAGCAGTGGGATATCTGGGCCCTTCTCAGACTAAAGCTTAAATTAAAGTTTTACGTTGTTATTGAATCAAGGTAGAAGCAAGGATGAGAAAAGACACACTTTTCTTCTAACAATATGCAAGATGTTACAGTTAATTTCTGCAGGAACTTATATTCTAAATCAAAAAGCCTTTAAACATAATGTAGAAAAAAAGAGCTTGGGGGAAGGGGATGCTGGGATTAAGGTCCCTGTCACTAACCAAATTAAATGGGTATTCATCTTTATGGTTGTGAGTCACTTGAAAGATCTTTTTTCCTTTAATATATACTTAAACAGTAGTGAATGTGTAGATGAATCCATATTTATAAAACAAATCATTAAGGCTGGCATAACAGACTCAAAATAGCAGATGAACAATTCTCCCCTTTTTATAGGTTTTCTAAGTACTAAAGAAAGCTTACTTAGGGTATTGATTACCATATCCAGTATATAATATGGTCTGTGCATCTAAGTGCTGAATAGCAATTTTAGTTTTCTACTGAACTCTTCCCTTTCCCCCCATTCCAAAATGGCAGTGACTCATTAACCAGTTGGGTGATAGGTACACCAGTAACCATGCCATTGAGCAGTGATTGAGCACAAACAATGTGTGTATGTGTGTGTGTATTTGAGTGTGTGTAAAGATCTTCCCGGCCTCCCTCCCTTGGTAAATTCAGTGAACTGAGCCTAGCAGCATGATGCTGGTTTTGGCAGTAAGTGCTGTATGAAAGCTGGGTGCCATTCCCTAAACTGAAAGGTTTTCCTCAGGGTAGCATTTTCTGCAAGAATTTAAGCATAAGGGTGAATTTTTTTTTTTTTACGCAAGTGCCAGAAGGCACTAATGACAACATGAATTACGTTACAAGAAAAGCTGGTAGAATACATATGGCTGGGAGCCTCTGGCTCTGAGGACAAACTGTGGAGACATGGCTGCATTTCACCTATCTCGTACTTGATTTCCTGCAATGCTCCTCAGACATGATAATCACTTGTGTGTGTGTATCTGTGTGCTTAATTCAAGGTATATGAAATAACGTACAGGCAGTTTCTGAAGAGTGTCATGAAGTTGATGGGTGTGTCACACTGCAGGCCATACACATAAGGAAGGTGGAGAACACAAGGACTCCTCAGCTAGTGTTGGAAATTTCTGTCTGACAGAGAAAAAGACAAACCTGGTACAAGTTTGTCCCTGATGTCTACCGTGGGACTCCCTTGGTCTGTTCTATAGCTCCAATACGAGGCCAGAGAATTTCTGGTTGACATGGACCAAAAATCTCGTGCCTTGCTAACCACTGAGCAGTGAAGACACCAGAAGTCTCGTGCACAAAATCAATGAAGTAATACCAACAGTAGCTGGGGTTAATAAAACTAGGAATGCTTCAAGTACAGGGAAGGAAAAAGGGAACACTTACTCAAAAGTATTATTTAAACATATAATATCGAGAAAAGAAGTAATATGATCAAATTTTTTTCTTTAAATAATTAGAAACTGCTGCAGTGTTACTGGGTGACCCCCATAAGCAAGAGAATTACAAGACGTAGATCTCCTGCACCCAGGCCATAGCCCTAAGTACTTATTTGCACACTAAGACAATATTTTACATATGATTATGGAAAAGAAGCACTGTATTTCCCCATTTTATCCATACACTTTTAACTGTGTTCCCACTAGGAAACATCATAAGAATGTAACAAAGGACCTTGAAAACACTTATGCATCAGACCTCACCATCCTCTTAAGGACATCAATGCCAGTAGCAAAAAACAGCACACTGTATTTTAGTAACTGGTTAGAACTTACAATTGCTTAGAAAGATTTCTTATCTTTGGGGTTTCTTTTCTACAGTGCAGGGGAAAAGTTAGATCTATTTCTAGTTAATATAAAAGCTTCGCTCCTGCATATCCAACAGCTTTGTAAATTCAGAAGTTTGGTATTGATTTTTTGGAGATCATTTGCTGTAAATTATTCACGTGAAACAATTGACAGTAAATGTAATGAATGGGCACTTATAGAGTGCTCAGTACACTTCTATAATGTAAAACCAACTGAAAAGGGATCTATTTTAACACAGGGTTTAATTCAGTTAACAGAGAATAACCTACCTGGGTCATAGCCAACATATACAATTTTCTCAGTTTGTAGTTATTAAGTCATTCTTATTACATCATTCAGGTAAAATATAAAAGCAAATTCTTGCTTTTTCAGTGGGAAGTAGCTCTTCTATCCTCTGGCAGCCAGAATTAAAACTATAATAAATCAATCTTTAATGCAATTCCATTGCTGCTTTAGAATTAAGTTTGTCTTTAAAAGCCATTTTGTGAGGAGATCTTGCAGGTATCCTTATTTTTTGCTTTAACCCAGCATTTTCCCAGAAGCATGCTTTAAGGCACTTTTTTCTTACCAGAGGTGGGCTTGTGGGCTGACACCACTGCAAGGCTCATCAGTATGGTTGGTGGTAGCCACAATGTAGAAGATGTCTGTTACCCAACACCTTCCCTTTCATCCTTCAAAGCTGATCTGCTTCTTCAGGACGATATTAATCTGAGAAAGGGGAGCATCAAGAATGGGAGCCAATACAAGGTCATGAACCATCAGGAGCTTCTACCACCCAGCTGGGCCTCTGTTTCAATTTGAAACACTTAGGGCAACTCGTCCAAATCAGGAGGGTGAGGTTCTGGATTTCTCGGGAGTAGGGTTTTTCCATAGTAGGATACCATGGTGTGTGCCCAGAGTGATGAAGGCACAAAGGGTACAGCAGTGCATGGTGGGGCAACATGTGCTGAGACCTGTGTGGGGAAGACAGTGGAAGCTTAGAAAAATTACATGGCTTTGGTCATACTGCTCAGTGGTAGCATTCTCTACCTTAAGATATATCTCCCATGCCAGAAAACAGGACTTATTTGCTACTGATAGTCTTAGATGACCTGCATCAGCCACTACTCTAAAGATGCAACAGAACAAACATTTATGTGCTGGGCATATGTCATGGCCTTGTCACATTTGCTTGGATAAAGTAGCTTTTTCTACTAAACATTATCTTGAATTGTAACCATTTACTTTATATAAGTACTTCTCTTGACATAAGACACACTGAGGTCACACACTGACCTGCAAAACAATGGAAAAGAGGTGTACCAGGCAAAATGCTAGGTGAAGGAATATGAGATTTCCTGCCAATCATATACACACATAAGAATCCAGGTCTGCCAGAAAATCTAAATCAGGTTTATGTCTCCAGGATGACTAGAATGTCTGTTTTCACTCTTTCTCAGTCTGTGTCAGACAGAAGCATTTCTTTCATCTAAATATAATGTTTTCCTCTTCTAGCCTAGTTGCTTACGCTCACTCTATCTTATAACTTACTTTTCTGCTGTGTTAGGGCCAAACTTACTCAATGTTTATAAATGCCTTCCTGAACATAAATGTGTTCTTGAATTAGGACTGAACATGAAGAACACTGAGTGAATAAACATTGAACACAAAGTCAACCTCAGGTATTTAAAAAGCATTCTTACATCTTATTTCATATATAGTATGCTATTCCTGATAGTCAATGAATCCATAGCTTTGGTCATAGTTTAGCAGATTTTTTCAGGATAACCACTCCTTTCTTCCAATCAAAATGCTAGATAAGATGGAGATCTTTCTTGGCAGGAGATCCGACCTCTTTCATATATGTATGAAGTTATGGTTTTGTTGAACAGACTGTTCATAGGAGGATTGTGTCCAGAAGAAAACCAAGCCCTCCAGTACAAAACTTTTTTCTGTCAGTTGGAGGTCCTTTGCTGACTTAGCCCATAATGTTTTAGCTATGTAAAACTCCAAAAAGAGACATAGTTTATTGTGCAGAGAGTACAATATTTTGTGTATGCTTATTGCCAGAGTAAATCAAATGATATGTCAAAGAAATTCATTGTTATGGCAATCACTGGCAGGGCAAAGCTAGTTTCAGGCAAGAGAAAAAAAAAGAATTCAAGCAACTCATCTAACTGGCAAGTATGACAAATGGAGACTAGTCAATTCTACATTTTTCTGCCAGAAGAATTTCTTTTTTAGAATGCTTATTCATACACAGTAATATAAAATGTGTCATGGAGTCAGAGTTTGGAAGGGCGATTTTCTACTTCATCCTTCTGCTCAGAGCAAGGTCAATGTGCCCAAATGCAGGTTGCTCAGGATCATGTCCAATCAGGTATTTAATAGATCTAAGGATGGAGATTCCACAACTAGCCTAGGCAACTCATTCCAGTGTTCAATCACCCTTACAGAAACTAAGGTTTTTTCCTTTGTTTTAACAACATTTCTTACATTTCAATATGTACCTCTCATCCTTTCATGTGGACATCACTGAGAAGAGTTTGGATCTGGCTCCAGTACTCTCTGGCCCTGATAGCCATTTGTACATATTGAACCTTCTCTTCTTTGGGGTATACAGTCCCTGGTCTCAGCCTCTCCTTTTATGAAAGATTCTTCAGTCCATTAATATACTTCACGTAATTATGTGAGAAAAATATTTTTAAATAATATAGCACACATATTTACTCCCTTGGCAAATATGAAGCTGTCATATTTCATAGTAGGAAGTATTTATACTTTATAGCTGAAAGTAGTTTTTCCTTTGTTCTTTAGCATGTTTACCCAAATTCTGGCATAGTTATTTCCAGAAGATTTTTTTATTGTTTAATAAATCATGCCTCTGAACCTACTTAGGACTTTTTCTTTTTCTCCTTTTTTTTTTTTTTTTTTTTTTTCCAGAAAAANTGTAACTTCTTTGGGCTTTTTTTTTTTTTTCTTTTTTTTTTTTTTTTTTTTTTACCAGAGAAGATGCATTTCTTGTGCTCTGTTAAGCAAGCGGAGTTTCTCCCAGAGAGGTATAGTCGTGCTTGCTTATTTTTCTGTTTTCTTCATGCACTGCAGGAAAAAACAGTGAAAAAAAACCAACACACAAATCTCTTTCCTCCTAGAGCTCAAGCTTGTGCCTGAAGCAATAGGTCTAGTCATCCTCAAAGACCTGGTCATTACTTGTTGACCCCATTATTTTAGGCTGGTTTATTTTCATAGAAAAATGAGTCCCAGCTGCACAAGCACATTTGCCAGTCATATGTTGCAAAGTTATGTATAAGAGTACATATTTTCCTATTCCACCCTCTACTAAATCTCATTTCTTTTAGGTCCCTAAAATGATCACTGCTATTTAATCTAATCTCAGCTCCCAGCTATTACTAAGCAATGACTTATTTTTTAAGCACAAGGTCCTATAACAAAGTGATATCCAGTGAATATAAAATTCTCCTAATTTTCACTGCATTGAACCAGTTTCTTGAATTAAACCTTACCTGAAAATCTTAGTGTGCTCTGCAACTTTTGTTTAATTCTACATATGGTGCATTGTGATGACATGTAGGGTTGGTGATATAAAAATAACCAATTTGTACTCAATTTTTGACTGAAATTCTCTCCATAATTCAGCATGCAGACTGAGAATGCAAAGGAAGAAAGGTAGCTAAATTTGTTGGTTTTTTTTTTTCTTTTGGTCTGTTCAAGGCAGAACCACAAGGCTATTTAAACATAGTTTTAGTCTTATTTTATGTTTGAAAATCAAATCCTGTTTCAAATGACAAAATTTAGAAAAAAAAAAAAAAAAGGAACTTTTCACATCTTTACTGTGTTTGATGCAGAGGTTCCTTGACTATTGTGTTGAAAATGTTAAGGATCAGTATTTTGCATAATGTGCTAAATATATATATTACAAAATATTCTCAATATCCTAGGAAGATGTCATGATCCTTGTGATACCTTATCTATGTAAGGAAGGAGTAACGGAGGATGGGAAATTTCTGCCTAAATAGTTGCCTCCGTCTACCCATCTAAGCTTTCTGGGGATTTTATCCCATCAATGTCATAATAACCATTATGTTCAAATACTGTCCTTTTAAAATTTAAGAGCTGTCTTGGCTAATGCAATTTGAATATAAATTCTGTCACAGTATAGGAGATGTTTAGTTCCTTCATCAGATATATGAACAAATGGACATTTTAGACCAAATTCTGGCACATGAGTCAGGAGATTACATTTGAATTGAGCTCTATTTGCATACCTTTTACACTGATCATGAAAACTAACTGAAAAACATCACCCTGTCTGTCAAATACTTATCAACCTATAAAACACCTACCAACTTTATAATCAGGTCACGTCTTCCAAAGTAATCATTTTGCAGAGTTATAACTTTCCTTGATCAATACCAATATTTCTTCACAATTCATCTGAAAATTTAAACTTTTAAAATGCATCAAAATAAATTCTCATTTTACAAAAGCTATTACCTTGAGCCTGGCAGATTGTGACCAATTCACATTCCTTAGTATTGCAAAATTACAAAAGTAGCAGTTTACATCAATGAAGATATTAAGCCTGTAGTTATGCATGTGACCACTGTGATACACGGTCTTCTGCGTACCAAACCCAAATTTTGAGGAGATACATCTTTAGCTCCCAATGAACAAATAATACATAGGAAAAAAAATTCCTAGATGTAATCTTTAATCTTCCAATAACGTTCAGATGAGTTCTTTGTGTCCATGGTTACAAAGTCATTGTGCAGAGATTCATTTTGAGCATTGTGAATAATGTTACTTTTTAACCTTACCCTTCAACACTTAAATTTCCTCTGTCAGATTTCTCTGACAAAACATATGGTTACATGTAAGTCATGAAACCCAGCACTTAATGTGATCTTGCATCTAGGAAATTATCTGCTTGATGTAGAACTTCATAGTCAGAAGTATGGATATGCTCATGTAACTACTAGTGGCTGATAGAGAAAATTAGGATCAATTTCTGTTTAATGCAATATATTTGTATCTGTTATATGCCCCAGAAGAGAACATTTCATATACTTATTCCACACATTATCTGGGCATGTAACAGACTTCAACAGTGTCCAAAATACAGAGGAAACTTTACCAGCAGTATACCATTTTTGCATTTTAGTTTTTATATAAAAAGCATGCAATTTTGAATCTACCTATAATTATAATTTTATATATTATAATTTCTGACACAATGTCCATCACTTTTTTTAAATGCTAGGAATAAAAGCATTATGTCAGTACACAGACAGGTACAAATATGTATATTTATATGATAAATAAAATCAATCCCTCTTTTCCCACAATCTCACCTTATTTCTAAGAATTGAGATGGTTGTAATTTTGTGCACTAAATATTCTAGTAGAAAGAAAGTTTGATACTTACTTGTTCAGACCATTACGGCTCATCCTGTTTGCCAACATTTCACACAGAAGTGTTAACAACCATAAAGGGTCAACTCCTCCTTGAAAGCTGAACACAATTTTTCTAGTTTATTTTCATGGAAAGACTATTCTAGAAACTTGAACTCAGCTGAGCAGAAGGCTTTATAGAATATTAAGCTGCATAATCTTCAGCAAACATAAAACAGAAGATTTCTTATTATTAAATACTATTTCTTTTTGCAAGCTATCCAGGTGTGTAATAAACCATTGGGTGGTATTGAATATGACTATTGTCAATATTCTGTTACATTTCTACCTATTAAAATCAGTTTTGGGACAAGAAGAGATGCTCAATGTTGTCTTCAATGCTCATACTATGTCAAATGTTCATGCAGTTGTGCACCACCACATCCCCTACATAGTTGTTACTTGTTCCAACTATTATATTTCCTTATTACTGTTAACTGTAATACTGTCATTACTACTGAAATATTTCCCTTTATAAGGTAGTTAAGGGAAGGCTTAAAAAGTAACATTCATTTTTCATTGCAACACTCATCTAATAATTTTTAATATGATTTTTATCGTATAATGTCACTTATTGCAGAATCATTTTTAATATGTTCTATAATTGTTATAAGGATAAATTAATTCCTATATGAGTATTATTTAAAACTACTTTATGATAGTAACTCACATATTACAAATATATCATATTTTAGTACCACAAAAATAGTGGTATAAGTAAATATTTCATCATTCTGTTTAACACAACATTTAACATTGGACAGAATTAATAATACTTAAATATGTTTGCTTTTTCATTATCATATGGAACATAAATCCAAGCTAGTAGATTATGTATAATGTAATGTGATTAAATCTCTTTCTATTTTTTTTATTTCAGATGTTCTTGCCTCATTTTCTTATTGATATTTTAATGGAATTTCTATACTACAAACTTATACAAAAGTATCTCAAATCCAACTCTCCAGTTCAGGATACATACAGATATTTATTCAAATGGCCCCTGGTTATAAGTGCTCAGACTGGGGAGCAGGGAGAACATGCATAATTAATTTACTTTGAAATGTCATAAAACTCAATGATGTATAATGAAAAGCACAGCAATAAATATATAAATATCACTTCATTCCATCATAAACTCTGATGTGACAGAAATAATGATGAATAGTAATGTAGGATGAAGTCTATTCTTGATAATAAAACATTTTTATCAGGTAAGTCAACTTTATGGTGTTCAATATGGCATATTTCTTTAAGACATGTATGTGGATGGGTTCATATTCATCAACATTTAAAATCTGACAGTCCTACAGATACTTAATTATCCTAAATGACTTCAGGATTATATTTTACTGTGGTGTAAACTTAAATACACATTGATAGGAAGAAAACTTCCAGTAATTTATTTTAAATTGTGTTCTCATTCAACACCACATAAATAAAAACAATACAAGGCCTTAAAACTCTTTCCATACTTAAATATTTGCATTTTTTGTTAAATAGTTTACATTGAAAATACTGAATCATGCAATATTGCTAAAACAGTGTGATTCTTTCTTGTAAAATATAATCAAAGCTAGCAAGAAAAAAGAGCTTTAGACCAGAGAAACTAATGGTTTTTAAAATTGGACAAACAACTTTTGCTTACTTAACGTTAATCTTTCCTCTTAAATGTTTTTTCTTGCACATTTTGATCATATTGTATAATCACAAGTAAAAATTATCATCAGGTATTAGAGCGTTTACCATAAATTATATTATATAGAACTTTAACCCTCTGTTTCTCTGCATGAAGTCTTCTATATATCCCTGCTGTCTTTGGGATGAGTAGAGGAACTGACCTTTTGAGATATTTGTCAGGTTTTTTCCTATGAATTTGTGTGAAACAAATAAAATAAGTCTCTATGCTTTGTTTCACATTCTGCCTGGACTTTCAGAATCCAAGTATACATTAGCTGAAGTGAAAACTATCATGAGGGATACTCTTAACAGCCTTTTCTCAAATCCTAATGCAGTCCTCATGCACAGCATGACAATTACAGTGAAAAAGTGTCTGCTACATTTGCTGTGTAAAGGGAACTGCAGAACTGTGTCACTGCAGATACATACTAAAATGCAAAATAAAAAGATACCCATGGGACTGCTTTAAAATTATAAATTGGTATAATTTATCAGAGTTCATCTGCCATATGGAGACGCCAACAGATGCAGAATTGAAACTGCCAGCATTAGCACAATATCTGTATTTTCATTCCTGACTTCCTCACACCTTTCAGCATCAAATAAGTGCATTAAATCTAAAGCTCTCAATCTATGTACGGGAAAGTTCATGGTTTTGAATCCTTTTTTAAAATTCAAGTTTGCCTCAGAAAGACTTATGGTTATCCTGAAATGTCATAAAAATCGGTTCAATTTAAGAATAGTGAGAAATTATATGTAGTTAGCAATTATAACAGCAGCATGTTTTTCTAAATAATTGGAACTCTGAAGTTATACTGACAATAGTTCACACCATGAATGCACCAGAGAAAGTGAGGAAAGTGGTGAGATTCACATGATGAATTTTCAGTACAGAATCAGATGACCTGAAATGCTTATTTCCTGACTAAAGGGACTAAAAAGTAATACTTGAATAAACCATGACAAAAAAATTAAAACTCACCACAGGCAGTATAATGCACCTTTATTAAGATTGCCAGGCATATAAAATTTTTCTATTCTATACACAGTTTCTTTAGCGTAAAGAAATTTGAAGTGTCTTGAACACTCACATCATCTTTTGAATTTGAAGACCTTATATCACATATCTTTTTTTCACTCATCGAATTAAAAAAATTGATTTATTTATTGTCACTAAACCTATGTTATTTTCAATCAGTAAGTCTCAATTAATTCTTACCACAAGTGAATCTGATAAAGGGTCATCTCTTACTGGTTCAGTAATGTGAGTAATAAAAATAAAACCATGACTTTTGTAATTTGTTTACCTCTAAAAAAAAATATTTTGTTCCAGAGCAATTCTGCTGTTAGTATATTTTCATTCTATTTCTTTTGTGAACTTTTTCATCTCTTTAATGTGTTTTCCTCCGTGAACACTTTAATACTGCTTCATGATTTTTTAACTTTTAGTAATCGACTTCCATTGTTAGTGACTAGCCCACCAGGTTTCAAATAGCCATATAATACCCTCTTCACACATGTAGTTCTTGTCCTGTTTGTTGACATACCCAGATCTGTCTTTGGACTTTGCAAACTTTGCAGTTATTTCTTCTTGACTATATTCAACTATCTCTGTGTAACTCTTTCACAAACAGTTATAACCTACTTTAATATTGTGTTATCATTAAATATTCCTTGGTGTGTTAGAAGTAGGGATGGCAATTGCATAGTAAGTGCAAATTTGTGCCGTTTGATTTTCAGGATCTTTGCAGTCATGGTAACATGGAAGGTTGCTTTTCTCTAAAATGGACTCCATTCAGTGACAGTGGTGTGTTTCTGAACATCTGTCTACGGCTAAAGGTCTTGAAAATGTAGTCAATCTTATTTTATCTTCACAGCCATCTATTATAAGAGTTTATTCAGTCCTTCCACCTACATTTTTGAGGGTGGGGGTTATATAAAAAGAATATAAGAAAAACAACACTTGAAAACCTTTACTATTCTAATTCCTTGGCCTCACTTTTGGTGAGTTTGACAAATTCTTGACATTTTAGGAGGAATCTGTCAAATCTATCATGATGGATGAATAGCAGATTCCACTGTGTTCACCTTTGGCTTTTATTCGGCCTCAAATAAACTCCTGCTGCTCTTTCCTCTTTCATCTACCTTGGTCTCATTTTTCCTGTTTCTCCAGCTGTAGCTGTCTCACATCATCCTTTTCTATGCCCTTGCAATACTAGCTGTTATTTTCTTCCTCGACTTCTTATTTTTCTTTTTCTATTTTATTTGCAAACTCATCATTTATACTATCTGTTTATAGCCAGCATCTAATCTTTTTCTGAGTATTCTTCTCCTCAATTTTCTGTGTTCTAGGAGACTTTTCAATAAGCTTCTCAAATATAAACTCCTTCCATTTACACAGCAGCTCAGTAGCCACCAGGTCTTTATCAAGTTACTCTACGATGTTTCACTGGGGTATCATTCAAGATTATCATTCAAGAGAAAAGGTGACCTCTTATTGTGTAACCATTGCTGTCTCCTTCATTCTTTGGACTCGCTGTAGCTCTGCATCACTATAAACATATTTTCCTTAGTTTCAACTCTAAAAAAAAGTCTATTTTTTCTCTCAGATATCACAAGGAACAGGATATAAGTAGAGATATGACAAGGAAAAGAAAAATGGTGAGACAAGAAGGGGACAAAAAACCCAAGCAGAATCTATGTCTGTCACAGCACTTGAATAAATAAGAACTAACAGAAATAGGAAACTATCTGACGGAGTTCTGTATGATTCATTCACAGTTTGCTGTTTTGGTTATGAATAAGATTCACAAGGAAAGTGGATGAAAAATTGTAAATAAACAATTTAAAACTTAAATCAGATTAAGATTACCTCAACTAATTTGTATTCTCATCTAGATCTGACCAATTGACTTAATTGGATCTATATTAATTTACATTGTCTGAGAAATTTGTCTATTCCTGGTTATGGCATTAATTTAAATAGGGCACATATCATGTCTGATAGGAAAGCCAAGAATTTGAAATGCATGACAGGCTATCCTGAAATATTTATTGTCGTCAGTGAGTAATTATCATCACTTCCAAAATCACATGCAACAGATATTGAATCTGTTTTCATTTGCTTATGAAGACTTCTTTTTGACAAATATTACCCAAAAAAAATTGTATGATTGTAGTTTACACTAAATTTCAAAGGAATTTTGACTTGTGTGAAAAGTTAGGAAAATGCTATAATTAAACTGTATTCTAGGAAAAAGTTATATGGTATTTTTTTGTGAGTTTGGGGAGGAGGTGTTTGTTTGGTTTTGAGTTTGCCTGTTTTCTGGTTTGATTTGGTTTTCAGCTAGGAATCAAAAAGCCAACCAAAAATTCCAGGATGCTTCACAGTATTTCCTCTTTCCCTGTATCTCATCACAATGAAATATCCCTAACAGTAGCTTTGTGTTGCCCTTCATTTTATGCTGAATTTTGAGTTACATTCTTAGCTAGACATAAAGTACTCAGAGATATCAATATAAATAATGCTAACACATCAGCTTCCCTTTAATAAGCCTAGATGAATCTTCACTGTTATGAATGGATATTATGGGGTTTAAATAAGTTCCAACCTCTGCGTAGGCCTATAGCAATAGATAGTAACTTACTGAGGCGGCCTGCACCCCAGAACCCACTTCCATTCCCAAGTTCTTTTAATAATGGCTGATTCAGTGTATTATAGAATAAATCATTTATTCAATAGACACAAACTGAACAGACAAGAGACTTAAAACAGAATATTACTACACAGGGAAAAGAAAAAACTATTAATAGTTAAATATACAGTGCACATTTACAAATACAGCTAGCGGGAAAAAAAGTAGAATTAGGATTCAATGTATCTTACCATCCAATTGTCGAGGATGTTCACATACATCAGGTCCTACGTCTCCCAATCTCCAGAGAAGTTACCACAAGGTTCGCTAATTCCTTGGGGAGAAATTATCTCAGCGCATTAGTAGAATGTGCAGGAGAAACTTCTGACTTTGTGGTAGATAGGTGATACTTTTATAGAACAAAAGACATGCCTTCTGTCACGTACACATTTTTTATCTCTTCTCCCATCTGTCCAGATTCCTGGCATGGGGTCTGGCAGACTGCTGGTGCCAGGGTGTGACCCCCTGGTGATTTGTGATGCCAGCTATGCATCTCAGTGGGAGATAGGAGGGGGAATCATCCTGCCACACTGTCTCTAAAAAAAAAAAAATCTGTCAAGTTTTTTTCACAGTGTTCAGTTCAACTCTGCTTAAGCTACAGTGGAAGGAAACACCTACATGGCTTTGCAAGTGCCAGCTTGTGCTTTACACGTCTTGTGCTAAGCCAGAGCTAAGAAAGTGCTACTGAACCATGCTGACCCTGTTTTGTCCCTGTACTTCTTGCCTTGATGTGTCCTGGAGCATCTATGTTTTCTGAGGCATCAGAAGTTCAGGTTGTGGATAGCCAAAAAACAGGAAAGACCAAAGCAGGGATTTGGAATCTCCCCAAAGTGCAGAAACAGCTCAAGAGAGTTCTGACAGTGATTCAGCTTGTTTCCTTGCAGTCAATGGAGGGACTTTGTTTCTGTTCATTTGGAGTCAATATTATTCTGATGTTCATGGGTCCAGTTTCTGCATTAAATTATACTTATATTGTCCTTAAATAAGAGAGGTGAAGAGCCAAGCTGATACATCCATCTGCAAGTGGAGGAAAAGTTCTTTGTATCTCTCTATCCTTCTGACCTTCTTTTATTTCCATCCCCCACCCAGCCTCATTCTTCTACAGTTCAGGAAAGGAGTTAGCAATCTTTCAGAGTTATGCTCACCTTTCAAATGCTATGTTTTTCTATTTCAAATTCTCTCTCAAAATACCTTATTCAGGACTCTCATTTCCTATCTGCTTGATATTTAGTCAAATTATGGCCCTAAATGAGAAGATACAAGCAAACTCACAACAGCCAAAGGGATACCAAAAGATAAAAAAATGTACCTATTTATAACAACTTTGTTATTTTTGAGTGGACTTTTACTTATTACTAAAAGGCATTATAAGGTACATCTTAAAACAAAACTGCCTATTCATAAAATTAAATATGAATCCTCTAAATAATTTTTTAAAAAATCATTATTTTACAAGTTTCTCAGTTAAGGGTGAGTAATGCCTGAAAATGTCACAGGCTGCTTGTTAAATCAGAGATGACAGAAATTCAGGCAAGGGTGGGGTTTTTTTCTATCAAATCTCTTCAATAAATACTGGTAGATCAATCAGAATAATTTCTTTTCATAAAGAGATTTGCATATTTTGCTGCCAAGTGAGTATAAATTAGGCATAAATTTTCATGAACTAAGTGTTATTTCGGAATTATTTCGTAGATGTTTCCTGATTTTCCTATACATATATCGAAAAATACACGTTTCCTTTCAGGACAGGAAAAAGATGCAAGAGTTAGGGCAGTGCATAGAGATTTGGTGTTTTACTAGTTTTGCATGAATCGAAGGAGTTGGACTTGTCAGAATAGATTGATTCAAAGCTATGCAGAGTTGCAAGGTTTGATCTCCCTAAAGAGCCTTTCTTTTGCTTTATTTACTGTTTTTTACAGTACAAGCCAGAGAAAATTTGCAATCTGATTGCTGGCAAAACTCTCACATCCCAATTAGAAAAGGACTTCCCCCATGCACTTTTTTCTTCTAGCTAGAAGTCTGAATCTAGTTCATCATAAGCATGTTTCTATTGCACCATATGGTCTCCAATGGTGAATAATACTTTCCTGATAGAAGTATATGCAGACCTTCTGCATGTAAGAGTGCAGAAAATAAAAGCCAAAGCTTTTGATAGACATTTGACTGTTCTTTCCAGTGGTAGCTGTCATTCTCACCTACAATAATTCTATTAGTCAGAACTCTAAACCTTTTGCTGCATGTATGATCATTAAAATGGTAAACACATGATCTTCCTACCAGTACCTATTTTGCCACCAAATTTTCAATATAAACATTTTCTGCCACTGAAAGCACTCCAGCTGTGCTGCACAACAGGATAAAGAACATATTCCTGTTTATACAAGAAGCTGCTTGCTTTGTCTTCCAACCTTTCTAGCTTTTCCAGCTCTACATAATTATTTTTTTATACAAACAGTTTATGGATTAAATGCAAAAAAAAAAAAAAAGACATAAATTAAGAAATTACTTAGAAGTTCTCAAGACCTTTCCGACATTCATCTGGAATATATTTTCGAGATTTTATCTTTCATTTTCAAGGTTAAAGAGGACAGTTGGAATCTTCATGAGAAAAAAAGTTTCCTGTTATTGACTTCCTAAGGAAAGCGAAGGAGAAAATACTGTGATATGGCTTGGGGGTAGGGGTTTTTTTGGTTTTAATGTGAAGATTTTTAAACTTCCTTCTATTTTGTTTATTCTGTCAGAGTGTATTTTTCACAACAACTACCAGACACAGCTCTTCTAATATGAAAGCACAATTCTGACTGCATTTTCTCTGAGCAGTAGCTCAGAGATTCTTTTTCTTATTTCATGAATCATTCAAAATTTTAGTTACTCTGTGAAGTCAAAATATACTGCATCCTACTTGGCAAAGAGAAAATAAACCAAAATCAAACATAGCAAGATTTTTGTCTTCTTTTCAATAGCACACACTTGATTAACCTTTTGGGTTTTTTTTGTCATTAAGCTGCAGTGCCATGTGTTTCATCAATTTATCCATGAGTTAGAAAAGAAAACTAATCTTTTCCTGCTTTCTCATGAATGTCATTTTTGCTGTTCAGGAATGAAGATCATGGATATCTGACCTCTGCAAATTCATGACTAAAAATGCTTCAAAGTGAATAAGCTTTAATATTAATAAATATTGAGTGACTCTGGAAAAAATATAAATATCATGGTGTTAACAGCTACACATCTGTGTAATCTCTATTTCCCCTTGTTGCTCATCCTAGGATAGTACCAGTGAGCATTACCACACATTAACACATTTAAATCAAGATACTACCCACATAATATTTTATTTTTAATTTCTAGGTTTCATTCTCTGTGGTGTACAATGTACTTCATGATCAACAAATTATTTAAAGGCTGGTGTTAACATATAATGCAATACTTGATCAGACATCTTAGTAGAAGCAATCAAGATGTGCCTGCAATTCATTGCCCTTCAGTAGAAGGGGACATTATCTATCCTTAACTAACTTCAGTTAGTAGAAAAACATAGGTGGAAATAATACTCTAGGACCTTTTTGCAGTCCTTTGGATTCCAGAGGAGACCTTCATGAGTCTTCAGGTGATTTTCATTTAAATATTTAATCAAAATTGCTATCATTAACATCTAAAATTGCACCACAAGCATTTCCATGAAATTAAGAATCAGAGAATCACAAAATGTTTGAGGTTGAAAGAGACCTCTGGGAGTCAACTTGTCCAACTCCTAACTCCCCCATTCAAGCAGGGTCACCTAGAGTAGAGATGGTGAACCATGTCCAGATGGCTTTTGAATACCTCTAAGATCAACATGAAGTTCAAACTTTGGAATTGTTCTTAGCAAGATTTTGAAGACATGGTTGGAGTTGGAGGAGAGAGATTGCTGTTAAGATCACACAGAGTATCATGATGCTAAATTGCATTTGTAGGTATGCTTTTGTTGTCCGCACTTTAAAAGTGAAGCAGTGATAATGTTTTAAAGATGGCTTTCATATCATCTGACTGTGGGTACCCAAACTAAAAAGCTGAGTTCTTTTCCTAGTGTTTTTCTATTCATTTGAAATACTTACTGCACTATTAAGGAACTTACACAAAGTCTTCCTTGGATTAACCTCTAAAGGATCTTCCTCGGATTAACCTCTAAAGGATCTTCCTCTCTCCAGCTGCTTGTAGAGGGAATCTAGGGAGCATAACTACTAAACTAAGGTAGATGGTTATGACATCTCCCAGTCTAGCCCAGAGATATTATGTAAGAAAACAAAATACTGGGTATCTTGTCTTGCAGCTCCTCTCTAGACTAGCTAAGAAACACATTATTCACCTCTGTTCTGCTAGCTGTTAGTATTCAGAATTAAAATGGTCTAAACTGCCTGGGGTAACATGAATAAAACACAAAAAAAACCTACAACTGTCATAATATATATCTGAATGTGACAATCTGTGTTAATTCAAAAGGTCTGTGTTTCGTGCTTACATTAATAACCTATTTAAAATTCCTTACCACTAGAATAAACTCCATCAGAAACAACAGGAGTGCTCTCAGCTGCAAATGCAAGAAACATATTTTCATAAATTTTATAAACATACCTTGTGGGTACCGTACAAGTTATTTGAAGCAGCAAATTAATCTCTTTGTGATTCTAAACATACCTAAGAGTAGTAAGAAAGCTGTCAATGTACATGTTTTATATTTCTTAAATCTTAAGGTATCACACTGATTGCACAAACTTTTTCCTTTAATCTGTATATATTTAAAAGACCACAAACCAGATCTGTTTTCTTGTTAGTGGCTAATGAGTAGGTCATGCTGAGCTGTCATGGTTTAACCCCAGCCACCAGGTCAGCCCCATGCAGCCACTTGCTCACTGTCCCACCAGTAGGAACTGGGGAAGAATTGGAAAGGTAAAAGGAAGAGAACTTGTGGGTTGAGGTCAAGACACACAAGCAAAGTAAAACAAGGAATGAATTCACTGCTTCCCATGGGCAGGTAGGTGTTCAGCCATCTCCATGAGAGCATGGCTTCATCATGTGTAACGGTGACTTGGGAAGACAAACACCATTACTCTAAACATCCCCCCTTCCTCCTTCTTTCTGCCGCTTTTTATACTAAGCATGATGTCATATGGTGTGGGAATGTTTCTTTGGTCAGTTGGGGTCACCTGTCCTGGCTGTGTCCTCTCCCAGCCTCCCAGGCACCCTCAACTTCCTCCCCAGTGTGGCAGAATGAAAAGCAGAAACGGCCTTGGCTCTGTGCAAGCCCTGCTCAGAAATAACAAGAACATCTTTGTGTTATCAATCCTGTGTTCAGCACAAATCCAAAACACAGCCCCATGCCAGCCACTGTGAAGAAAATTAACTCTACCACATCCAAAAGCAGCACACTGAGCTCAGGATGCTTTAGGATGATAGGTTTGAATTAAACTTATCAAAATCACTTAGACCAACAATTGACAATATGAAGGCATCTCCAGTTCAAAAACTCACATTGGAAAGGGCTGATGTTTCATGGGAAGGTGAGAATAGAATTGATACTTGAAGGTATTGAGATTCATTGCAGAGTTTCTGCAGAAAGTGGAAAGACTCCACTTTTGTGTATTGCTGGATTTGCTCAATAAAATTTACATTTTAATCTACAGGGGTGTTCATGTTGTTCAGTCAGAGTAGCAGCAGGTACTCCAGAAAGTGTTCTGCTTACCAGCACAAGTACCCTGGTATTATTTTCTTTTCATGTAATAAAATCTAGGGGTTTTGCCTTGAAATAACAGAGCAATCATATTGAATTGATTCTGCAATTTTGTATTGCAATGTGGTTAAATCAAACCTTGGACTGTCCTAGAGACACAGTTCTAAGCCGCTTTTCTAATGTTTCCCATTTGTTCCTATGAAACAACCGTTTTGCATGGATGTCAACAGACACTCCAAAAATGTGCATCCCTCTGCTCATCTTCACTAAGACAAATGTGAGGCATGCTACATGCCCCTCACTCTTTCCCCTCTTGTCGCACAAAGTTGTCAGTGAAAATATTTTACGTCAATATTTTTGCTGACATTTGCATGCATTTACATATTCCTTTAATTTTTATTTAATACATGTATTTACATGCACCAAAATATTTACGTGTGTTTTTACATGCTGTGTAAATGTACAATGAGATCTAATTTGTCAGCTTAAATTTAACGTAGACTCTCTGATTTCTATAATCCTATTTTTTCTTGTTCTTTCCATTTGATTAAGTCTGTGCTTTGCCCTTCACTACTTCGAGCCTTCCTTAAATAGACCACTCACTTTTCTCTCTCTTTTTTTGGTCTTGACACTCACAAACTTTCATACCTGCTTCTTAATGCTCCCTCATCACCTTGTGTGTAAAACAAATTGAGTTCTCTGTGGCAGAGCACAGTCAGGGCACAAACTCTAATAGCATAATTTTAAAAAGGTCAGAACAGTATTGCTGAAAACTGTGCTTGAACACCTCAAAACTACTGTTCTCATTAACAGGATGGTTTTTCTGATCCAACTGAGAGAAAAAGTCAGTGAATCATTATAATCAAAGGTGCAGAATCATGAGGAGGAAAATGCAACAGAAACAGCAAAATGCTGAAATGTGTTCTGGAATTGTATCAAGTGTTATGCTCTGACAGAACTCAATTTAGTAGAAGTTTTGACATAGACTTTAACAGTAAAAGTCCTCAGCTCATTGTGAAAACTAATGTCTGTTTTGTGTGTGTTTGCATGTGTCTTTGTGACAAGCCTATGAAAACATATTACCTTCTGTCTGGCGGTGGCATATATATACACGCATATATGTATGTATATATATACATACATACATACATACACACATACATACATACACACATACCTGTGTGTATATATATGTATATACACTTTTTGCATTAGAGTAGCTCCCTTTCCAAGTCCATACAATGCATTTTGTGAAGTTTATGACTTCTGCTTTGGGCAAGTATATGACAGATCTAAAAGCACAACATCCCCATGTGGGACACTTCTGGTTTTCCTTAACAAAATTAAAAGCTTGCATTGGCTTGGATCCATTACTTCGTTTTTAAATTTTCATTAAGATTGTAGCTGAACAGTAGGAAAACATACTTGTCTATACTCTTATACCTTATCCTAAAAGCACAACATGACAGTTAGAAGGCAAACTGCCTGTGGTTAAATTAGAGATGATATGTGAATGCAATGCACTCAGTTATTAAGACATAAAATTTAAGGAGTTTTTATTTTAAATCCCTATTTTCTTCACTGAAATAAACAACATCTTAACCCTGCAGTTTCAACAAAAAGAACAAAGCAAAGTAACACTGTGGTGCCTCTTTTTTGTCCTCAAAGTGGTCCTGTGGATATTTGATATACCAATACTGCTAAAATGTAACAACACACACAGGCTAAGGGCATCTGGTCTGTCAACTGCTTCCTGAAGCAGCATTGTTTACTGATTAAGGATTAAAGGTAAAGTTTTGATATGTGATTTTGGGGTATTGCATTTGAATGTCTGATTTGTGCATGTTTTTGGTTAAGCTAAAGTAAGGAAACTGGTAAAATATACTTCTATGTATCACAAAGAAATTAGAATTGTTGCTATTGGGATTTTTCACTCCATATTCATTATTCTGGAATACTAAAACATGATTATGTACTAACAGTTAAACTATCCAAGCAGATGATTAAATACATGCTATCAATTCTTTTATCTAACTTAAATTATGGTTAGAATATTTGCTGAAAATAAAGAAGGATAAAAGCTTATTTTAACATCTGATTTAGTTCTGTATGTGACGGCCTTCTGGCTTTATTAAATCAAGCATAAATCTCTCATTGACTGCAATGAAGACAGTATTTCATCCTGCTTATATCACTATAGTGCAGCAATATATACTCCTTTCTTTGACAATTGTTTTTTATACCATGTCACTCTTCACAGTTAATGTCAGAACTGAACTCCTTCTGTATAAGATGACACTAAGTGTTTACTCCTCTAGAAACTTCCATCATATCACGCAAATTAAATCCAGTGGTACCATTACATGATCCTACACATACAATTTCTTCCTAAAAAGATATGAATGAAAAACAAGTTAGAAAAATCTACAAGATCTCAGGCAGCCCACAAGGAGCTGCAGCGTAAGCCAGAAGCACAGGCAGGCAAAGGCCTCAAAAACACCTTTTCATCTCTGACCCCTGCTGTGTCATCCTTCCTTAGAAATTTCAATTACTCCATTCTGTCCTGTCCTATATCAAAAGCCTCTCTATCAGATGAAAAGACTTTAGCAAGCAAAATATTTCAATATTCAGAAAAATTTAAACATGAGGTACAGGTAAGGTACAGCAGGCGCTAAGGAATGGGTGGTGCCCGAGGCCCCATACAGACAGAACCTCTACTGCTGTGCCAGCTCTTTCAAGTTCTGCAGGGCTGGGGGCTTCTCAGCCTTGACATTTGTTTTCTTCTGATCTACATCTCTTCCTGAATTCATATCATTCATGTCTCCAGGCACTAACCAGGACATCTGAGTAGTAAGGGGAGAAAAATATTAGCCAGATATGCTGACCCCCCCTACACAAGAGCATTAAATAGTGTCCCTTTGAAGCTGTTTTTAAAATATCTTTTAAAAAATCTTTGAAATATCTCACAGAGAAAGAAAAAAGACGATATATGATTTCAAATAACCACCATTATCTTCATTTTAGATTTACTTTTTCTAAGGTTGCTCCTAAAAAACTTGAAAGAATTAAAGGTTGTTATTGTCAGTTATAGGAAGGAAGGATACATACACAGAACAGTGTAATGGAAGTTCATCACCTACTCAACCGAAGTAGCTCAAAACTCTACTGCATTAAAGATAAAAAATGTCAATTTCAAGTAAAGTAACTTTTAAATATAAGGACTTTTTGTGTGTGTGTGTGTGTGTGTGTGTGTGTGTGTGTATAATCACCATTTCTAGCTTGTATTGGCATCTTTGATAAGAAATAATGCTTTTAGTAAAGCATGTCTTCAATCATCATTATGCATGTACCAAAGAGAAAAGTAGAAGCACTGCAATAAA
This sequence comes from Orthonyx spaldingii, assembly GCA_013397795.1. Taxonomy (NCBI): domain Eukaryota; kingdom Metazoa; phylum Chordata; class Aves; order Passeriformes; family Orthonychidae; genus Orthonyx; species Orthonyx spaldingii. Next base: position 195,526 of record VZTJ01004985.1, read on the forward strand.
AATTGGATTTCAGTTTTAAGCAACAACTTCCATTTTGCTTAAATGTGGAGCACTACAAAAACTTGTCATACCTTTAAAAAAAAGATTAAGCCTTTTTTGTTTTTAATGTCATGATCTCTATCAAATATGGTTTTTCTAGGACAAGTGCCTAATTTTCAGTTTCATTCCTGTACAACTTGAGGAACAGTATTGCAAGAACCAAAACCAGCAGTTCCCACTTGGCCATAGGAGAGCTGGGAGCTGAGGAAGGAAGGGGAATAAAAATTGTCTAGTTTCTGCTTAATACAGGATTCAGAAAATAAAATAATGTGTACAGTTGAGCTTGCTAAATATTATTTATCAAATACATTATTCATTGAATCTTTGTCATTTTTCATTGACTAATTTATTCAGCAAATACCGCTTGTGATAGTCAAACAATTCTGCAGCAGTCAAAATACCATTCGTCAAATAAATTATTTGATAAATAATGACATTATTCAAATCCCTTAGTTAACTGCATTTATTTATTTGCTTCTTTATTTTCAGCTACCTTCAACCTCTGCCATGGAGTAAAGCTGCCTAAATACAAATTGATGATGCACATTAAATGCTAACATACAGCCCAGACAGTGCTTATTTCCCATCAATCAATTCTTCTTAAAATAATTGTTAAAGAACAAGTTCTAATTGTTCTTTCCTTCATCTCTTCTTTAATACTTTGTTTGTGTGTTTCCTCTGGTCCTTCTTTTCAGCTTATATAATTTTCTAGATGATAATGGTCTTTTTTTATATAGTTTATATCCAGGAGGTGACACAACATCATTTTTGAGAAATGCTTTTCAACTGCAATCTTTGACTATCTCTAAAGATTTAATTACAGTTTAAATACTCAGATATGAGTTCATAAAAGCAGAATTCTGAGAATGAATGTTGTGCACTAGAAAATTATCTAAGCTCTGCTTCAGTCATTTCTGTGACTGAAAAACAGGGAATTCACAGTGCAGGAACAAACAAGAGTATTTTACAATTAGGAAAATATTAGTATAGACAACTAGACAGCAACCTTATCCATGAGCAGGATGCTGAGCAAATGGAACAAGAATTTTTATTAATTATCATGCCTTCCTCCTTATCTATAGGCCCAGTACGAGATAATTGGAACAACATTTGTAGAATTAGTGACTACTCATGACTGCATCCAAATGCAACCAGAGTAAATTCTGAACATGTGCAATACTGCAGAATTATTAATCTCTCAGGGAAAAAAAAGAAATAAAACCCAAGAAAAAAGCCCTTCAATGCCCAGCAACACGTAGGTTTATCAAACTAAGCAGGGAAAGTTCAGATGATACTTGATAGTTTTGGCCTTTGTCAATAGATGCCTCAGTTCTCCCTTATTGAAAAGGAGCTGTGAATGTTCCTATATGTTTGGATTCTATGCAATAAATCTGCAATGTTTATAAAGCACGTATATCCATGAAAATCAACACAATATTTATTTTTCTGTTTTCTTTACAATAAAATCTTTGTAGAAGTGATAAATAACTTTTGCAAACATTGGCACAAATGGTAACCCTACTCCAACACTATACTCCACAGAAGCACCAAGTCCCAAATGGTACCTACTCAAAAGACTGACTCTGAGTGACAAAGCTCTTAATAGAATCTGCCTCTTAATATTTAACCAGACTGTTAATGATTTAGCTGTAGGCAGCAATGATCTCCGTCAGTTCCTACAACTCACTTAGCTGTCAAGATATAACTTTAATGGCAAAAGTAACTGCATTAACTGAAAATAAGGAGATGTTTAACAAAACTGTTAATAATAAGATTTAAATACCTGAGTGGTTTTTATAGAGAACTTAGAGAACCAAAGTAATCCCCAGCAGTAGTATGATTTATTTACATGTTTTCTGATTATTGCTATGCATAAACAACATTTTGCAAATTCAGCAAGATAAAAGATTGCAATTTTGTAGTAAATTTGCTCTTTATGAGTCACCAATCTATAGTTTAATGAAGAAACCACCTTAACACATCTATGCTGCAATATGCCTGGATGGTTTGTTTCAGATGCTGAGGATATCACGCCATCTGTCTTTTTTCCTGACTTTTTTTTCCAGCATACGGGCCAGATGCTTCAACCACTTAGCTTCTCTGAGGCTGAATACTGTTCCAAAATGTAGAGTAAAGGGCAGCATACTGGTAAAGCTATAGCTAGGGAGAGAGATTGTGCCGAGGGACAGCTCTGCACACCACTGTGAGATGTCAGTTTGTGCACAGCCTCATAGACAAATGAGTTCCAGGAGGCATTGCATTCAAAAATGAGACATGGTTGGTCTGAGCCAAACAGCTGTATGCTTTGACATGTTCTCACTGTAGTGTTCATATGCATATTTTTTCATATTTTATACAGCTTTTGATCTGAATAGGCAGGTTATCACACAAGAGGGAGAAAAAAAAAATAAGATTCAGAAATTATACCAGGAAAAAAAATGACAAAGATGTGTGCTACTTTCTTTGGTGGGAGTTTGCTGTTTCAAACATACAGCAAATATAGGGTCTCACACTACATGTTTCAAAGGACCCTGCACTGAACTGCAAATGCCCAATTCTGCTAACCTACAATGATGAGAATCGGAGGCAATTGTCTTGATAAATGAGATGTCTCCAGATTTGCTTGTCAGTAAACAAGGAGAGCAGGACTTGGAGTTGAGGGTAGTCATCATCTTGTAGGAACAGAGCCAAAGCCTGGGCATTTCCACAGCTGAGGAAAGGAGACAAGGCATATGCTGCCTCATATGAACTAAATGTCACTTGTCTTCTAAAGTTGTTTTTACTGTAAGACTGGTATTACTTGTTTCCCCACAGTCCCCACAGGTACTATAAAAATTTAATTTCTACTCTAAATATTTAAATCCCAGTCAAACCTGTTAACATTTTGCAGAGTAAACACATAGGAGATGTGCAATTGTTCTGCACTGTTCTAGGCCCCAATGAAAGGCTGCATCAGCCTTAACTCTTTTTGAGTTTTGATGTAGAGATATTTCTTAGTCATTTCAAACATAATATGCTCTGGAATCATTTAATTTTTCCAAGAAAAGCCAGTTACAATAAATTATTGAACTTTTGGGTACTGGAGTGTTATTTCCTGCATGGTGGGTCTTTTGGTTTGGGTTTTTATTTTGCTTTCAATAAATTGAAACATTTATGAATCGGGGAGCATCATCTCAAGTACGTAGACTTTAACAAATATTTCCAGTGTTTAAAATAGCATTACTTAAATTATTAGTATTTGTGTTGCATTTTATCTTATTTTTCTGTTGAGATTAAAATTTAACATACAAACAAAACCTTTACCAGGTCACAGGAAGCCAGAATTTTCTAAGAGACACTACAATTCTTGTGTAACTGATCTTACACAATAAAACCTTAAAAGTGAATTCAGAAGTTCTCATCCATACAAAATTGTGCTAATACAAAAATATATGAAGGCATGATGCTGATCATAGAGGCCTTATTGTCTAAATGAAAATGACCAAAAATGGGAAACAAACAAAAAATTATCAATCTGAATGTTCATGCTAACAAGAAAATCCTATCAATTTCCAAATTAAGCATAACCCAAATGTATGAACCTAGGAAACTTATAAGTCGTTTCCATGATTGCCTTCTTGTATAAAAAAAAGTAATTTGCTGTAACAGATGAATAATGAAAACCTTCAGTCCTAATACTATTCTGACTATTTCCCTTCTAAGAAAATCTGCATGGTTTAATATCTTTTTCTTCATACCATTTGTTAGCTTTGTTAATTATAAAGCAAACAGCCTGAAAACATCACAGCTGAAGGCTATGAACATTGCCTTAAGTGCTTTTATATTGATTTCAGACCATTCTTACTGAGTATGTCAGCATAATATTAGTGCCATAGGCAGGCAAAATGTGTTGATTGGTACAAAATCAATTTCATCTACTTTCATACTTGAATTCATATTTTATTAATGAGAAATCCAAGCAAATACTTTTTGAAATAAAATAACTCTGATCCCTCTTTAGGAGTTCCATTAATTTATAATGTTCTTTAGAACCCGAAAATTGTTCTGGCTTATCCTTTCAATGAATAGGCATTAGTTCCTGTCACTATAAAGAAAAATTTCTTCAGGCAAATTTCCCAAGATTCCCTAATACATCAATTGTTACAGAAAATAAAAACATACTTTAAACAACCTCAGCATGGTTATACCCATAGGCACAATTTGGCCAACAGAAATTTACTATCTGGGAAAACAAATAAATATTTCTGCTTGCTATTTGCATGGAAGACAGCTGAAAAGAACCATATATGTTTATTTAACTTATTTTTATAACTTTATTAATTGAATCTAAAAATTAGCAGCATAATTCCTTTTGATTTATTAAAGAGAAATGAAAATCTATTGCACCAATATCAAAAAAAGTAGAGACTAAAAAATCATGACATTTATATTAATTGCGCTATTTTTGGTGTCTTACTTGACAAAATACTGCCATAAACTTACCTCTTACCATAAAAACCTCAGAGAGATGGTGTTCACTAAGCAACACAATATGAAAAGGTGGAAGCTGAGAGTAATGTAGAGTTGTTAGGGCAGCTTTAAGCTCCCTCTGTGGCTGCCTGGGGGACCAATAGATTTGTAATAATAATGATGTCTACAAGTGGCATTCAGCTGATCTGCTGACCCCTCTTTGGACTGCCAAAAATATTTGGCTTGGACAGTGCACCAAAATTACTGAGAAATTCCCCAGAGGACAAAGTTGTGTACATTATCTCATCCAATGGTGATATCTATCAATCCTATTGTTTTATCCAAAAAAGTCAGCAAGCATCTGTAAATCTGATGAACTGCAATTGACGACTTGTATTGTTGATCCATGGAGAAAGAGCAAGTGGTACAAATTCCAGCTCCCTTTGTTGTTTTCATGTATTTCTGCAACTGCTTTTGCTCCACATAGTGTTTGAGTCCATGACCACCAAGGTTACCAGTCGAGTACCCACCTAACCCACTTACTCTCCACTCTCTGTGGGAGAGGGTTGAAAATAGAACACAAAGGAGAACAACTGTGGTCAGGATGAAGGCAGGGAAGATGCTTACCAGCTCTCGCTGTGGTGAGAACAGTCTAAATCTGGAGAAATTTTAAATTATTTTATTGGTTTGTTGTGTCAACACATTTTCCTCATTTGATGTTGACCTTCATCACACTCTTTTTTGTTCTCTCCACCTCTCTCTTTCTGGTGTTTTATGCCCTGTCTTGAACACTTCTTCCAAAAAATGCGATGAGTGTGACTGAAGGGCTCAGTTGTGCCCTGTGGCGGCTCCCTGTGGTTGAGATGGTCTGTGTCTGGCACAGGGTAGCACCTTGCCTTTTTCCCTCAGAGGTTGCCCCTGCAGCTCCTGCTCTCAACCCCTGGGCACCTGTACCTGGCATAATAATCTTACCTAAGTATTCTCTCCCAGATACTGGAACATGTGGTTGTACAATGCTTCCAATTTGAAACAGCAGGGTTTTGCTTCGGAAATACAGCAAGCTATACCTACCTTTTTTTTTTTCTTTTCATAAAACGTATAAATCACGAATCAAAACAAAAGAAAAAAAAAAAAAAAAGGAAATTGTCTGGCAGAACCCAACTGTGTACTACATAAATCATTCATTTTCCACTCATTTCTCCATCCATCCACAGGCTAATCTGTCCCTGTGTTCATGTGTGTTCCTCTAGGAAAATGTAAAAGTTTTGATGGTTGATGTTAGAAGGCTGTATGTATTTGAGATTGATAGCAGTGCGTTGTTTTCTATGCAAGTTACATTATTTACAGAAATCCCTTCTTGGCACAGTATTCAGTCAATGAAAGAATTATTCTCGTTTACCTTTGTGCTGGCACCTGAAATAAAGTAAATAAACACCAGTGAGTGAAATGTCACCAACTGTTTATTTGAAATCCACTAGGCCTTCATGCAAGATTAGCAGTTGCTACACACTTTAATATGCCAGACAACAGGATTTTGTAATTTTTTAAGTATTCTCTGGCAAAATGGAAAATATAGATGAAATACCTAAATAAATTTGAAGACAAAAAAAAGAGGTCAGGAAAGAGAAAACATTATGTCTTAACAAGCTCTCCTGCTTTCAGCTCACTCATAATGAAAATCATACACTGGAAAAGGTAAACCTGGAGATAGTTTGTGGAAGGTATGGATGATAATGCAAGGACAAAGAGATATGAAAGAATGGCTAAAGAGTAGGCACTTACATTTGCGATTAGAATCAAAGCTTTAATCATACACAAAACAAAGGAGAGACAGCAGAAGCTTTAGAATTTTTCTCAGGTGCTATGTGCCTGAATCAGAAACTATTGTTTCAAAACAAAAAAAAAACCCCTAAATCAACTGCATAAAAGCTCCAAGCTAGACCATAGTACATGGGTCAGAAAATTGATAATCAGGAATGATTTTCTGTAATATTCTCACTTAAATGTGATTTGAGTTAGTAATGAAGAAAAGCTAATTTCATTTCATGGTTGTTTAGTGGACTGTGAGACACATACAGAGAATCATTTCATATGTATTCAATTTGCAGTGGGCAGCATTACACACAAGACTTGCAGACAGTAATCCCAGAGGAGCACTGTTGTGGTTTAACCCCAGGAGGGGGGAGTCTGGAAAGTGAAAGTCAAAAAGCTCACGGGTTGAGTTAAAGACATTTTAATAGGGAAAGTAAAAGCTGCAGTCATATAAGCAAAGCAAAACAAGGAATTCATTCACCACTTCTGATGGGCAGGCAGATTTTCAGCCATGCCTAGGAAATCAGGACTCCATATCACATAAGGGTTACTTGGGAATACAAACATCATCATTTCTAATGTTCCTCCCTTCCTGCTTCATCCCTCATCTTTCTGTGCTGAGCATGGGCCATATGGTATGGGAGATCCCTTTGGTCAGCTGGGGTCTGCTGTCTCAGCTGTGTCCTTTCCCAATTTCTTGTGCACCCCCAGCCTCAGCGGTAGGGTGGGGTGAGGAGCAGAAAAGGCCTTGGCTCTGTGTAAATATAGTTTAGCAACAATTAAAACATACCTGGATTACCAACATGGTTTCCAGCACAAATCCAAATCACAGCCCCATACAGAGGCTGCTGCAAAGAAAATTAACCATATCCTAGCCAACACCAGCACAAACAGCTGAGGATTAGAGGGATAATCTGCTTCCCTGAAGTAGTTCAAGCTCAGAGTAAGGCTGACTGAAACAGCACCACAGAGACTTGTACTGCTCCGGAGTACCCTGTCTCATTTAGGGAGGCAGAAGCAGGGACAAGAATAAAGTAGTATTATTTATAAATAAAACAAAACTCTACAGTAAGTTTCCTTACCAATTGACCAGCTAAAATTATTTTGTATTCACCTATAATGACAGATAACTTCCTCTGATCTTGACAAATCATTCTCCATTGAGGCAGGATTCTATAGGAATTAAAGAATCAGTATAGCAAAAAGAAGAAACAAATTATTTTTGCAACTTTAGTGTTTACAAAATTGTATTGATGATAAATATAAATTCATACATAAATTACAGTAAATTATATACTACTTTTCAAGGATTTTGTTTTATAATTTACTTACATCTATTAAGTTTATGTATTTATAATTATTTGAAATATTTTAAGAAATAATATATACCCAGAAGGTAAAGCAGCTATTTTCACTTGGGAATCTGACCTGTTTCCTTTCAATCTTCAAGCTTCTACTTTTTCTTCTTACTTCATAAACAGAACACACAAGGTGGGGAAAAATAAAGACATTATATCCAAAATCCTGTTTTGAGAAAGACTTTTGATGTACAAGTGTATTATTCTAAAAGGCAAATTCCAAGTATGCAGGCATGAAAACTCTCAAGGATTTTACAACTGTAGATTCTACAGCATAATCAAATTGTTCCCTGAAGGAGTTTGTAAGACTTTGCTGACATGGATGGACAATGAGATGCAAAGGAGTGTGCAAAGAAAGATAAGCTAACCAAATTAACATACCAGAAAAAGCGTCTCAGATACATTTCACAAAGAACAGAAACACAGTAGTGTACACCCTGATTTCACAGAGTTAGATATTTCAAAGGAAAAGAGTGGAGAAAGATCTGAAGGTTAAGAGGTTTTGCCTATGACAATCGTTCCCCAAGATTTCACTCAAGAAACTACAAAGAACAGAGGTGGAACTCAAAATGTATCCTCAAAATTATCCACTACAAATTTGGGACTGCATTTTACCAAGAAATATTCACAAGACATAACATGAAACAAAAATACTGAAACTTATCTCGACATCTTCACCTGATTCTTTTAGTTGGTTCTAACTTGTGCTGTAAAAATCAGAGGAAACGGAAGATTCAGTTAAGCTCTTCTCTGCCAATGAACACATGTACTTTCAGATGTAGAAAGGAGATGAGACTGGATGAAGAAATACAGGAAAAAGCAATAGGATGTTGGAGTTTTCCTAACAGGCAGCAAGAGCCGAGTTGTGTCTCGGGTCATGTCCGAACTGTGGAAGGCATCACCATGCAGAGATACCACAGTAAAGATCGAACATGTTGTACAGCACAGCTGGATACTCAGCAGTCTTATTCACTTGGTTCCCAGAAAGAAGGCACACATGTTGTATAGCCATAAGGCCTGGAAAATTAACCTTATCCTGAGCCAGGCCATTAGATCCACACTGATGCACCAAAACGGGTGTGCTATTTCTTTTCCAAGGGCTGACTTCAAGAGCTCAGGTGTCCAGAGAATCTCTACATACAGCTGCAGTCACATTTTGTTATGCCTTAATTTACAAAGCATCACAAGTCTGGTAAAATGAAATAGGATTCATGACCCCCTTTTCTCAAGTATTTAAGTCATAAGGATAGATTAGTAACAAGTCTTCCAAAATGTTCTGGAAAAAAAGATATTAAAAGTAAGACAAATGTATTGGTAGCTTAGAATTATCACAGTGTTCTCCATCTATGAGAAACAGGCAAAGCTATTGTTTTGAGGGGTTTTTTAAAATTCATATGTCTATCTTCATAAATTTTTTACATCTTCTCCTTATTGAGACCAATACAAATATTGTCTATACATACACATTTATATTGTAGCTTACAGTTTAGGTTTTAAAATCAGAGAATATGATGGCAGTTGAAAATCAGACAGCTATCCAGAAATATTTTGAAGCCTATGTATTCTTTTATTTCAGATATAATAAAGTCACAAAATTTCAGTAAACCCTTCAAGTACTTTGAAAAGGTTACAAGATCAGCTATTCATTTGCCTTTGTTTCATGAAAATATTTTCTGAAGCAACTTAATGAACAGAAAAGTGAAAGGGAGAAAAAAAAGAGATCAAGACTACAACAATGAGATAGATATCAGTAACAAAGGTTATGAAGTGCATGCAGATGTTAATGATTGTGCTGTGTTTGTGGAATGGTTACAGCTCATTTGTGCTGTTTAACATGAACAGCTTGTTTCATAGGGTAAATACATTTTTAAGGGGTCATATAACAACTAAGACTTATATTTTTTAATTCAGATTTATATTTTTTCCAGATTTTTTATACTTTTTTATTTATTGGAGAAGAAATTTACATATAGACCACAACACACACATGCATTCTCATACACACACATGCTATGTGTGTGTATGCACAGATATATCCCACCAATATGGAAGCAAAATGCATTCTGCATAGTAAACAATTTTTTTATAAAATGGATACAATCCTACCATTCAGATTAGTATGTAATTGCATTTTTTAAAATATGCTAAGCAAATTATGGCAACAGTGCGAACTCTGCATTTGGAGCTCTAGCAGTGGACCACACAGAGTACTGTAAACTTGAGTAATAATTTTTCTGTCTGGCTAGTACATAATGCCAATAAAAATTGATCCATCCCTAAAAGAAGATTTCTTTGACTAATAATACTGTGGAACTAATAAAAACAAAATATTTTATTTATGACCTTTTAAGACAGAATGGTATCCACACCCTGTTTCTGTACTCATGTCCCACATACCTGCTCAAAAGAAAACACCTCTGTGGAGTCAAAAGTGTGCTTTCTGCTAGGGATGGGTAGTTTTGCTGACCATATCCAACCATTTTACATCGTCTTTCCTAGCATTGATCCACTTTTACATTCCCAAATAGCACCATTAGTCTGAGAAAAAAATTTTTTAAAAGCAATTTGAAAAATGGAAAGAGGTGATGAATGCTCCTTGAGCATCTCTTATCTTGAAATTTTTTATTCAGGTAACTAATAGCTTCTTTTCAATGGCTACTGAATTCCAGGTGTGGCAGCTTCTTTAGATTCTGATATATAGATACATATATCTGCTATATAAACTTCCTGACGTCCTGTAACTCAGAGCAGCCAGGGAGAACAAACAGGTAAGTAAATAAAGAAGTAAAACCTCCCTTTAAAAAAATTACTGTTTCATTCATTTAACTTTAAATCTATTATTAGGTGCATAGAACTATCTAGAAGAACACTTCTTGGAAAGTTGAGGTTTATACTCTTAGCTTTAGAAGGTGTGAGTTTCATTGGCTTCTGTTTCCTTACTCTGATTTCTTTCACGGATTAGAGCTATGAAAGCAAGCACATAGGAGTACAGACTTATTCTATCCTGGAATTAGTCTTCTAAAAACTGAAAAGACCAGAAATTTGTAGATTTTCTGCTGTATTAAATCCATTAGAGCATTTAATTTGATTAATTACAAATTAATAGTCCCCCTAATCAGTCCATAATATATTTTTACATGTAATAAGGCACATTTAAATATTAAGTATTAGTAATATGAAAAATGCACATGTATTAAATTAAAAGCCTACCAATACTTATCTCTTTGCAACAGAAAGTTCAACCAAAAAAGAAAGCAAAACAGCATAATAAGTCAGAATTCCAAGTAGTAATAAGTTTTACACATCTGAAACATATTTCACTTCAAAAGTCTATGTACCACAGCAAACAGTGAAGTCATCTTCATTGCATATAATAGAAAACTGGCCAGAGCTGTATCACAGTCATCGTTTTCCAGATAATATACCTACAGCAAAAAAGTAGCTCAGATTTTCACTACATCAGAAACTGTCTCAACATCAGTCAATAGGAACTGGATATAAGTAATTATACTTAACAACACTGAAAGGAAAGCAGATCAACAAATGAAAGGGAGAATAGTTTTATCTTTAGGCAATTAGGATGTCAAATAGGCAGCAAGTGTAGAGGAATTAGGAGATAGTGAGGAAAAAGACATCCCATAACTTAAGCAGAAATTACAATGAATGAGAAATTTTTGCATAGGTTTTCAATAAGGTAGTCTAGCTGGTTAATATTCTCATTGAATCAAGTCCACTGCATATTTTGGGATACTTGTTGTTCCTTAAGAAAAACAAAATGTTACCTTTTCAACAAGAGCAAAACATAAGGTCTTTCAAGAAAATAAAGGAAGGAAGAAAGAAACATTACAGACACCTTAGCAGCAACCTTCGCTCCATAGCAACCATTTCCTGATGCAGTGGCAAAAAATGCCACAGAAGTGTGAGCTCATTGAGCTCATTTTGCAGCTTGGCACATTAGGAATGTTTTGCTTCCTTTAGCATCTGAACATATCAAGAGAAGGCTATGTTAGTCTTGCTCTAATTTAAAAGGTAAAAGTTTATTTTGTTAGGTTTTATTTCAAGGATGACTGGCTGGTGAGTGAGTGAAGTCAGTCTAATCTCTCCTTAAGAGCTCAGTCATTAAAATGCCCAAGTTCTTCAGTGGGCAAAAGACATTACCAAAAAACATTACCTTAACTTCAATAAGAATAAAAAGAACAGCTGTGGAAAGTAGAGGGTATATGGGATCCAAAAGTTGTAAGTCCTGCTATATGGGTTTCTCACCAGCTTTAGAGCAGACTGCTCCTCAGCTGCCATATTCAGCACACAACAGCTCTAGGCTCTGAGTTCAGCCCAAATCTTGTAAATACAGAAGCAAGTCATTACAAATTCTATCTCTTTATGCTGTGAGAAATTGAAATGAGAAAAACAGGGCTCTAAACAATAAAAGCATGTGCATAAGTTCTTGGAAAAATATCCATTTTATTGGAACTTGCATGCTTACCATAAAGCCAGATACAGACAAATGCCAGGAAATATTTGTGTTTGTTACAATTGTTGTTTTCAATCCACAAACCAAGAAAATACATATTTACTATGAGCTTTTTTATAGGTGAGATGTAAAATTAGGATCCTGAGATGAAGTTCAAAATATTGTAAGATTCATCTCCAGAAAGATGTGTTTAGTCCTTAACTGAAGTAAAAGAGGACAAAACAGTGCACACTTACTCAGAACCTCTTCAAATGATGTACAAGTAGATCCTGGTATGAAAAAAGCAAATATTCTGCCAGCTTCTCCTAAAAATCTGCCCCTTATGACATATTTCCCAGGGTAAAAGTGCAGTAGAAAGCTTGCAGCTGAATATGTTTGGCATGTGAGAGACAGACTAGAGAGTCACAGAGAGTCACAGAGAGATTCTGATCTTGTTTTCTCCCTAGAAAGTCCCTCATAGAAGAAAATAGTTCAGGATACAGTCAACATATACATTTGCAAGCAGAGAGATCTGAATTTCTTTGTGAGCACCAAGTGAGCTGGGCATAAACTTGTTATTGCCTGGAAAGCAGAGCAAAATTATTCTGTATTGAAATAATCAAAATTCAGACTTCTGAGCCAAGGAACACTGGAATGTTGTTTTATTTTGCATATTAAGTAAGATACTTTTCTCAGCATATAAGACACAAGAAGCATGTTTCCTGTCATGATTATGTCTTTAGTGTCTGTTTTGTCTTTTAAAATCCAGTGACCCTATTACTGCTGTGATAACATGACACTGTGTGTTACTACCTTGTGCTGACTGCAGAGATCTAGTGAGTCGGACAAGTAAAATTCTGTTTCTGAGTAGGAGTGATAGGATGTGAGTTTGGGGAGTTGAGGAAGAACACGACAGTCTGAGTAGAACAATTAATGCTGTATCATATACATTATTCATTTTTATATAAAATTCCAGTGTTGGACAAGGTAGGGAGTTGTAACTGGAGATATTACATAAAAATCTTTGGTCATGGTATAATTAAAAGAGGAGGAAGAATTAAGGGAACCAACATTTATATTATATCTTTAAGTTACAAAGCAAACCAACTGAAAAGAACAGAGGACATCCTTAAAGACAACATTTTTAAGTCCAGGCTCAGAACTACAAGATCAGCAAGACAGGTAGCTTGCCGACTAGTCTCATTTTCAAAACAATTTTTATATCAGGAAAGCAAAAATTATTTTCCATTGAGCATATTTTTGTCCTTCTAAGCTAAATTCTGGGTCAAAACTTTTCAGCAAGGCCTGGGCCCTAGATGAAACAAGTGGCTAGAAATCCAACTGAAAACTTAACTAATGAGAGTTATGCTGATAAAATGGAATAAAAATTGATTGTATAGCTCACAGAAGTATAAACTTAGAAATATTTCAAGCACTGCACAGTTGGTATTTTAAAACATGATCAAGCTATTTCAAACAAAGAATGTCTAATGATCAAACTGCTGGATCTAAATCAGAAAAAAAAATATATAATTTTATAATTTTGTATTTCAAAATCAAAATAAAAGGTTAAATTTAAGCCCTTGGTAGTATGTATCACCAGTTATGGATGAACATCATCAAATGAAGAAAGGTTTTTTCTTGTCACATTATAATATAAAATGTCAACACACATGGATGACTTTTACAAACTTGTACATACCTGAAATTTTCTGGTAGATTTATGCCAATAATAATACAGAGTGCTTTCCACTCTGTACATAAATTCCTTTATATATATTGTAAGCTGTTAGCAATTGCCAAGAACTGTTGAGGCTTCTCCTAACGCAAATGTAGAGCCCCAAGGTATGAGAGAAGAGACTTTTAGATTTGTAATAGTGTTGAACTACAGACTTTGTGATTAAACCACCGTGATTTCTTTTTATGTGAATCATTGTTAGAAGCGCAGTTTAGGACTGAGGATTGACTCCCAGACATCTCCATTTGTGTTATACATAGGTTTACTACATATACATAGGTTTAGCACTACTTCCAGTGTTTAAACAGGAAAGAATATAACATTTTCCCATCAGGCGAGGTCAGCTGGGGTGATAGAGCCTGCCTTCTGCTCTCCCCCAGCCTTCAAGACCCTCACAAGGGATCATGTCCATGAGGAAAGAAATGGTAGAGTTGTTGCTGTTACCCAGCAGTCGGTACTGTCACCAATGATCATACTTTCTGAATCAAAATAACTACTTCTGAAACCTAAATAACAGGGATTGTTGAGAGAGAGCCAAAGAAGTTGGGAACAATACAAAAAAAAGAAAAAGAAAAGCACAGATTAGACAGATCAGATCAGGGCTCTATTGTCTGTTCTTTATATTTCACAAGCTTTTCTGCATTTCCTACTCTGAAATTCTAAAAAGCCATTTTTTCGTATAGTAAATGAAAACCTCACAGGATGTTTTCAAGAAGATCTAATATGTCCATTTCCTTCTTAATTGTACAAAGCCTGTGAACATTGACAGGAGAAAACCTTCAGGATAAGAAAGCATCTCCCTGCCCTCACTTACCCAGTGGAAAAGGTGTTTAGTTTCCTGTGCATTATAAACTCTAATGTTCTTCTGTGCACGTGTTTCTGAAAAAGCAGAGAATAATACCAGATGCTTTACTGCTTCAATTACACAGCAACACAAAGTGGTAACACATCAATAAACATAGCACAGAAATTCTTTGTTTACCCCCAGATGTTAAGATCTTGTAAATTTAATTTAGTTCCACATTACATTGGAGAAAACACATTCATAGCTTTTTACCTGTTTTGCATGAAATGTAAATCTTAATCAATTGTGTAATCTTTATATAAAAATAGCTTAAATGAGGGTTATTTAGGTCAAAAAACTCAAATGTTAAGACATGAAAGATTTACATTTCCTTGGACAATTGTAACTCTTTTGTCATTATGCTTATGTAATATGACATGATCTTCAGCTACAGGATCACATATATTCACCACAGGCTATTGCCTCACTAGGATTAAAGCTGCATAGAAAATGAAAATGTGACCCTTCAAGTGTGTACCTTTGCAAATGAAACATTACTGGGCCTCTAATAATTTTTTTTTCAGTTTTGTTTAGCTACATACTTTTGTGGCCAGCAGCAGAATACTTGCACTATTTTAAGAATTTACACTCAGGATAAATTAAGCATCTTTGTTTTATTTGCTTTCACCCTGTTGAAAGCTAGCATGACCCTACAAGCCCTTAGGACAAATTATCTTCATATCTTTCTTGATGCCTCCATAACTATGCCTGAGTTTGCACACCTTATTCAATACAAAATAAACAGATCTAAACCACAATCATTCAGTACTCTGCTTGTTTTCCCTAAAATATTTCTTCCATCCAAATCACATGGTTTTACTGAAATTTGAAAGTCATCTCAAAAAACCATACACTTCTCTCTATATAGAAATTTCATGTGAACTGCTTTACCAACCATTACATATGGCTTTCCATAGATCTTATATAGGTGAAAAATTAAAAAAAACTTGTCACTATTCACCGGTAATCCTTAATTAGTTCCTGTTGTTAAACTGTTACAATATTTCCATGTTGTCAGGCTCTTCCTTTAACATCAACATGATACCTAGCAAGAAAATGTGCTCTTCTTGGGATATTAGATGTGTGATAAAGAGGTACAGACAATTATTTGAAAACTAACACTGCTATATCAGCATATTTGCAGCAGTTTTATTCTTTCTTTGCAAAGAGGAAACTCAGCGAAATGGTGTGTGTTAACTTCCAGCTTGCCAGCATGAGTATCATTGAGAGCATTTACTACGAGATACCTGGATAACATTTCTTTTCCTGTAAACTGTAGTGGAAAGCTGACAGATTCTGGTCGGTTCCTGTGCATAATGGACTTGTGCTGCTGTTACATTGTTCTGACTGATACAGGGATTATAAATTATTCTTAGGCATACACCCTTAGCTCTGTCATTTCCATGTATTTTGGAAGAGTTCTAAGCATTCATTATGCCCATAACCTAACCTCCCTAAGCATTCATCACCTGACAGGAATGAAGAGTCCCTGTAAAAGCAACAGAAGGAGCCTCTCTGTAAATGTAGACTTTCAGCTGTAACACCAAATTGAGTTAGCCATTTATCTTCTCTCTTTTCCATAGCTTATAGACATAATTTATGAGTTACTCATTTTTAATCTTCTTTCAGTTTATCATTTATATTTCCCCTCATAGGTATTATACCTTTTTGATGCTGGAATTTTTAAACATCATACAACAGCTTCCTCCCCAAAAATGTTTTTCAAAATCTATCCAGGCAAATAAGGCCAAAATTCTTCAGATCAGACATGTCTTGTAATTGCCTTGATTTTTGAGTGCCTCTTTATGCTTGGTTTTCTGAGGCACGTAGTGTCACAACATTGGTAAATAGAATGGAAATTGTGGCAATATGGCACTTCGAGAAATCAGAGATAATGATCTGTCACTCACCTTCATTGCACTGGGCCTTTAACCAGAACCCACTATAATTAACTTTGTTAGCTTCAATAGCTTGGTTATCTCAAGATAACAATGTGGTAATGAACACTTAGTTTGTTTTCTTAAGACCAAGATTTTATCAGGGTTCCCTGGTACCCTGTTTATCACCTGGTTGCCTAATGAAAAATTAGGGTGTCATTTCCAAAACTGATTTAAAATTCATATAACGGGAAAGAGGTTGCAGGCATTAAGATACTTGCTTTCCAGAATATTTCTGTCCTTTCTGGCTCAGCCTCCTAGATCCCAATCAGGATAACCTGTACATGACTCTCTAATTGGACATTGCCATCTTAGTTTTAGATTTAAATTTTCTCTTTTGTTGGGTGGGGTTTTTTGGGTTTTTTTGTTTGTTTGTTTTGGGGGGGGGGATGTTTGTGGGGTTTTGTTTGTTTGTTTGTGGGTTTTTTTGGTTTTTTATTTCCCTGCACACTGTAGCCAGTCCTGGCTACCTCAGCAACCTGTTTGCACAAGTAGGACATGCCGAGTATCAACGTTTCGCTGTTGGTGTTTGGTGATGTTTGGTTTGAGTGGAAAGTAGGGCACCAGCAATGAAAACTGGTTTCATCCATCTCCTCTGTCAAATTAGACAACTTTGAAAGAGTTAAAAAATCTTGTCCTTCTACTGCTAAGCATTAGAAAAATTCAGTTGTAGGAAGCAGCTGACAGATCAGAACTATGCTTACCTTATGGAAGCTGCTATTCTTATAACTTGCTCATAATCAATGGAGGGAAATTTGTGCATAAACCATCCCTTTCTCATTTGGTGACTCTTCATTTAAAAAGGCATATTCTGCAGGCACAGAACAGATCTTTGCTTTTGAAATCCAACTATTTCCTTTGTGGTCAGCCTCACGGAGGTCCCCAAGTGATGCCAGGCACTTTAGGCACCAATCCTAGTCGTTTCTGGGGCCCAGAACAGTACTGACGAATTAAAAAAAAAGTAAAGAAGTAACAATTACAATCACACAAAAGAAATAAATGATAGCTAAACACAAAGGGATCAAAGAAAAAAAATTGTGCCTGCCTGTGAACCACACAATAGCACAAAACACTTTACACTGTTCTTTTTAGCTGTAGGTCTGAAAAGCCTCAAAATTCAGAGCTCTTCAGCAGTTGCCTCAAGCATACTAAAAGGCTAAAGGAGAATTAACTGAAATTTGTGTAGCATTAATGAAAAACGTTGGTCTTGGGAAAAGCATAAGATTTTAGTTTTATTTTTATGTTTCATAGTTTAATGATAAAACAGGAAAAATAAATATTTATCTTTTTTCTGTTAAGCCCTTTTTGTCTAAGCCATTTGTTCTCAGTGACAATAAAAGAATGTAAAATATTGAAAGTAAATTATTTTAAAGCTCCCATATATAACTCACAAGTAGCAAAATTCAGGAGAGATTAAGGGTTTTTCTTTATTTTAATGTGATTCCTTGCCTCTATTTTCGTGATTAATCTGAGACCATAACTTTAAAATGCATTTCTTTCTCTAAGGCAAGCTTTTAAAAATTCAGAGGTTTACAAGCTGCTGTGAAATATGTAGGAAAGATAAATGGATAATGAATATTACAACAGAATATTATGTTACATCTATTGTAATTACCTGTGCTACAATATAGGTAAAAATATTACCTGTTTATTATTCATTTTCAAAGGTCATTACTAACTTTCCTGAAGCACAACAAAATATACGTGACTAAGGATTTTTTTACTATTACAAAGTTGTGTGAAAAAGATTAGTACATAGATGTTCAAGAAACTGAATTTTATGGTCACCCATGCAAAATTTCTGACAATAGTTTCCAGGAAAAAAATATAATACTATACCTTGTACCTGTAATACACTATATTCCTTGTACAGGCTTTGAATGTTTTGCTGATGAGTAAGGCCAGGCAAGATTTTGCTGTGGTTTTTTTTTCCTGTCATGCAGACGATTTTTTCTGAACAGAATTTCAAAGCTTGGTGCATTTTCTAATTTTTATGGACATCTTGCAGCTTGATTTGATTTTTGGATTTCTGGAGATAATGAATAAGAAATGACATAAGAATTGAATATTACATCTCCAATAAAATAATTTGACGTACATCCTTTTTAATTATAGTGAACGTACTATCCATATGTGTGCCATGAGAAGGAGTAATTCAGACACACTAGATTCACAGTACCTGTGTCACACCACACGCATGCATTCTATCCTGGAAATAAAAATGCCAACCATTTTATTTAAGGAGAGGCACACTTTAAAAGATCCACCTGCTCAGCACTTAAGCTTTTGTGCCAAGAAATAGTGATCCTGTGGAAACTGTTCCCCACTGTTTTTGGGGTTGATAGATATGTTTTTTAGAGAGAAATATGGAATAATTTCTCACATTAAGGACTGTTAAGTACAAGAGTGGAAAATTATTATAAATGTTCATTTTATTTGATTTTTAGTAATTTCTTAATCTCTTTTTTAATAATCTGCATCAAAGTCTCACAACAGTTGTTTCCTAGAATCACAAATTTAATCCCCAAACTGTTAAAATATTGGATAAGTATGAGGAAAGTGTTAACTGCCTCAGCAGCATAAATGTGAACACTTATTTTCATCAGGTTAGTATCAGTCAGAAGAGTGTAAACCATATTGCTTGGTCTTGGTAAACAAAGCTCTTTGCATTTGGATTTACAGATGTGATGTGAATATGACAACATGAGGATTTAATCTCATTGGAACTGAGATCTTGTCTCTCTGTAATCAACCAGCTGAATTTTACTTACTGAGGTGTATTCCAGAAACAAACTTTCTTTAGACAGCTAGAACTTCTTCCAAAGGAATTGTGAATTTTTATTGGAGATTAATATCTTTTGTCTCTAAGGATTTGTTAATATTTTTCTGTGGTTTTTTTTTTTTTTATTTTTTAAAGTAAAAATTCATACTGTTCATAGTATTTTGTGTATAATCTTTTTTTTTTTTCCATTTCAAGATTCAAATTCACAAATGCCATGGAAATCTGCTCTTTAGTTTGTGAAGTAAATTCTCTGAGGCCAGCTAGTTGTATTTTCCTTCTGCAGCACAGAACAGGGACAAGGATAATAGATGTATCAGCAGAGGCAAAGTACAGTGGAGCAACCCTCTTCTGCACATGAATCTGGAGCAATGTTCTCACCCATGTGCCCAGTAGAGAAGTAATCAGTGGAGCTGTTTCCTTTCCCATTTCAGCATGTCACTTGAGAAAAGCAAAGGATTGCTGCAATAGCAAGAAGGGAAAAAAATTTCTTCCTCTTTTGCATCCCATAAGACATAAAGCCATATGGCCTACCATATTTTATATCCTTTTAAGACCTATCCTTACATAAAGGAAAACAAAAAGTGTACTTATACTTGTTTTCTGACACAAATATGCACTCTATAGTCCAAAAGATTCTAAAACTATTAGGTTCCATCAGCATCTGTGCACCAGCAATAAGGGTGCTTTAAGAATATCAGAATCAATAAGACATTAAGTCATGAGTGTCACTGTTGCCCAAATTGGCATAATTATACCAGGATATAAAAACAAAATGTCCTTTAGGTAATCTTGCTCTCCATTCACTACCAATTTAAGCTGGATACAAACATACCATTAAGTGCTGGGCACTCTAATTGAGGAAAAACATGTGATTTTGATAGGTAATGACAAGATTAGAAAAACAATTAGTTAAAAAGTTATCTATAAATTAATAGAAGATACTGAAAAAAGGGTTTCATTAAGCCTGGGGAAAAAAACCCCCAACAAACCAAAGAGACAAACAAATGAACTAACTCCCTTCCTCCACCCCCTCCCCCCTCCATTTTGGTAGATATTTTAATTTTCAACTCTATGAAAACTACTTTAAAGCACAATCACTCCTTTTCCTGATAGCCCTCAAAGACAAGACATATTTGGTGTCAAAACAACTGTAGAATCATAAAGGAACCATAAGGAAACTTTCTAATAAGCACAAGGGTAAACTCCCAAAGGAGCCTTAGCATTCACGACCTGTATTCTTGTCAGGAGTCTCTCAGTACATCTGTCTATCTTCTGTCTGTCTACTGAAATACAGTGTCAAAGAGAAAATAAAGCTCTTTTCTTCCTTCTGACTGTGATTTTCCCATTTTAACTCTCTCTTATATGGAGAAGCATTTTTCAGTCCCTGCTGTCCCTGCCTATCAAAGAAAGAACAGGCAACAGCTGGCTGATCAGAAGTCAGTATGACAATCAGAACAGTGGCAATCAACAGAGCTACAACAGAGCAAAGCCAGAGTAAGATGAACACGATGTTCTGAATCTTCACTTTTCTAACCATAACACAGTAGACTTTTACCTAAGGCTTTCTTTCAGATCAAATGAAAATATGAGACAATGAAACATCTTTCATATGCCCAGTGCTTACCTAGGGAGTTTATGCAACTGGAACAGAAACAGAAGAAAACATGAGTTTTGTAAAACCTAGCTTTAAGATTTATGAAATCTTACTTTGATTTCCTATTCCCACACTGCAACTGTTCACAAAAAAAAAATTCAGAATACTTCCATACAGTGGCCATACCTTTAGTTAGATCAGACTAATGTTCCTTCATTGTTTTTGATGTATATACTTTGATCTACACCAGATTGAAACCTGGCCTTTTTTTTTTTTTTACACCTTTGTTGTAAGTAGTTCACTAGTAATAAATTTTCTGAGTTAAATCAGAGAGAAAGTAATAACTTTTTTCCATTTCAAACTCCTATTTTACATTTATTTTTTCTGCAATCTTGCTATACAATATAACTTGAATATAAGTGCAACATATGCAGTTATAATTCAACAGAAGAAACAAAAAAGAAGATTATTTAACATCTGAAGAGATGAGATCCTTAGACATAGGATAAGAAGTATGAATATTCCTAATGTGGTTTTGTGACAGGATATAACGTTGCTTGAAGCACAAAAATTATGCACGTGGGTTTAGTTTGACTGGTTTTGATTTAAGAGTATGAGGGAGATGGGAAAAGAAATCAGTTATGGGCACTGTGCTTATTGATTGTTGCTCTGCAGGCATATAGGTCAATGAGATCTGGCCTTCAAATAGTCAGGTAAGATGGCTAATAAAATACGGATCAAACTCAAAAGTAAAATATAGTATTCAAAACTCGGGAGTGACCTAGGGTGAACACTGAAATGTGATCAAATATAGACCTCTACAATCTAAATGTTTATATCTTGCTTTTCATGTTCTTTCCCTTCACAACTGTGAAGACAGATTTAGAATATAATTCACTCTAACAAGAATGCCCAAAATATCAGATGAATTACAGCCTGCAACTGCCTAATTCTCTTTATGGGCTGTAAACATAGCTTATGCTGGTCATTTCAGATCTACACAGTACTAATCTAAAATTAGGTGAGATTAATACCACAATTAATCTGTTATTATTACCTCTACTAGCTGTTAAAAGTTAGCTAGGACACCTCATGAGGCCTGCAAAACACATATTTCCAGCATCATCTTTCCCATAGTAAGAAAGCCTTGGAGAGAAACTTCTATAAAGTACAGCGCACTTCTATAAAGTACACATTGTCTGGATAAATGCGGATTTTGAACAAAAACTGGTGGCTTTGCAACTTACCTTCCACCAGTGAGACCAGGCATGTGAATTCAAGTTTTCTTAAATTTTCTACCCTTTCAGATTAGTAGANNNGGGGGGGGGGAGGAGGTTGGTTGGAATCAAACAGAACAATTGCAATAATAATCTTTCTAAGCATGAGAGAACCATACACTGTAGCAGTGACTAGTCAGCAAAGACAGATGATGTTCTATGTTTCAGAAGATCAGGAAGTCATTTCCAGAAAAGAAATTATAAAGAGGGACATTATGTATTCAGGTACAATTAAATACTTATTTAATATGTCTTGGGAACTCATTTTCCACAGAAATCACTTATTCAGATAATCATTCAGACAGTTCACAGTGTGCTTCGCAAATTAATTAGAAGCTTCTGAGGGTACATTGATTGACATATGTAAGGCACATAGCCATTTAATTTTTAAAAAAAAATTTAAAAAAAATCATTGCAGACCTATTTTTTCCATATTTTACCCAGATGCTACTGCCATGATTTCTGCTTAACAGAGAGCTCCTTGTTTCTGAAGTGTGAAAGCCTGTTTACATAAACCCTTTGCCTTGATTCAGCTGTGCCACATTTATGTGCAGCTTTCTTATAATATGCTTAAAACAAATGACTGGGGGATCAGTTACGCAGAACTTGCTGCTGCTGCCTGGAGTGCACATTTATAATCACATCTAGTTTCAGACAGAATGAAACAATCAAACAGAAAAGCTAGAAGTCTTAATTTGAGCATAATCCAGTGTTCTGAGGTATCCAAGACAACCACACAGGTCCTGCCATCTCTCAGGAGTTGCAGAGAACCTGTGCCCTCCTGGGTCGTCAGTTAGAGGCTGGGTCAGACACCCAAAAACATCTAAAACACTTGATGGCACCTCCCTCAAGCCACTGTTGTAAACAGAGAAATGCAGTTTATTTTGAGGAAGAACAGTTAAACTGTGCCCTGGATGAATTCTAAGTAGAAAATATCAATCTGTTTGAAGTCTGTGGAAATTTTCAAGCGAGCAGTGGTCTATAAAGGCTAACAGACACCAGAAGGAGGTACCCTCTGGGAGTGCTCTATGGTGAAGGTTAGAAAGGTCAATACTCTAAAAGGTGCAGCTTGAAATCTAATATACACTCCAAGAAGAAACCCTGATAAATGTTTTGTTAGAAGAGAAAGAAAAAAATCATCTGTAGAAAGGAAGAGAAATCCAGTTTGCTCTTATTTCAAGCAAATTTTTTTTTCATCTCTCTAAGCCTTTTATAAATACTCTTAACTGTTTGCCTATTTTTGATATTCTAGGCAAAAGCTATAAAAAATTAACTGGATTGAAGGAACTGGAATTTTAAGATAAACTGCTAACAACAAGGCTGTTTTGTGATGAGTGTATAAACCAAAACACCGCTACCTCCAGGCTGACCGTGAGCTGGAAATGCAGGAGATACAGAAAAATCTTTATATGTCAAAAGGTAATCAGGAGGACACTCCAGCATGCAGTAAGATATCATCTGCAATGTTATCTCCACTCCAGCACCTCACCACCTCCACCACCAGTCTTAAGATGTGAAGGGATAAGGCATTATTCAGATAAATTATCAGCTGACAATTTAAGCAGTACAATACAGTATTTTACCAAGACAAGAACAAAATCTCAATTGTAATCAAAATAGGTTTTAAATAGATTGATATTTTGACATTTTTCATTGGTTTTTTCCATTGCTTTTTTTTCCTTCAGGTCCCTCCAGTAGCAGCATATTTGCAGGTACCATATAGGTACTGTATTTCATTCCTTCATTTCTGTATCAGACCCATAACACTCCCTCAGATTTCTTAACCTCCACAACTAAACTCTTTTTTAATAATAAATTGTTCCACATCTATTCCATATGCAGAATCATTAGCTAAAGTGCATGATTTCCTCAACTGCTAAATCAGTAGTTTGATTTCTTGCCACAGTCAAGTTTCAGCATGGGAGGGTATAGCATCATCTTGGTTAACAACCTGCCAAAGTTAAGTGTAATTTAAATCAACACTTGCTCATTTACCGTAGTTTTTACCTGTCAAAGATTTCTTGGGGCACTGATTCCCCAAAAATATCATCTGAAGAGTTTAAGAGGAAGCCTTTCTATTACAAACCCAAAAAAGGAATTGAAGTTTGCCTTAAAACTGACTTTTAAATTAGTTCAGCAGGAGACAGCACAGATCTGAGAGACTATTGTGATACAAGACAAAAGAAAATTAACAAGAGAAGGATTTTTACTCGGCAGATCTCATATGTTCATTACAGATCGGTGAAAATTTCCTCTGCCTTGTGCTAAAACTTTCTTTAGAATTGAAGCTGATTTTTAGATCTGAGTTTCTATCAGGGACCTTGTGTGTTCAGTATTAAGGTTAATACTTTATATCTTGTCAATAAGGAAACGCTCTTGAAAATAATTTTATATTGGAAAAGAATGCTTGAATTTTATTTCATTTGTTTTGATGTTCAGCTTTTTAATTATATCATTAGAAAAATAATTATTTAACTGCAATCTTTAACAGATCTAAATTGAAGAATGAACTTGCATATGCAAGACATAATGACACTGCATCAGCACATATTCTGTAACTCTGATCCTTGGACTTCCTTATGGTTCAAGTATATTCGGTTCATAACATCTTGTTGAGAAGCAAATATTTACATTCACTTGATATATTCATAGAAGAAACATCTGTTGCTGAAAAATACTTTTTTAGAGACCAACTTCCTAATAGGGGCAGAACAAGATACAAGTATTTTTTTCTTTTAGGAAGAGTATGAATAATCATGGAAAGTAAGAAAACAAGAACAAATAAAAGTATAAAAAATGCCCCCAAATAAACACTGAAATCTTCCCCTGTGCTTTTCAATACTAAGTACAGATCTGTGTTAAAAAGCTTAATGCAAAATAACCCATCAAGAAAAACTGTTAAGTAAAAAAAACCCCGGACTAGTATAAAAGTGACTTGAGAGATTAAATAGAGCAATTCTTCAGAGAATCACACAGGGATTTAACTATTTGAAAATAATAATAATTTGGATTACAGGATTATAAATTATTCAAACATAAGGTTTTTCTAAATATATACTAAATATATTCTAAATATAGTAAATTTCTAATTTATTTGTAACTTCGCAAGTAATCATGTGAACTTCAATGGCATTGACTGTGCTATTAGCAGAAATATTTAACAGAATTTGTTTCTTTGTAAAAGGGTAGTAAGCAAATATGTCAAAAATTAGTCAAAGAAGGTTCTTGCATTTTGAAAGTTAATATATTATGGGTAAATTGCTAATTACAGACACTGACTAGTCTAAATTTCACTAGATATTTGTGATTTATGCAGAAGGTTAGATGTCATTAATAGAAACAATAAATTAAAAGGTAGCAGGTCTCAGTAATATCTTTATTCAATGCACTGGTAACATGAGGTTCTGGTTAGCTGCAAGTGCTAAAAAGAGATTATCAGCTGAAGAAGTTCTGTTATTTCCTGTACCAAGCTCATCTGAGTGCCTGGTTCCTGGGAGTACTCTTCTAGCTTATCTGTTAAGCTTTACACAATGACATGTTGCTCAGTGACATATGCAAAGTGCTAAACTAGATCTTAGGGTACTCTATACTAGAATAATAAAATCATGGAATCATCAATGTTGGAAAAGACCTCTAAGATCATTGAGTCCAACCATTAGCCCAGTACTGCCAGGTTTATCACTATAGCATGCCTCTAAGCACCACATCTATGCCTTTTTTGAATGCTTCCAGAGACTGTGACTCCACCACTTCCCTGTGCAGCCTGTTCCAATGCTTGGCAACCTTTTCAGTGAAGAAATTTTTTTTCTAATATCCAATCTAAACTTGCCTTAGTGCTACTTGAGGCCATTTCCTCTTATTCTGTCACTTGTTATGTGGGCAAAGAGGCCAACAACCACCTTGCAACAACCTCCTTTTAAGTAGCTGTAGACAGCAATAAGGTGTCCTGAGCATCCTTTTCTCCAGGCTAAACACTTCCCAGTTCCCTCAGCCACTCCTTATCAGATTTCTGCTCCAGACCCTTCACCAGCTCCTCTGCCCTTCTCTGGACACACTCCAGCACCTCAATGTTTTTCTTGTAGTGAGGGACCCAGAACTAAACACAGGGTTCAGAGTGCAGCCTCACCAGTGCTGAGTCCATGGTAAAGGGGAGATAGGTGCAACATGGAACATGAAGCTTAAAGTCAAAGAAAAAAAGAAGAAAAAGAAGGGAAAAGAAGTTACACTGGTTTTGAGCTACTCATGCAAGGATCCACAGCAATCCAGAATCCCTGAAAACTGCCCATGAGGTTTTTTTCTTTTTTTCACTTTCCACTAACATGAAACCTACAGAGGAAACTGGAGAATGGCTCTCCAGGGAAATGCTCTCCCTGCAAATGTAGTTTGTTCACATCCTCCAAATACAGCTCCAGTACTGAAAAGGGATAACGGCAGAAAAAATAATTTGTGCTTTCCTTAAATGTACTCAAGTGCCAAAGAACTGCATTTAGAAACCACTGTGATATGAATGTGTTATAGCTATCACAATTACTGCTAATTGCCAGTTATGGATCTTTTCCCAGCTTTATAGTTTGAGCTTCTGCCTGCTGCTACACTAGTGTACAAATCTGAAACAAATCAGCAGAGCAGCTATTTCCTCATATCTGTTGCATGAGAAAATAGACTGGCTGTATCTGTAAGGCAGTGAAATACACCAGGAGGGCTCCCTAGCTAATGAACCAATCTGGCCAAGGTCTGGCATGAAACAAGGCACAAGCTGCTGAAAGAGGTTCACATCATCTCCTGGAAAACTAGCATAGAGTTTGTTGCACAGCTATCTATCACACTGGCAAAGATATCAAATTAGCACTGCTGGGGAGGGGTTTCTGTCACCCTGACAGAGACATTTTGCTATCATCTAGTGCTACCCAACTAGTAGTTAGAATAGCTTTAACTTTTGGTCCCACACATACCCTTCATTGCTTGTCTTCCTTACAACCTTTCTCCTTCCTCATATTTCAGACCTAAATAATGGGAAAGGGTTTGCATTTGTTAACTAATTACTCAGGTCAGACACCAATCTGTTAATGGAAAATTAACTGCCAGTATGAAATAATCTTTGAAATCCATCATCTAACATCAAACTATGCACATTCTTGATGCTTTCTTTCAGGCTGCTGAAATAACTGAGGAGTAAAACTGACCTTTCCAGGTAATAAATCTAGTCTGTTCCGATTCTGACATATTTAATATCTTCTTGATATTACAAGAAATTGAAAATAATTTTGTTTAAGAAAACTCATTAAATACCTAAAAAACATACATCTTAGTAATTTTAAAAACATCTGTCATAACTATACTACAGCTAAACTTCCAGCTTTGTAAATACCAGTCACTTTGAACAGACTGAATTGCCACCAAAACATAGGAACCAATAACAGTAATGGATAAAGGTCATGTCTGATGCAGATAAACTTCAAAAAATTTCAGTGAGATGCTCTTGTTGCAATGCTATATAAGCCATATATCAATGTAACAGCAACCCATTTGTGAGAGGGAGTGGAGCAGTCTGAAGATAATGACGCTGACAATGCAAAAGCTGATGGGCTTAAAGGTAAGAGGACCCCTACTGGAAATCCCTTTTCATACGTCTACAAGTGAAGACTTGTATGGATCATTTATTCATCTTTTTATTCTGCTTGAGAGCTCCTTTGTCCTAGCCTCCTTCCTATACTTTTTCTTAGTATAGATGCAAGTCCCAGTTACTCCTCCACTGACAAAGACAGTTTTTCTTCATGCTTCCCATGCAAAATGTGACTTTGCTCACAGTTCATTTGTTCGATGTTGTTTATGGGTATTATGTGCAAACCCTAATTTCCATGTTCAGAGTTTCAAAAAATAACTTTTGAAGCCAAGAGATTTTTAAAGGGCCTCCTAGAATTTCAGGTCTGCTTCTTTGTCTTTCTGAATGGTATCATCTTACTGGGAAAGTTAGCTTTTTTGCTCAAACCCAATCAGAAGCTCCTTAGGGAAAAAAACCAAAACAAAACAAAACAAAACACACACAAAACAAAAGTTTTGCACTTGGCTTATAGGTATTTATTCTCAAATTCAATGCAATAATTTAGACCTTACCACAATAATGTAGACCCCTTAGTGCACAATCCTATCAGACCTATCAGTCATCTAAATATACTCATTGCCTCTGTACTGGATAATGAAGTTGCCTACATCCCTGAATGTAGCTCCACACAATCAAAACTTGCTGGATGACATGTAGGTTTTCAATCTACCATGCAGCCAGGGGGTCGAATGGAAGGTGCTGAAACTGCATGTTCAGTGCCTGCTGGCACTCTGAAACTTTTGAGGTCAAAGGGCTCTGTCAGTTCTTCAGACCGGTCTAGCATCTCTGTGCTCTTCCCTAATGCTGGAGCTCACCTGTTTTCTGCAAAGCATGTGTGGGAGGTTACCCAATAAATACATGCTATTCAAGCACTGTATGCCATAACCAGAGAGATGAGATCTTTTAAGCCTATGATTTACTCATTGGAGGTGTCTGACCTGCTTGCTTGACTGCTTATAGAGATGAATAGTTACACTATGAATCGAGATTCTAATTATTAAGGGATCAAAAAACATAAATTAGGCACATTGTGTAGTAATTCAGAATACAGAGCTTTACAGACCTGTAATCTCAGCAACAATTTCTGTTATTTTCTGTCTTCATTGCTTCTACCATTTTAGCAGATGAAGGGTAGCTATCATATTTATTCGTTCTTTTAAAAGTTTAAAATTACACATAATAGAGACATATTTGTTGACAGCTACTATCATGCTATAGTAGATTAATAAAATCATGAGGGGAAGTAGAGAGGCAGGCACTGATCTTTTCTCGGTGGTGACCAGTGACAGAACCCAAGGTAATAGCCTGAAGTTGTGTCAGGGGAGGTTTAGATCAGATATTAGGAGAAGATTCTTCACCCAGAGGGTGTTTGGGCACTGGAACAGGCTCTCCAGGGAACGGGTCACAGCACCAGCCTGGCAGAGTTCAAGAAGTGTTTGGACAAAAATCTCAGGTACATAGTGTCATTCTTGGGGATGGTGCTGTGCAGGGCCAGGAGTTGGACTTTGAAGATTCTTGCAAGTCCCTTCCAACTCAGGATACTCTGTGATTCTGTGATGAGATCAGGATTTAAATGTTAATGGTTGGTGTTGATAGAGCTATATTTAAGCATGTACTTAGAATCTTTACTGTCATTCATGACTTTAAACACATTAGAACTATTTGGCCTTTTACAATTAATCTGGTTCCTCTCACTGCAGGTGTTCATTTAAGGTACAGATAGCATTAAACGCTGTTAACTGTTCAGTAATTTTGATATTTACAGTGTGAATATCATCATTCTAAAATAAAAAATTAGATAAAATAAACACTTTTCAGATTACTCGGTATTGAAATAGTTACATTGAATAACAATTTTTTTTTAAATTTTACTATTTCATGCTAAATGAACATTCGTCATACAAATTTTTATTACCTCTGAGACAACACTAGTCTCAGGCTCCCAGTGGGATAACCAATGCAGCCCTTCTCGTGTTCTGCAGTTTATACAGCTATATAAAAGTGGCTTAATCTCAAGGGGGGAAAGAATCTTACTAAAATCCATCTGGGGAAAATGCATCAGAATTGATTGACTTTAAAACTCCCTGACAATCCTGGGTACTATATGTAAATGTCCTCCCCTGTCTCTCTGCCTCACACACATACTTTCCAGCTCACTAGCCAATTGAATAAACAAGAAGAATGCATTAATATAAAATATGAACAAGAAAATTTTCTTTCCTGTTCCCAGGTGATATCTTGTCTTCCCCAGACACTCTTCATTCTAAGAATCTTGTTGTTGCTGCATAGTGCTGCAAGTTCAACAGCAAAATTAAAGCATTTCATATCAGCTCAGTGATTACAGCATTCTTAGGAGTAGAAGCAGCTTTTGAGCAGAGGAGGCCTAAAAACTAATATTTCACTATCTTGAGATGCACCCTAACTCTTGTTTTAAAAAAGGTAAGAAGTCAGATACTGATTTTGTACATATTCTGAACTAAACTCTGATGCTTCCACCTTGACTCCAGTCCCTTGGTAAAGTGCCCCCTCTGAGAATTCCTGAAGGCCAAAAATCTCCGAAGAATTTAGCAGTTCAGGCACTGCATCTTTGAATTGTAATGGACTTTAGCTGTCATCTGAATGTATAGCTGTTCAAACTCTAAAGTGTGCAGAGCTCCTTAATTCCAGACACATAGAGAAATACAAAATCTAGAATAGAAACTGTATTAGGAGTTTCCCAGGTAAGTGACAAAGGAAAGTAGGTAGTCCGAATTGCTTTCTTGGTCTAATGTTCCAAATAAATTTGAGTAAAAAATTGAAGTTAGGCCACCAGCATATTTCTCAGTTAAACTAAACTCTATTCTATAAGTAAGCAATACAAGTTTTTTGCCTTGTCACAAGTAGAAGAAAATGTCTTCAGACTTTCTAGAGATGGTCATACATATATAAATATGTTTTCAGTCTTGGTGGTAGTCTTCCAACAATATATCATATGCTTGTGCTCTTTTATATTTACATTGTAATCCAAATACTATTTTAAAGCCTTCCTTCCTAGAGCCTTTTCTGTAGGTCTTATTTTTTCTTTACTTTTATATACTAACAATTTAACAAATGCTTTCACTGAAATTAAATTTCATTTCATTACATGCTAATGGAATAAGCAGCATATTTCTGAAAACAAACAGCATTTACACTGCCTTCACTTAGCAACATGTCAAATAAGCAGTTAATTGTGCATAGCACAGGCAATTTCCAAAGCAACAATTCATAATATGTCCTATATTATAACCCTTGACTGACATCCTTCATTGTCCTAAACTTAATTCCAGCATTTACTGATGCCAGTAAATGCCTCACATAGAATTTCCTATAGGCACCAAAAGGTTGCATTTTATGGTGAGTTCATTGCAATTTCTCCCCTTTCAGGCCCCAAATATGAGACTTACATGTGTATCCTGGCAGATGATTTAACTAGTAATCTGCAAAATTATATAACTAGCCTTGCAGTCACTCATATATTGCAGCCAGTGCTGTATACTCAGTAACAAACACAGCCTACAAGATTCCACTGCTTTTATGGCACATCAGAGATCAAAAATCTATACTCCTTATCTTAGATCTCTTATTTATTTTTCATCTACCATTTACTGTATAGGGACTCAGAATTATCCTACTGAGGATCTATCTCCCAAGGGGGATATTCATCTACTTTGGGTATCAGTAGTTGATAGGCAAAGCACAATCCTTAAAAACTGGAGTTTGATTTACATACAAAAAATCTTTCCTTACATAGGGTGATTCACAAAATAATTAATGCTTAAGAACCTGAGCATCCTTCCTGAAAGCTTGCTGCAAGGCACCATTACGCCTCTCAAATTTTGCTGGTGTACATGCTATGGTGCATTATATTCTTGGCTGAACTGAAACATACATCAAGTACATAATCACATTCCCATGACCGAACAAATTACCAAGTGTCTTTTAATCCACTAAATAGACACAGGAATTTACTCCAAGCTTATAGTAAATATGAGGAAACTTGGCTGTGTTATTAGACTTGCCATTAGACAAGAATATACATCCACGGTCAATATCACTTCCTCCATTCAAAAGATGCATTGAAGAGAATCTACGTAACATTCCTGGAACTGCCCAGGAGAGATGGAAGAGAGAAATCCACAGTCAACACAGTTAAATTTGCAGGTGGAGGCCATGAGCAAAAGAGCATCCAGAATTGAGGCAGATGAGACAAACTGCCCCAATGCTGGTTACTTGTGAGGGTTTCACACCTTGTATCCTAAAGGTGTATCCTGACAGACGGATGTCTTGATCTTCCTACAAAATCTCAGCTTGGAGAGTCATTCAGAAAAGTTTACTTTTTTTCCTAGAGATAGGAGGTAAAAGAGGCCTAATATAGCTTTTCATGGACATGCTCATTGCAAAAATGGATTGCTTTGGAAATCCAAATGAGTAATTTTCATTTAGATTACAGTGCAATAGATGCTCTATCTCTGAACAGCAAAGAGGTATGTCTAAGCCCATTATTTAACACCTAGAGCACTCCAGTCAAGTGTTCTCATAATGAACAATGCATGGTTAGACATGTTCAGATTCCTAACTAAGGGCAATTCATTTGAATAGTCCAGGATAAGTGTTGTACTTGTAAAGGCTGAATCTGCAAATGAATCCCTATGATGCCTTTTAAAAATGCTCTATTATACCAGCACTGTTTCAACATCTGCCCAGCTGTGAATTCTTCCGATGTCTCTCAGTGTGGGCTGCCATTTTAAAGTGACTCCCCCAGCAGGAAGTCCAGTCTGTGACGCATGTTTTGTGACAAAGGAAATGCTACAGTAATTACCAGAGGAATAGATGGAGGAATCAACACATGGATGACGGAGCATTTCACTGTTGGTGTGTTCAGATAAACTGTTTACTAAATGTCCTACACAGTTTCCTTACTGTTTTCACAGAATAGCTTGTCAAGATTTTAAATTGCAAAGGTAACCAAAAACCATTTTATGTATTTCCTGAATTACTTGCATAACTTCCCTAAGTTTTGCTTTATAGTTTCAGAACTTCATATTTATCCAGTTATCATACAATCTCACAGACAAAAATACAGACCTATCTTGAGCTGTCTTCTCCATCATGGACATGTAATAAGTAACAGATGAGAAGATACACCACACAATCATGGTATGGACCACTGATACAGGTCTGCAACAGGACTAGGTGCCTAAGGATGCTTCTAGTGCCTGTATTCAACATGGATGAATTGCTGTCATTCAAATACCTCTCTTCTTCTTCTTAAATAATTTAATCCTGAAGTTAGAAGTTCATTAAGGAAAAATTATTAAATTATAAGATAACCAGACAGAACAAATGACAGAGCTGTGCAATTTGGTGCATCAGAGGCAAGGCACACTCACATCACACAACACACTTAAGATGTTTCATGAGTTATGAACTGAGCTCTCCTATCACAAAAGGGAAAACTAATATGAAAGCAACTTAAAATTTTCAGGGGACAACTTGATATCTGCATCTCCTCTTCTCCCTAACACCTACATAAAACAAAAAAAGAACTGTACTGAGCCATACCAAAATTGTTCATCAAGCCCTATAATCTGCTCAACAGTACCTACAGAAAGTTTTATGAAAAGGACAAGCCCAGTACAGACTGTTCAATTTCCTCATCATAGTGTCTACAGGCAGCACAGGGTCACAGAGTCATAGCAGGCTTTGCGTGCACGAAATCTCCTGGGAAATCTCTGTACCAGACTACTGCTGGTGCACCATGGAAGGCCGAGGATGATGCAAGAGCCAATGAAATTGCAACTGATGACAAAATCATACTTAGCATTACCAGCAATGCTGATAATATCTTCTCACCTCTCTGAACATGACTGAGCAGTATTTTCAGTAAAACATATGACATTATAGGCTTTCTGTGGAAAGCTCAATCGATCCTTTCCAACAATGAACTCATTTCCATACTTCATTTTTTTATCCCCTCTAAATCTTCTTACCAGCTTCCAAACTTTCTTCAGACATGTTCATCATGATTTTGGCTGGTGCCTATAGATATCACTGGGATGTAGCTTCATTCAGAGCTACTGAGGTCCATTAACTCAGAAAACAGAAGTTGATTATTCATCTATGTACTCTTAAATTAAGCATCACAGCAGACTGAAATTCCCAGCCTTACAGATGAAGGGTTAGACACAAGGATCTCTGACGGTTTCGGGGGAAAGGTGAAAGAAGACACTGACATCCTAACTAATGACTTTTTGGATATTTTGTTAGCAATTTTAAAACTCTATCATGTGGTGATGATTCTTTTCACTTCAGGTCAGCAAGGAAACCCTACTCCGCATGTCCTGTGGGCATCCTTAATGTGATCTTATACAATTCCTCTCAATAGAGCCAAAACAGCAAACTGAACTGAAACATCCACTCTTATATGACAGTAATCCCACTATTATTTATGAATTTTTAATAGCTTTTTCTCAAATACTTCATTTTGACTGTATAGAGTTCACTAAATATCTGCACTGAAAAATAGGGACTGAGAAAACACAGCACAACATACCATCTCAAATGAGGGCCACGAGGTTTCCCTGCATGAATATTTTCCCTTGTAACCTGAGCTGGTTGTGCACCTTAATCCAGTGTGACCTTGAAGTGTGATTTTCTTGCAGGCAGTCATGGCTTAAAGGTGGGCCCTGACTATAGTTTTGAGTTTTGCTGAACATTACTGTCAAACTATTCAGTGAACAACCTTCTCATTTTGGTATATATCGACATAAACCAGCTTCCGAGAAAGACTATGGTCTTGGAACATAGAGGACAAAAGACAAAGCGGCAAGGCAGAGTGGCAAAATTAATTAAAAAGAAATTTTAAAAAACCCAAAACACCTGTGTCAAGGTAAGTCTGATTAGAAAGACAATTCAACACTTAACACTAAATGGCAGGAAGTCAGTTACATTACATTCCCAATAGTATTTTAAATGTTTGTGTGTGTTGGTTATTTTTTATATAATCAAAGAAATTTAGATCACACAGAAGCAATGTTTCTAACTTCTCACTGGCTGCTCTACAATCAAACACTTTACAGCTGCTGCATTATACTGAAATGAGCTCTTGAAAAAATAAGTTTTCAAAGCAACTGAGACAGGGAGAACAATACTATTGAGAGTGAGAAGCAACCAGTGTTCTTTGGCAATGCTGCAGAATCAGAAAATATTTATGCAGGCTTTTGAATCTATGCATGACCAACTGGACTCAAAAGCAATCACAAAAAGTTGCTGCTATTTTTGGAATATATGAGTACCTGAAATTTTCCATTTACTTGTTAGCTTGGTACTAACAGAGAATGAAAAGCCTGTCTCGGAAAATGTGCAGGAGAAATACTGTGCTCCTAAGAAAAGTGAAACTTTTGAAGGACATCATTGTCATCACATGCACCTCTCAAAGAACAGAATTTCTTTCATTTCTCTAAATTTGAGAGCTCTCTGACTGACAGTCACTTAACAAGTCCACCATGTAATTATGGCATACTGACTGATTCCATTAGAAGAGATCAAATAGTGATTGGAATCAAAGATATAAAGCTACTGGAATGACAGCTACAAGACAGAAACCTAAATCAGGAGAAGCAATAAGGACATGTCAAAAAAATGTTAGAAGAAAACTGAGATGCAGTTAACCTGGGCAAATAGATTATCACAAAGTGAAATTAGAAAATGGAAAAACAATAATAAGTCAGAAAAATCATAGAACCACAAGAAGCTATGATGGACGGGAAGTGCATTAACTGTAAAAACATGCACAGATCCAAGCATCCAATATCTATATTTAGATACCACAAACGTAACCATTTTACAATAATTTTCAATTTAACCACATTAAATATCAGCATATCAGTGCTCTGTATTAAAAGAAAAAGTTGCAAAAAAAAAAAAAAAAAATCTGAAAGGGATTTCTAGAGAGAGCCTTAATCTTCAAAAGCTGAATTCAGGGATGACAGAGGGCTGACATCTTGCCCTCCACACTGAGGGAACCCTTCTGAATTATAGATTGGTTATTGCTATTGAATTGAATATTAGATGGGAAAATGTAGCTGCGAGCTTTTCAGTGAAAAAACAAACTCACTAAAGTCCCCACCAAAATAATTTCAAGAGGAAAAATGGTTCTTCCTGAAGAACAAAATAATCTTGAACTGAAAAGCAAAGTGAAAATTAAGCTGGCTACCTTTGTTTTAATTGCTAAGTCCATAAATATGCTAAGGATTTACAAGCAGTTTAAATTCAAAAGACAAAGAAAGATCCTGAAGCCATGATACATAATTAGAAAATTAGGCCATATTTACAGATACTTTATAAAACAGTTTCATGCATTATTATTATTAATAACAATAGTATTTCTTTGAGTTTACATCAGGTACTGCACTCAGTTCTGGGCCCCTAACTTCCAAGGGGTCATTGAGGTACTGGAGCATGTCCTGAGAAGGGCAACAAAGCTTGTGAAGGGTGTAGAAAACAAGTCCTACGGGGAGTGGCTGAGGCAGCTGGAGTTGTTTAGCCTGAAGAAAAGGAAGCTCAGGGGGGTCCTTATTGCTCTCTACAACCACTGGAAAGGAGGCTGTAGTGAGGAAACCGCCAGTCTCTTCTACCGTGCCTGCAGTGAGGACCAGAGAAAATGGCCTTGAGCCAGGGGAGATTCAGATTAGATATTAGTAAAATATTTTCACTGTTGAGGGTGGTCAGACATTGGGATAGGTTGCCCAGAGAGGTGGTAGAGTCACCATCCCTTGAAGTGTTTAAGAGGTGTCTGGATCTGATCAATCAACCTCATCTGGGCAATGTGGTTTAGTGGTTTAGGAGTTAATGCTGTTAGCACTGGGTGGATGGTTGGACTGGATGATATTAAAGGCCTCTTCCAACCTTAATGATTCTATGACTCTATGGATTCTATATGATTCTGTGGATAATCATACATGAAAATCTTAGAGCATGTTTGTAATACAATTAAGAGGAATAGTGTAACCTGCCATAAATGTACATTAAATCTGTACTTATAGGACATGAAACTCCAGAATATTTTTCTCTGGTAGTGATTCACAATTTAATGAACAAAAGAAACAAAGTCTAATGCAGACTGCTTAAGCTTCTTTTTCTGAAGAGTCTGCATTTCAACATTTACCATCACAGGTATCTGTAATTGAATAGTTTGATGAAAAAGAATTGAGACAGTTAAGAGATAATTCAAAAGGTTACAGAGGTTGGAAGGATTTAGTTCTGCCAAAACTAAGGGCATTGCCTTTACAGCACAGTACATCACTATTGGAATTGTGTTTAGCAGGAGAGAGCAAATTCCCAGTTTAGCAGAACTGCAGCAGAGAGTAGAACAAATTGTAACATACAGCAAGAAAAACTGATAAAGACATAAAAAAGTGCATGGTATAACAGGGATTCAAAAGCATGAAATCTGTTATAAAGTGGAGTTCTAGTTCATTTCTACATAGATAAATCATCAACTTTAAAAGACTACAGCTATCAGAAGGGTTACTCCTCATTTCTGAGAAGTACAGAATTTGGAAGATGAAGTTTCGAGAAAAACAAGAGGTGGGTGAAAATCAATTCTTAGCAACGAGCAGATAGACAGGTAGAATTTGCAGACAGCCTCCACTCCACCTCACTCTATAGTGACCCCCAAAGAAACAGCAGCAAAGACTGCAAAGGAGCTGAAGCAGGGATGTTTCACAGTAATACAGCTGGAATTCAGGAAAGATTCACTGAGCATTTCTAAAACATTTAATGGAGCTGTAGTAGCATTTGACAAAATGAATATGCACTGACATTTTTAGTAACTGAACCATATGATCAGGAAGTCAGATACATAAGTAACAAATATCCAGTCCACCTGTGCTGAGTTTTAAGGAATAAAAACTGTACCATTTACAACCAAAGAAACAGGCAACACTTTCTGCTCTCTTGCAGTTTTGTTGCATCATCTTTGAGATACATATGTCACATTGTTCTTCTCCATTAGTGCATTTATTGTGTAGTCTTAGCAACTACCTTGGAGAACTCATTTCTTTAAGTAAATAAGGTCTTGAGTTTTTGAGTCTCATTATTTTCCTCTTTCTACTTCTTAAGAACTACTGCTTCAGCTGTGTTTTGTCTGCTGGTGATTACCAGGACATTACATAACCGCTCCTGACTCCAGGCAGGCAGTCATTCCACTGGATCAGATTTTCTTGCCCTGCCTGTTAAACCACCAGGTTGCTTTGTTTGGTTGCCCCAGCTTACTTTATTGTCTCTGCTGACTCTTATTGATCCCTGCCAAATTTCCCTCAAACTTTGACTTCAGCTGTAAAAAAGTGCAAGTTTTCCAAAGAAATATTATATTAATTTGTATTCATTTTTACCACAAGTTATGCAAATTATGTAAACTACAAGGAACTTTAAAGCTGGAAGTCTGGAAATGTGCTCATGTGTTCTACATCATCATAATATTTGTTTGACCTAGGACTCAATACATGTGAAACATCTCTAGGAAATGTAAATTTACCCATAATTCATTTTGCAACATGAGAAAAATTGAAACAGCATGAGAATATCTCAATTGTGACAACAAGTATGCAAGAGATTCCAACATTCTTCTTCCAAAACCTTCATCTTGTGTACTTTATTGCACGTTTTATAAGTTCAGAAATTTATAATCTTAAATGTCGAAATAAAAATTCACAGATCAATTAATAAATGTTAATATTCACCTGGAAATGATGTATTCCAACCTTGCAGAACAGGTCTACTTTTATACAACCTGTAATATTTTTCAATCTGACAGTCATTCAGTATGGAAAGGACAGCTGACCTGAGAACAGTGAAAAATTAATATACCCTTTCATCTGTGTTCATTGTATTTGTGTTAGAAGCCATGATATTGTTAGAAATTACTGTAGATCTCTCCTGTCTAAAACACGGTCATAAATGCTACTTCAGAATACTGTGATCTAACTACTAAAATTTGTATTTTAATTGTTATCACTATATTGCTGCATTAGCTGTGACAGGGAAGTTCAAATCCACACTTTGGGTGCAGATCCCCCAGGCATCCTAGTTGAAGACTAAGGTAAAACCAAGCAAGTTTGTCTGTTTCTTTTCTCCCTTTCTCCAGCCTGGAAAGGTCCCTCTGGGTGGCAGCACAACTGTCCTGCATATCAGCCACACCTCTCAGGTCAGTGTCACCAGCAGACATGCTTAGAGTACACTCTGTCCCATCATCCAAACCTTTAGTGAAGGTGTTGTATGGGACTGGAACAGCTATAGATCCCTGGGGTACACTGATGATTACTGACCTCCAACCAGACTTTGCAACACTGATTGCCATGCCTTAGTCCAGGCTATTCAGCCAGTTTCCAATCCACCCC
Source organism: Orthonyx spaldingii (assembly GCA_013397795.1). Lineage (NCBI taxonomy): Eukaryota > Metazoa > Chordata > Aves > Passeriformes > Orthonychidae > Orthonyx > Orthonyx spaldingii. Next base: position 234,828 of record VZTJ01004985.1, read on the forward strand.
TGCCTGCTCATCCAGCTCATGCTTCAACAGCTTCTGTATGAGAATCTTACAGGAAGTAACAATTGAAATAATTACTGAAATCTAGGAAACAACATCTACTGCTTCCCCATCATCTAGCAAGCCAACCATTTTATTGCATGATATTTTCAAGTTGGTCAAACATGACTTTCCCTTGGTGGGTCCATGCTGAATAGTCCTGTTTTCTTGTCCTTCATGCACCTAGAAATGGTTTCCAGGACTGAGTTTTCAATCAGCTTCCCAGGGACTGAAGTGAGGCTGATCAGCCAAATGTTTCAAAATAGTAGTTTTCCTCTCAGGAGCACAGACATGTTCTTTCCGTGATTATTTTTTGCTATTACTAATATGATCCTGTAATTCAAACTTTTCTGCTCACATTAATTCATACCAAGGCTTATTTATTTCTTATGTTTCAAAGCACTTTTTGTCTCCCTCTGATTGCTGACCCATAACTCACAGATGCACAAAGTCTTTTTATATTGGGGAGCTAGTTAAGAACATTCAACATGAATACTCTTGTTTGCACAAAAAAAAAAGATCATTCATGGTCCAGTAGCCTTATTGACACTTACAGAAGCTCTTGTCTAAATATTTGCGTGAACAAAAGTACTTTGCATGAATTTTTATTGCAAAATTGAGCAAATAAAGGTGGGTTCCTTGCTGAGTCATAGAGAAGTTAGACCTTGTAAAAAATACTCATGATCAAAATTCCTATTATACCTCACTCAAGGTAAAAATCCTCTAAACGTAACCATTTTCTATATGCTCTGGACTTGATTTCTATGTCTTGATTACCTCAAGACTGGTAGAAATTGTTTTCTTTCCTGAAAGAAGATGGCATTTCTAATCCTAACCCTTGGCATTTCTAAAGTCAGAGAGATTTGTTTGTCAAAAATTACCTGTTAGGTATTAAATCATTTTATTCAGCTCTCATCTCTAGATCAGTAAATGTATAAACTTTTATTAATTTGGGAAAATTCCATTGATGTGTCCATCCATTTTGCCATGCAATTCCTGGACCATAGAATTTCTAGGTATATATTTTGAACAGACATTCAAAGATCTATTTTACTGTGCACAGCCCAAGAGGTACATAATTCTAAAGGGGGGAAAAAAAACCCAATCAACCAAAAAAAACCCGAAAAAACCCACAAACAAACAAACAAATTTAAAAAAAAAAAAAAAAGAACCCAAAATATCACACCTGCCAGAGCAAGCTAGGAAAGAACTTTTATGATTTAAAATTACTTTCTCTCTCCATGAAATTAAACTTTCAAACAAGAAGTGAGGGAAGACAGGAAGAAGAATCAGAAGAGAGGGTTAATAAGAGTGCAGTTGCTCCACCTGATTTGGGGAAGCTGGAAGTTCAGAACTTTATCATGTATTGAATTACCAAATGTGAAAAAATCTCCAGCAAAGATAAATGAGCGAATTTTACTCTGTCGTGATCTGTGAACTAATAGAAGTATTTACTTGAAACAGATGTAAGAGATTTAAGTTGCAATTGTCAGCAAAGCATGACAATTCCAAGTGTGATTCTCTCACCTACCAAGTAAATGCCACGGGCATCACTGCATTAACTGGCAGGCAAGTCTGAGTCCTTACTCCTCTCCTCATTTCAGGTCCACCTAAGCCTGCTGCATACATAACATGGAAATTACTGACACACAGATTTTTCACTAAAACAACAAAATTATTTCCTAGAAAATCCTCAGTTTTGTGTCTTCCATAGAAACCTTTGCTCTGTGTCCCCTCCTTTCTTTACAGGCATTATCACCCAGTAGGGGGAGGAGATCTCTGCCACTTCTCTGCACAAAAGAGCTCATATTTATTCCTTAATTCATAGCATTACTTACACCTCTGTAATTATCTCCCAGTTATGACAGATCCTTAAGACTACACTTCCTGTGATCCTAAGTCAACCTCCCGTTATTTCTTTGTAAATCCTTCTATGATTTTGAATACTAATTAAAAATGCAGTCTTCATCCTACTTTTGAGGAGCTTCCTCTGTTCCTAGTGCAATGAAGCTTACACCATTTTTTCTGGATATCACCTACACTTATTCCACATTCCAGTCTTCTGATGGAGACTGGTGTACAGCATAGGTCCCTGCATTGTGCCAATGTCTCAATCCTGAAACAATACTGGGCACTGCTGACAAATTTACAGCACCCTTGGTGCAACACACAGTCCTTGGAACCAGTTTGGCACTGGGGAGCACTCTGCTTCATGCAAGGTTCACAGACATGACCCTTAAATGTTCACACTACATAGTTTGCAGGTAAAATTACTTAATTTTGCTTTTCTTTAGGTGAATACAAGTCTCCAAGCTCACAGTGCTCTGGCCCTAATCAGTGTTGAGGAAGACCATTTTAGTAGCAGAGTTCACAGGGATGTAGCTTTGGGAACAGCTTCTACCTCTTGGTCTAATGCAGTAACATTGGTCAATGGTAACAAAATTGATTGGCCTTATAAGGGAAATTAATAGGCCATGAAAGCGAAGAAAGGAAAACTGTACACTTCAGTTAGCTATCAAATAAAATAGACTGAAAGTTTCTTCTAGAGGGAGAAAAACATTTTTATGGAGTTGTCTATGCTTGAGGGTGGCAGATGATTCAGAAAAATAAAAAAAAATTAAGCAGTACTAATTAAAGACAGATATACTCTTTTAAAGTTTCTAGCCCATTTTTCTCTTTTTTTCCTTGCAGAATTGTAAGTGGAACTCTAAGTGCTATAAGCTATTGCAAAATCCCTATGAAACACAGTTTTACATTACATATTTCTTGAACTGCAGATAAAAATATTCAAATGGTATATGAGCTGTGGTCTGAACTTCTGCACCATGCAATACTACCATAATTCCAAATAATATCTCTGGAGTCAGTAAGGTTAAGGTAGACTGTGATTACTTCCACAACACAACAGGGGATCCAAGTTTTTCAGAAGTAATGACAATAAAATATTTTGATTTTGTCTGTATGATGAAGAGAAACAACCAACCCAAATCTAAATTAAATATATTTTCCAGTTTTGTGATGAAGAGATGGCAATCCCTTGCTAGAAGGGATTGGAAACCACAGCATTTAATGCTTGCCTACAGCTGTGAAACACTGCAATCAATGACCCAATGGTTAATTTCTTCCAGACTCTGTTCCTATACAGACAATTAAAATAACATTTTTTTCACAGGGTCATTATTGCCAGTGAGACAGATGAGAGATCTCCATGGTCAATAAATAAACTATGTATCTTGGTGCTGAAACATTAAGTAAAATGTTTGGTTCAGATAATCAGTTGAACATCATATAGGAAAGCACTTTGAATAGGAACCCTTTGGTAGACAGATGGATCTAGAAAGTTTATCTGCCTGTTGCTGAACAGACTGTGCTCACCAGTAATCAAGAGCTTACATCAAACTCTGTGCATGGGCACAATACGTCATTCTAATTAGCATTTAATTCTAGGTGGTTGTGTTCATTTTATTATATTTCTTAAGTGCTATTGCATTGCTATACAGACAGCTTTTATATGTTTTCTTGCTACTTTCCCTCATTACATACTCCTCAGACGAATGTAAATGTGGTAAAGGCCGCAGTTTTTCATACTAATGAACAACACAAACTATTGAGAAACATCTGAGTTGTTGCCAAATTAATTTCAAACTCAGCGTTGCTTAATTACATTTTATCGCTCTATGAAAACTCTTCTAATGTTACAGAGAACACCCACTGTATGGCACCTGAGGCGGGGCTATAATTTCATCACGTTTTATCAAACATGGGGCAACCTATCAGTATCATGACTGCTACAGTTTGGCTGTGTTAGCCCTTCTATATGTATGGGAGCTCTTTCACTGTGCCCAGTTTCTCAAATATCTCAAGAAAGGACCTGAAGTGATAACAATTTCTGATTCCTGTCTGATGCTCTCAACAGCTGTGAGGAAAAGCCAGCAATACCACCTACTAACTCTGAATAATGAAGAGCCCATAGTGAGAAAATCTACTCCCCCACTGCAGAAGCTTCCTTACTGAGAAGAAGAGCTCTAGATATGTCACTAGGTTGGAAAACATTATGAACTGTATCTAAATATTCTTCATTCATTCCATTTTACCTTTTCTAGGTTGATATACTTAGCTTGAACATGCAAATATTCCTTAATAGCACAACTGAAGTTCTGTCATGATGGCAGTAAAGCTAAGGAAATTTCTGGTTTGATGAGTGGTTTCTTGTTTCCAAGCACAAGTTCCTGCATTTACTGCAGCTCTGGCTCACCTCTTTCAATAGTAACTAATAGCATCAGTTAGCTGGCACAGCTACCTTACATACTTTTACAACACTCACTAGAAGTACTTAAAGTATTTGCTTCATTTTCCCCTTTTCATCTTTATGAACCTTGTATGGTTACATTACATGCAACTAATATACACAGACAATATGAAAATTCTGAAGCTTACCCATAGCAACAAGTATATATCCAAGAAACATATCCATGATATTTGCTGCTGTAAAATAAGGTAAACGTAAATAAATCTCCATTTGCCAAATTGTGTATGCAGCAAGAACATGAATCCACATCCATTTAGGCCTTTTTTGTAAGTCTGAAAATCAGTGATTAGAACTGATGTTAATGCAAAAATTCCACTTCAGGCTGGTATTTGACTTAATCTTTCAGCCCACTGAGTTTCAATATGCATAATGATGTGTCTATAACCATGGTGTACATCAGAATCGTGACCTGTTAAAATTCATACTATATATAGGTTTTTGCAATAAAGAAGATAAAGCACAAGTATGTTGTATTATTTAAACAACAACACATTCCCTTCATGTATACAAAAGAGATGATAAAGTAAATTTATAAAATACAAAGGTAGTTCCTCATAAATTTTCAGTATTTGTCATGAACGCCAGACTTATGGACTTCAGTACTATTTACCTTTCTTGTTCCCTGAAGTTTTTCTTTCAATGATTAAGTAATTGGTTCAAAATTTTGTTGCTTTGGAAATCTGGAGGGAGAGGGGAAAGAAATCACAAACAAATTCAAAGGTCATAAAATCCCTAAAACCAGTCCTTTCTTAGGCAATATTCATGGTGAAGACTGCAGTTTCCCAGAATATTTCAGTTACTCAAGGTCCAGCACTGCTTCTATTAACATCAATGTCTAAATTCACATGTACTTCAAAGACAGCTGGAGCCATGATGTGTTAACTAGAACAAAGAAGCCTAAATGCAGCTGGGAAGAAGAACATTACTCTGGGGCTTCAGCCTTCATTCATTGTTTCTGGTAGCCCTCAGGACTATATAATATGTAAAATGATTCCACATTCATGGAAATTTGTCTCCCCACCATCTGCATGGCATGAATAGATCTACAGTTTTTTACATTTTTTAATGCCATTTTAACACTTAGACTAATTAATTAGAATCTAATAAAGTTTGTTAATATACTTTTACAATGTGTTACTAAAAGAGAATGTATTTACAAAAAAAAAAATAGAGTAGCTCTCTATTCCTTAGAGATAACAATTTTGGGGGTTTGATGAAGGTTTTTGAAGATTTCCTCATTTGGGAGAAATCCAGCTACTCACATTGTTGTATTCAGTTATTTATTATGGAGTTGCTAAAAATAAAGTAGAGAACAATGACAGCAGGATCTGCTACAATGAAAAATGACATCCCATTTCTCATTAAAAAGACAGTGGCTGCTAATCAGTGTGTATAAATACTTTTTGATGCCTGTGGCAAAATGACATTTTAAAGACTATTTCTCCACTTGCAAATGAAGCCTTTGCATCTCAAATTTCAGTAAAGGAAAATTACAGTAAAAAAAATTTAGACGCTAAAATGTAAGTCTGTACAGCCTTAGAAAAAACAAAGTGAGAAAAATCCCAGCAAAACCCCTAGAGATATTATTTGGTTTTTGCTAACCTCTTTTCAATTATTCTCTGCCAAGGTCACATATTCCTTAGTATGAAACAGGTTAATACACATCTCTGGCTTTGATCAAGTTATTAAAAGTCTGACATTCTGCTGGTATTTGAGATTATGCGCACCCATTCCTGCCCTCACACCTTTCCTTCTCCAGGCCTAATCTATTGTTGAATAAACAATACCGTTCCCCGCTGTTAAACCACAAAGAACTATTTTGACACTGTAGTAAAGCAAGGAGAAGCAAACCACTGCAGAGTTACAAAAAGCATCTAGGTACCAGCTAGTTCAGACCAGAAATTCATTTACTGTGGTGATGGGTTGTTGTATAACAGAGGCAGCAGCTCATGCAGAAGGGCACACAGTGGGGGCAGAAACTCTGGGGAGAGCAGCACGTGCTGCTCAGCAGCAGTGGAGACACACTGCAGGGCTCAGTCCCCACCCCACTGGAGCTCTTCCCCAGCACATCTGGGGTATCAGCTGGAGTACAGACCTCTCTTCAGGTCTGGAGATGCGGGGATGCCTGGGCTCTCTTGCTGACGCTGGGGTAGCAGGAGGAGTGCACTGACAGAGGTTCTGTCTTGCCAAGTAAACAAGTAGAGAGATCAGCACACTGCAAGGCATCGTGTCTCCTTGATACTGATGGGGACCCCCTGATTCTGTGGGTCAACAGCCAACTGTGTGGCTGGTGTTGAAAACATGAATGTTTTTTGTGACCATGGGACTAGTCAAGGATTAAGAACTGCTGGAAAGAGACAGGACCCACCTTTCAAAGTGGGGAAAAAAATCATCTTTGCCATCAGGCTGTGCAAGCAAGTGGAAAGAGCTTTAAAGTAGGAACAATGGGACAAAGTCCACAGGTAGTAATTAAGTAAGGCAATGGTGGACTAGGTTGGCAAGGAGGGGTCCAGGGTGGTGTGGACTGGAACATCCTTATTATGAAAAAAAAAGAAAAAAAAGTTGAAGGGGATTCATTTTAAGGATAGGCACAGAAATAAAGGAGTACATGCAAGCAAAGACAGTATCAAGGGGAACCCACTTGTACTTTTTCTGGGAAATGAGCATGGCTGGGTACCTCTCTGAAGTGCTTGTATAGCAGCACATGAAACGTGGGGAACAAATGAGGAAATAGGGGTCAGCGTGCAGCTGCAGGGCTGTGAAATCACCCTAGAAGTGTGGTAAGAATTCACACAACTGAAGTGCTGCAGTGGATTGAGACATGTCCCACTTTAGGGACATTTAAGCACAGGCCAGGATGGCACAAAGGAAGAGTCATTTTATGGGAGTGAATACATGAAAGAATACATGAAGATCTTCCTTCTGATGAATGATGAGTTGGCTGAGACCTCATGGGTCAGGATTAAAGATCACACCAAAGTGATTGGTACAACTGTGTGTGTCTACTGCAGGACATCTGATCAGGAAAATGAAGACAAAACCTTCACATAATTTCACTTTTTCAAGCCATGATACTCATGGGAAACTTGAATAAGCCCAGTACCTTCTGGAGAAAAAGCACTGGAGGACATTAGCAGTCCAAGACATCTATGTAGTATACCCCAAGGGTCAATACTAGGGCAAATACCATTTAACATCTTCATTAATTGGATAATGAGACAGAATACATTCTCAGAAAGTTTGGACATGATAAAAAAAACCGAGAGAAGCAATTGATAAACCACAAAGTGGTGCTGAAATTCAAAGGGTTCTCAACAGGCTGAAAAAATGGGCTGATAGGAACCTTATGAAGTACAGCAAACAGAAAAATAAATTCCTGCACCTACATAGGAATAACCCACATACCAGCACACGCTGCAGACTGGTTGGAAAACTGCTTTGCCAAAAAGGATCCTGGGGTCCTGTTAGACAAGCTGAAAATCAACCAAGATCCATGTGCCCTTGTGTCACAGAAGACCAAGAACCTCCTGGACTCTATTAGGAAGAATTGTCAGAAGTGGGAGGGCTGTTCAGCCTAGTGAGGTGCATCTGAAGTACTGTGCCTGGGTCTGGTCTCTCCAATAGAAGACAGGGATATATTGGAGTGGTTGCAGCAAAGGGCAACAAAGATGATTAAGGGACTGGAGCACCTGTCATACAACGAGAGGCCGAAAGTGCTGGGACTACTTAAACTGTAGAAGAAATGGCCCAGAGGAGATGTTTTTGATGTTTATAAATACCTGATGAGGGAAATAAATAAAATGGAGCCAAACTTTTCCTCATGGGACCCAACTACTAGACATGAAGGCACAAACTAAAACAGAGAAAAATCTGTTTAAGCACAAGTGGGTTTTTCCCCCTCCCCCAGTTTGCCCAGAGAGGGTGTGGAGTCTTCCTCCCTGGCAATATTCAAAACCTGATCAGATACAACCCTGAGCAAACAGCCCGAGGTGTCCCTCCCTTAAGAGGGAGTTTCAACCAGATGATCCAAGGGTGTCAACATCAACTATTCTGTGATTCTGTGATGTAGTAGCAATGGTGATTATACATTGGCTACCAGGGTGTATGTAGTACAAGCAAATTTGGTGCCTCAAAAAACCCCATATCTACACCTGTAAATTAAAGGTATGAATATATTATATCTGAAAATAAATATAGTGAGAAACTGTGATGCAGATTATAGTGGTAATTTGTTTAAATTATTCTTGGAACTGGGGAAAAGGGTAAAGGGAAAATGCAGGGAAAGAAAGAGAAATTGTTACAAGTTGTCACTGAACCAGACACAATCAGCAGTTTGAGTTTATCAGCTGTCATGACAGCAATAAAAATAAAGGATATAATAGGATATATTTTATCACAAGTATTTTCCCTTATATAAGCATTACTATGTAGGAAAGATACTGACTGCCAAAAAAGATGCTGATTTCTCCTTTTATCCTTCAGCATGCCTATATTTTATGAATTTTCGGTTGTGTCACCAGTCCCAAGGCTTCACTTATGCTCCTTTTTACTATGCACAGTTCAAGGGAGATGACAAAAAACCTCTGAGGGTTTTTTGTGAGTAGTTAAATTTTTATATATATATACATATACATGTATATGTGCGCACATGTGCACAGGGTGTGCTTTTGTGTGTGTGTATATACATATGACAAGCATATTCCTAAATCTTACTGGCCAGCAGCTAGGTAAATTTCTCTAAGATACAGACATACACTTTCACATAAAAAAAGATGAAAAAAATCAATAGTTATAGATAATTTACATAACGTAACAAATTTCTGGATGTTTTCACCATCAATTATCTGAATCTTTACTGAATACCACAACTTTCTGTGCTGTAGAAATACTTAATGACAGAGTTCCACAGGATAATTGCAATATGCTCAAAAGAATGGTTTTTAGCATGGTTCACTATAACAAAAGGTACATCAAAAAACCCTTTTCCTTCTCTTTATCCTTTTGCATCTCTACCATATGGTCATTAGGTCAACTTCTCCCTATCCCTTTTTCCACATTTTTATCTTTATAGTCTGTCTGTCATGTTCTTATGGTCTTTCATAATACAGGATTGCATCCTCTTGCTTAATCTCTTTAGAATCAGGGCAATCAGAACTGAATGTAGCTTTCAAAACAACATGATAACATCAAAGCTGTACCCCTTTCTTATGAACACTAGCAAGATGTGATTGTGAGATCAACTCCTACAATTTGTGTCAATACTTAATGAGCTGTTCACATGTTTTTTATGCATACATCTAGTGAGCATTAAAGCTGAAATTTCTATGATCTGGCATCTGCAGGTGTAAACCCAGTTTTAGAGTTGCATCACATGCATTCAGCTTGCAATGTACAAGCACTGCTAATTCACCTTGAAAACTGAAAACCCTGACAGAGTGACACTAGTACTTCCTTTGTCCTTTGTGTCTCTCATCTATGCACATGCAATTGATGCCCTAGCAATTGCAGAGTTTCCCTTAAATTCTATACCCAGTTCAGAGCTGGAGGAATTTTCCTAAAGTCACTTGATACCTGTCCATGGCCTTCCTCCAGGTTCCTGGCCCTCCTTTTTGTGGCTTGCACATCCTAGGAGCACGCTGTTTGAACAGAGAAATGCTCACTAGCTGTCTTTAGAGGGTGCATACCAGCACTCATAACTTGGCTGAAATTCTGCATGTTGGCTTTATATGTGTGCACTCTACCTCACCACTAATGGCCAAAGCCACAGCATTGCTCAACACACACAAAAAAATAATGCTCTCACATTTCCAGCAATCTAGGAAATCATCACATAATAATGTGTTCTCTCAGCAGTAAGTGGATGTTTGATGGAAAGCTATGAACAGACAGTCAATGTTGCAGGAACAGGAAACCAATTAAGTAAGGTCCATATGGATTACACTCCGAGCACAGTGGGATGTAGAGCAGAGACTAAGTGCCATATGGAGTGTAGATGGGGAGCCCATCTGGGTGTTTTCTTTACAAAGAAGATCCACAATGTTATTATACCCATTCTGAGCTTCAAATTACAGACACGTTAAAAATGTTTGAATTATTTTTATTTCTACTGTAATTCATTTGTATGTATATGCAATACACATCACTTGGAAGTACGTGGGCTTCTGTTATAAAGATCAAACTTCTGTTAGTGAGATTCAGCAATGTACATTCAGATTTAAAATTTCCCCAGCAGTCAGTAGCAAGAGAGAGCAAAAAAGCTCTACTACCATGGGAACAGAACAGGAAGAAAATTATGTAAGAGCACAGCTATGTCCCTAATTCTTTTTAAACTCCAGAGAGGAGTTAATCTGCAATTTTTCTCAACTTGCTACCTTTCTTACTCTATTACTTTTCTAGTTTCAGTATTTAAGCTTGGTATGTTGACTTTTCCATTCAGCTATGTAATAAGGAAAAGGGAAGAGGAAGAAAAAATGATTCAGTCATCAAATGCTCTGCAGTGTACCACTTGGGTGTCCCACCCAGGGGAAAAATAAAACTCCTTACACAGGAAAAGCCACAAACACTTTTTATTGGGGGCGCTTTATCAAAGAGTGTAGTGATAGGACAGAATGAGGGCTAACAGTTTTGAACTGAAAGCAGGTGCATTTAAATTATAGTTTAAGAAGAAATTCTTCACTATGCAGACTATGACACCCTGGAACAGGTTACCCAGAGAAGCTGAGGCTGTCCCATCCTTGGAAATGTGCAAGGCCAAGTTGGATGGAGTTTGGAGCAACCTGCTTTAGCAGAAAGTGTCCCTGCCCATGGCAGGAGATTTGGTACTAAATGATCTTTAGGGTCTCTTCCAACCCAAACCATTCTGTGATTCTATGGCAACATTTTCCTCAAATAAAGAAGGAGAATCCTGTACCTCTTAAACCTAGAATGTACTTTTTGTAGATAGGTTCATAAAAAATGTCCTCTATTTTAATTTCCACTGCAGCAGAATCACACATTTAATTATATATCTTAGCTGAAATTTTAAAATCAGCATATCAGGCACTCAAGCACTTACCTGATCATGCTCTGAGTCTTATTTGGTGCCTTTTTTATTGCTGAAGCAGGATTTTTCTTCAAAAATAAACAGGTGTGTTACCTCAGCCACTTCATTAATATAGGAGCTGAAAAACATACATTTTCTGTTTCAGCCCAGAACGTATACAACCTATTTTAAAACATTCAGTTCTTTTACCTTTATCCTCATTTCATGTGCTGTACCCACCACGAAAGGGAACAGAGGCATTGAACTAATCTGGCAATTATTATACTCATTTATTTATTCCTATACTTAACCACACAAACCTGTTTCTGTATCTGCCTGGCTCACCTTCAAGGAATTAGTCAGTGATTGCTCAGAGACCTGAAAACATGCCAACAAGAATAAAGTGGGTTTTGTGGAGTTTTCCAAACAAAAATATTTGTGATACATACAGTGTGCTGAATTGAACTCATATATCTTCATTCAGAATATGCTAGGACCTTCCTTCATTTTCCAGCCCAAAACTGGTTTTCACCTTATGGATTGAACTATATGCAAAACAATTCGCTGATTTAAAAAAAAAAAAAAAAA
>VZTJ01004985.1:246812-260157 GCA_013397795.1 Orthonyx spaldingii
AAAAACCACCAAATGAAACTGTATTATCCAGCTACAAACCTTTTCTGACTTTTAGATGACCAGACCATTTTTGTCAGCCCAAGGGCAAAAAGAACTTTCTGTCTTGCTCTTGTCATTTCGATGTGCTTGATAAATTGGACTGGGCAGTAACAAGAAGCTGGAGCCTTTGGAATTTGGCTATATGATAACTTCTAATATAGTAGGAGAGTCAAATAGGTGACACTTTTGCAGACATATATTAGAAGAAAAAATAGATCTACTTTCAACACGACAGCAACTGCATCAACGTTTCTTCATATAAACACAACCGCAAGAACAGTGATATGACTCTAACCTTGAGGCATTATAAGTTTCATTTCACACACCAAAAAATTACTTATTTTCTCTTTCACAAAAGAAATAATGAGCTTGTAAACTGGAAGAAAAATTCTACTGTAATAAGAATATGGACACCATTCTATTGTATAGGTTTTCTGTAGCAGAGACATAATAACAATTTAGTACATCTATATGTGACTATGCATGTTATTTCTATTCTGTGACAAAACTGACCAGAATACCACAGTAAGCCATTTAAACGTGAGTGATTTCATTAAAAACAGCTGGCATTCTCAAAACCTGGAAAGTAAACTATTTTCTACAGCTGTACATATTGTCACTGGTTTTGAGAACACTTGATATCCATGTTTTCTAGCTTTAAGCAGATTCCATTGGTCCAAGACGACTCTCTCATCTGTTTCTTAACCCTTAATAAGTGATCTACCTACAGTAAGATTTTCCTTTATCATTATTGATCGGATGCAGGCCAGAGGCTTGCAGTTTAGTCTGAATCCTTTGAAGTAACTGGAAATAGACTCTGATGGGATTTGTATCAAAGACAAGGAATATTCGCCATACAATAATTAAAAAGCCCCAATGACATAGAACACATTTACATGGTAATGTATTTGTACTGCAAGTTAAAATCTGCATGTTTTATGTTTTCTTATAATTTTAATTTCAACTACATTACTCAATAATTCCTCATGTAAACTATATTTCCAGAAAGTCTCTTTCAGTTTTACTGGAGTTTTCTTTACCATTTGAAATGTCAGGTGGATCTGTCTTTTTTTCTAAAATTTATTTTCACATATAAAACTTTATTTATAGGTCATCAAAAAAAGTAGCAAAATAGTTACCATGTCAGTAAAGCACCTGCAAGAGGGTAGCAAATATTTTCTATGAAAATATCATATTCTTCTGTATGTAGTTCTTTTCCACTGCTTCAATCTAATCTTTTACATTTGTTATTGATTGCTCTTTTTATTTCATATTCCATGAGTATAGCCACCTAGATTTTTGTTCATTTCTTTTTTAAACTACAAAACAAAAAGAAAGTTCACTCTTCAGCAAATATAGCTAAACAATAAATCGTCTGGAGCAATTTCATGTCTAATCTATGACAATAGAAGAACAAGTTTCCAAAGAAACCAGAGCATTGCATTTGGAGTCAAAGCCATAGAAGGAGAAAAAAATAACCCAAAACAGAGACAAGTTTAACTTGCATAATCTCTTTATCAGTGGATATGAACAAAGATTCCTATCATAAATTGAAAAGTAGAAATTATTCAACTAAAATAAAAGAGATGCATTTTCATTCTGGAAAATACTACATGCACAGAAATACACCACGATTTAATAATTAATTTCAAAATTAGTATGGATTGAAATTCTGATGGACAAGTTCTGTAAGTATCATCCCTCAAACTGACCTCTTTCAATGACAGTTTTTCTGTCACTTTAAATAACTATAGTAAGGGAATTTTATTCACTTGTACTAACCACAAAATATTCATTTTAAACTGAGTATCAGACTGTATGGAATTTTCTGCTCTGGATTTTACCAGTGTGTAGACAGATGGATAATGGCTTCTCAGTCCTACTCCCTTTAAATATGTAGGAATGATATTAACCCTTTTAGACACAGCCCTGTATTGTGGTTTTCTTCCATCTACTTATCTTAATAATTCCCTAGAGTTTTTTCAGTGTTGCAGTTTTTCCTCACTCTGAAACCTTCAGTGCTCCTTATTCTTAAATGTTTCTCTTTGCATTTGTGCATATTACAACATTTCTGCTTTTTTAATGTGTCAATGTGAACCTAGAGTGAGGCAATTGCATATGATCCAGCTAATTCAAAATTTACCATTTTTCCAACTTTCTGGAATGTCCCTGTTATTCCAAGAGTTCTTTAAAAATAACATTAGGATGGTAAAGATGACTTCAGTGAGTTAGGAAGCCAAGTAATTTTCTAGGAAGATCTAAAAGACCTGAAAAATAATCCAAGTCATCATCTGAGGCTGCTTCTAATAGTTTTCTGCTAGGCATATGGAGTAAGAGTCAGTTTTATTCTTTCTGTTTTAATTTCTTCTGCTCTATGGACTGATGGCACAAAGAAAATACGTTTTCAAATGCCTCCTCCCTCAAATGTGAAGGACCTTTCTCCTCCTTTCTCAGGGTGTATTCTCTGTTGTTGAAGTTTTTTCCATGTTCAAGGACTGGTTGTCTGGTTTCTGTTTGTTTGGAATTTCTTTCCCAAATTTGCTTTTTTTTTTTGTTTAGCATGGATCTCATTTGCCTCTCTTCATGCCTGGTTAGGTTTATCTACTGTCAGAGCCAAATTAACCTGACAAGCTGTCTTACATGAATGTCATTCTACCACCTACAATAAATATCAGCCTGAATTTATGAAGACTTCTCATCTTGCCAAACCACCTAAAAAAAAAAAAAGTCATTAAAATCTCCACTGAAGGAAGGGATTTTGCTGAAAAGACTGAGTACCAGAACTTCAGCTAACTTCAATCAAATCACAGAGTCCTAAAACACGACTATCATGAAAGTTGCTTTAGGGTAGACACAGATCCAACACTGTAACCATTCTCCTGAAAATAGGAATAATTGGTTTTTAGTTTCTAAAGCTGTTGCATCTTTAAATCAATATTTACAAGTGAGGCAAAGTATTCATTAAATAACTGTTTTGCAACAAAAGTGAGTTGAACAAAATATATTTACGAATAGCAGTCTTTTCCTTACTAGACTAAATGCAACTTTCAATCTTTCCAGTCTTTCTATCTGACCTTGCTGGCACTTCCTAGCACTGGGCTAGTTATGAGGTCAAAACAGAAAACTGAAGAAAAAAAGAAAAATATAAAAACCCCAACAATGACAAAAGAATATGTACTTTGAAATTTGGCTTGGTTTCTTGGGTACCTGTAACCATTCACCCTCCAAAATGAAACTGAAGTATTTCATTAAAGGCTCAAAAACATGAGTTTAACCCCAGATTACAGACTTTACATATATTCATTTTGATGACTTTCAAAAGAAGCTTAAACTTTTGCACTTCTGTCATCAAACAACAACAACAAAAAAAAAAAAAAAGAAAAAAAGAAAAAACCTCACCTCACTTACTACGCAACACTAAATACAACATAGAGAGCTAAAACTCTACTTGTTTTTTCCTAGACTTTTTATTCCTTCCATTCTAGCATTCCTTAGAGTAAAGCACTCCAGCTGTGGTAAATATTGCTCAGGCATGGATCTGCAATACATTTTGCACTTTGATATTCATAAGCATACATTTCCTTCCAAACTGAAGATATTTATCACAGCTTGACTGGCAGTTAGAGACACATTTTCTAGAACAAACATGCTATACATTTGGCTTTCTTTCCCACTGTTAACTTTTGCTTGTAACTAGATTATACTACTTTTTTCTTTATATTTGTGGGGATTTTTTGCAATTACTTGTATATCCGTAGACATATCTACTGCAAACTACTAGTCTGGTTCTTTTGCTTATTTTCTTCAGATGAAAATGTGAATCAAATTCTATATCTTTATTCCAATAATTCAGTACTTCTTCAAAGAGCATCAAAGCTCTCTTTGATCAAATGGAAAATGATCAAAGACTAAGCTTGTTAGGAAGAAAAAGCCTACACAAAGTGGAGATTCTAGTGCTTTTTTTTTGCTTTTATCTTAGCTCCCTGCTTTGATTATGCATTTTATTTTACGAAGAAGGTTGATGGTAGAATAAAGTAAAACAGAAATTGAGGGCCAGTGGAAGTGTAAGTATTACTGAAGTGCTTGACTGCTTCATGCTCTTGCTTGCAATGCTAGCTTCAGAAACAGGAAGAGTTATACCTCATTGAGAACTCCATTCTAGTGTACATACGCAAGTTTCCACCTCAGGTTAAATAGGACTTTAAATTCAAAAAGGATCTGCCAGCAGGAAAATAATGACACCTGCATGTTCCTGATTAACCTGTACTGCACTGGAGTCCCATGTACTCCAAGAGGCTGGTGCAGCTGTATTCTGTTACTAATCGAGTCATCAGCTGTAGTTCTATGTGTATTTTTGCACTGTGACCACTTGCATTGCAACTAAGGTGATTTGAGATGCTAATTCAAATAGTTTGAGATAGTACTGAATTGGAGATAGCTATGACACTGATAATGAATAAGAAGTTGGGGAGGGGATACTGTTATTTTCATTGATTTCTTAACATTTACTTGGTCCTGAATTAGGGCCCCATATTTTTTCTAAATTTACCTGAAATTTAGATTTTCATTTTATGAACTGAACACAATACCTAAATGTATATGCTACAAGGAACAATGTAGGAGAGGATTAAAATAATCCCTTTTAAATCATAATATCATCACACTTTTCAAGTGTAAGAATTTAACTTTCAGCCTCAGTTTATACTTTTATATACTTGCCACCTACATCTGTATGCTTTCCTACTGTATATTAATTAAACCACAAATACAGAAATTGAATATTTTTGTATTTCAGGGATATGTGTCAAAACAAAGTCTTCAGATAGGCTCAACCACATTCTGAGAATTAAATGGGAATAAGAAAACAATTTGTAAATCTTTAGAATGCTAAAGAATTTTTTTTAACAGGTATTACCTACAAAATCAAAAATTCAGTCAAGCCAGATATTCGAAAAGAAAAAAAAATCTTTATCTTTGCACTTTTTATTTACACTCAGCATAGAAATTCCCATTTCCTTACTCCTCTCCTCACTTTTCCTCTCACATTTCAGCACCCCTTATCTCCAAACCTCATACCTTTATTTAGTCAGCTCTTTTTAACCCTGTACATTCACATTTTACCACCTTGACAATCCCTTTAATAGCCATCACAGAACTGATTAATTATACCCTAGGACCTACATCAGTAGGAAACACTGAATAAAACCAGATAGGTTTATAGATATAGTGTTGGAGATAGACATTTGCAAGGAGAATTCAGACTCTTTTCTTAGAGGTGAAATGCAAATTGAACTCATCACAGCTTACAAGTGCATTTACAGAAAGAAAAGACTGGCAGTTAATCCAGCAAAGGAGGTGTACCAAAGAGAGGATTAATGACTGGAAGCTCAAATTAGAAAATCTGAAATTGAAAATGAAGCAGAAATTATTAACCATGTTTTGTCTGATTCACCACTGTAACGTATTATCAAGGAAGTTTATTACTACCCAGTTCTGAATATCTTCCCAATACACCTACTAACTACTTTTGAGAAAATGGCCTCAATCTAGTCATACTAGTTTTTGTCAAAACTCAGGGATGATTGGTTGATATGTGAAATACTAATAATAACATGTGTTATATACACAAGTCTACTAAATGTATTTATAGGTAGAAAAACCTCAAGAAAAGTGTTCATTTGGTAATAAGTGGAGGCAAAAAAGTGACAGGGGATATTGAGAAAGCTGAAATGTTTGTTTCACATTTTTGCATCAGTCTTCATAAAAACAGTTAAATGGAAGCATGTAACTACCTGATACTAATTAAAGGTAACAAAGAAAGTAGTATAGTGTCAGCCTAGAAAAGGGAAGAAAAAGTTTACAAGGTAACATCTACATTACATACTTTCAAAACCTCGAGACTTGATGGACTTTATCCTGAGATACTTAAAGAAGTACTCACAGAATCAGTCTCTTTGTGAAATCATCAAGGAGGAGTTAAACACCAAAAGAGTGGGTTAGTAAATGTAGTAAGTATAGAGTTCATAGAAAAAAAATCCTAAAAAGCAATCAAAATGGAACTAAACAAATATAACCAACTTGTGCTTAGTTCTGAGAAAAATCTGAGCAAATCATTCGCAAATACTCTGCAGAGGCAATAGAGATCATATACTTCAATGTCATAATAAAGGCCAGAAAGCTCAATTTGATTTAAATGCTAGATGGTAGGTGCAAACCAACTTGAATAACCACAGATAAATATAGCCAGAGAGCAGTTAGCATAATGAAATTCAGAAGGCTTAGGGGGCATATACAGAAGCCTCTACTTAGTTAGATCCATTCAATGACTTCATTAATGACATGGATAGTGGGGCCGAGGATGTTTAGTGAACCTGCACTAAGGTAAGGGAGATGGCATCTAAATCGCAGGACAATGTACAGGTGAAAAACTGGAAACTGGTGCTAGACATTACACTTGTCCAACACCAGCCAAATAGATACAGGGGACAGGATGCAAAAGAACCACCTACGTAGCAGATCTGAGCATAAATACCTGTTCACTGCTCTAATTATCAGGGGCACAGCCTTCATGGATTAAGCAGCCTTGGTTACTGCAGTCCAAGAAAGATGGGAATTAACTGGATACAGCTTCGAGAGATGATCAATAGGTGGTCAGAAGTACAGAAAACACAGAAAGATGAGACTGGACATCTTTTTAACAGAAAGACAAAACTGAATGTGGATGTGGGATACATTTTAATTATGTTAAAAGCTGCGGAACAAAGGGAAAGTAAGTTATTCCTGCATTACAGTGACATACAGGACAAGAATAAATAGGTCTCACTTACAGTAGGAAAGGCAGAATATTAGAAAATAATTTAGGTTAGAAAGATTGCTCTGATGGCACAGGTTGACCAGTATACTAATGGAATTTCCACTATTGGAACAATTCACAGGTTAGGTAATACCCAGGTCTGCATAAAGCAGAAAATAATATTGTTGATATAGGTGAAACTGATATATGTAGTTGATACAAGTGATAATACATGAAAAAACCTGACAATACATAGGAAGATGATGTTGTAGAGTCCCATCAAATGCATTTAAGCTTCTGCAAAAAGTACAGGCTGTGGCCTCCTTTGGGAGGTCAAATGCCATTTTTTCAAACTTTTGCAGCAGGTAAAGCAACTTACCTGATTCTCATATGACATTTCCACAGAACAGGAACTGTAAAAATAAACCTATAAATTTATATTAAAATACCTGGAAGAAAAGACGTCCATAGGGATCAGCCACATTTCCTACATTACTGGATTCACTCATCTATATTTTATTAACTGAAAGTAATTTGGTTTAAAACAGTCGACTTCATTAGAAAGCTGGTTTAGAATTACTATTCAATAAACCAAGATTTCAGAATTCTTAATAAAATTGGGAAAGTTTGACTTTGAAATTCCAAGTATCAAAAACATAAACAGTTTATTAGGCTTTCCTCTAAGTTTTTTGCTGAGGAATTAAAAGACTTGTAAAGTTGTATACGCATTAACTACTTGACACAAACCAATTCAGTATGATTGAAGAGATATTCTGTGGGGGTTTGCATTAAAAATGCAAATTAGATGAAAAAAGTGTGCAAAGAAGATTAAATGATGACCAAGTGATTTTTTTTCCAAGTACATACTTGACAATCTAGCAAACTCAATTATTCCTCCCAATCCACATTTCATACTTATACACACATAAAACCCATTGTCTAGTGCCCTCAACGGTTTTCAAAGTTGTTATTTACAGATTTTCAAGTTGACAGTAATGTAGCAATAACTTTTGTTGGACTTCAGTTCATTAGTCTGTTCCTCCCTATGGTAATTTCATTATGTCTTCAACCTGCATTCTAACTCCCACTGCTACAATTAGTCGTGAAATTTAAAGCTACCAGATTGTAAAGTTATGCTACCTACTACCTACTACCCAAGGGTAATTTAACCATTAATTACTGTAGCACCAGCTAACATTCCTCCCATCTAGTGAACAAGATTCTTAGAGCTCATAAACTTTCCTATATCCCTAGGTGAGTACTTTGTTGGTCTGAGTCTGAATGTCCACACTAATCTCACAATGAATAACAGGCCTTAAATGCACCCTTTAAATTACCTAGTAATTTCAGTGGAAATAAAACAAAAATGGGAGAGCTGGAATACAAAAAGCACCATGGAAAACTGACATAGAGAGCAGGATCTCTGTGGTTCTGGTTGGTTTTATTTGGCTGCATTTGACCCAGATGAAAAGTCTGAAGAGGCCATATACTGACTAAACACAAACATAAATTCTGCTCTTGAGTTCAGTGGGATTATACTCATGGAGCATAAATTTTTGAGAATTAGATCTTTCAGCAGTCAAAGATAGGGGAAATAATGGGAAGGCTACTTGTTCACTGTTCTGATGTCACTGTTCATCATCAATACACACAGAAAGCTTGGGAAGAGGGGAATTGAGAGGTGCTAGTGACTTGGGTTTAAGTACTTTGTCATCCTGTAGTGTTCACAATCCCACGTGATCCGTCTTAACTCTTCAGTTTACAGAGAGAAAGTCTAGGAATAGGAATCAGAAAACACAGTGTCACACTGAGTAAGAGGAAGTGATGAGTGCGAAAGGGTCTTATATCTATTGAGATACCTAAATCAGAACACTAATCAGTAGCAACTGGTTTCTATAAAGCAATGTAGGCTTTTTTTCCAGCCACTAAAGTACTTCCTGAACAAAGAACCTCATGTATTGCTTAGGTTTCATTTGCTTCTAAGATATTCTTTTCTGAAGCATCTTTTCTTTTAAAGGATTTCCTACATATCTGGAGATAAATATATATCTATATTTAGATATAGATATATAGTTTCATCAGTTTTGTTTTGTGTGAATATCTGCCATTCCATTAGTGACTTTTTGCACTACCACACTGGGCATGAGAGGGCCTATGAAGAAAATTAACTCTATCCCAGCCAAATTCAGTACAAGCAGTCATGAAATTTTAGGTTAGTTACTCCTGCTGTAATGGCTGGCAGGAAAATACTGGTATTTGCTGTTTCAAGAAGTACATTGATGCAGGGCTCTTGGTTCTTCCTTTCTCTACTTCTCTTTCTTTTTCTTATACTTTCTTTTTTCTTTTTTTTAGATCCTCAGAACCTAACTTGGCATTTGAGGAGCCAGGAGAAGCACAAAATGTGTTGTTTAGATTATGATGATGCAGCAAACATGCTACTAAACTCATAGTGGACTTAAAACCTAGAGACTTGTGATCCTTCCATTGCTTCTGTGATAGTAGTATTACACCTAATTTCATCTGTCTGAGCTTTCCTTTTGGATAGAAACAAAGTCTTGCATTTGCTAATATATTTCTTATACCAAGTTCCCCTTTACCTACATCTTTCTTCCTTCTCTCTATTGTACACAGTATATATAGTATAAGTAAAACCCAAAACTATCCATAGGTTGATTATCCATTCTAGATTATGAACGTTTCATAGTTTGCAGTGATAGGCCTTGATTTCATACAAAGGACAAAATTGTCAGGAGATGGTAATGAGGACACTTTCCCGTAAACGCACAAGAGGGGTGTTTGGAAAAAGTAGATGAGGGTTAAAATTTTCTTTAGGCAATGGAAAATGGAAAACAAGGTTCATGCCCTCCGGGTACCTAAGACCAAGATGCTTTCTCTGTTAAGGGACTGAACTTATTCTTCAGTGCCAGAGAAGAACTAAAGCATCTATGTGCAGGAAAGATGCAAAGGGCATCATTTCTTTACAGTGGAAGAAGAGAAGACTACTAAGCACCTAAGTTGCACTATACAGAACTCACACACTACCACAGAAAATTTAGCTTTTCATAAAACAATTCACTGCCTTGTGTTCTATTACAAAAATTTTGTTTTCTCTAAAATTGAAGGCTCCTGTACAAGGCCATTTATTCAGGTCAGTCTGCAGTTTGATGTCACTTGAGAGAAATCTATATTTCATTCTATCCCAATAGTGTTCTTTTCTATTTGACTGTCTATTAGCATTGACATTTTCTCTGTAAGGATTTTTTCTTCTCCTTTCAGAAATTGATTAGGAAAGTTTTGTGGAGTTTATGCAACTTTTATCTCAAGGAATATGTTCTGATTTATATTGTGCTTATTCCATTGATGACATTTGGTGACATTTTCTCTTTTGCTGACAGCTTTGTACTTCATTAAAAAGTAGGCTACTCGAGTGAAGGTGTGTAATTTGCTTTGTCCAGCCTTTTTCATATCCAGCACATAAAGTACTCTGTTTACTTCATTCCTGCATTAGCTTTCCTCTCTGCTTCTTTTCTGCACTTTGCTTTTCTCTATGCCCTCTTTGTGAAGTATTTTTTCTTTTGTCAGCAGTTGAATCTCTCTTTACTAATTTTTTTTCAATAGTTCAGCATTATAGCAGAACATTTCGTAGCTACTTACTTTGAGGCTGTAGCAAGCAAAGCTTGTAACAATATGATTTGCAAGTTCCTGTCACAAAAGGTCAAACACCCAATCTTTCAGTCTTTCTGTTTCTCTTTCTAGCACGCCAGAACTGTGATTACTAATCCTTGCACAATTCTTAGTGCACTGACTAAAATCCAAGATATTTTTTATTCTAATAGCTGCTGCAAAGGTGAAGTAGAAGAACAGACTTCTATGCCAAAATGAATGTGACTAGACCTACAGCTTCACTGCTAATAGCAGGAAATACAAAACACTACCAAACAGTTTTCAGGCAGAGATAAATGACCTACATCACAGTCACCAGAGATTAAATACCTGCCAAGCTGCAAATAGCATTGTCTTACAACTGTGGGATCATAAATAACTTATGCTTATTAGTGTTTTTAAAAGGTGTAAAAGTCTGAGAATTAAACAATAAAAGTAATTGGTTAATTGCATCTCAGTGATTGAAAATTAGAATATTTAAGGTTAAGTTTTCCAAAGGTGATATACTTTTTCTTCTTAATCAGCGCTAGATTTCAGAATTACTTTGGTGGGGAGAGGGAATTTGGCAATTTAAATTAGCAGTGCTAAGAAATAAAAGAAATTATGTTTTCTGAAAGCAAAGACTTAGCAATGCAGCTGGTATTCTGGACCATGTATTTTAATTTTTAACCAGTAGTTTCGCAGTTTCAACTTTCATACTCAATTCAGAACAAGTGGTCTCCTGTGATGTATATCAGAGAGAAACAAAAAAATTTGGAAAGTAACTAGATTTCCTACATGATTAAAATTTTACAAAATTTTCCAGCTCTTGGCAAGGTGGTAGCCAGGTGGGGCTGTAGGGGGCCTCTGTGGGAGGAGCCAGCGGTTACTCAGTGCCAGACACAATCAGGTGCAATCAGCTCCAGTGGACCCCCAACGGGATTCAAGTGAACACATCAGCCAAGTTGATGACACCTCCATGAAAACATATTATAAAAAATTCATAAAATGTCAGAGAGAGGAGGAGGGGAAAAAAGGAGCGAGAAACAACAGAGAGAAAACTGAAGTCAGTGAAGGAGGAGCTCCATGGAAGAACTGATATCTCCCCTGCAGCGTGTGAAGGGTCCATGCTGGAGCACAGAAGTGTGAGGAGGAAGGAGCAGCACAGAGGAGCAGAGAAACTGCCATGTACTGACTGTAAACTCCTGCACCACTTGGAGCAGGGTTAGAAGAGTCAGAAATGAAAGAATGATGTAGAGCATAGGAAAGGGAGGCAGGGTAGAGTTGGGGGGAAAGGTGTTGCTTTAACACTTATCTTTCTATTTTCCACTACTCAAATTAACAAATGCCTATTTTAATTAGGAGTACATTACATTGTTTTTTCCCAGTTGAGCCTGTTTTGCTTGTGACAGTAACTGATAAGCAATCTCCCTGCCTTTATCCTGACTCATGAACTTTCTCCTACTGTTCTTTTTCTTTTCTCCCCTCTATCCTGTTGAGGAGAAGGAGTGAGCAAACAGCCAGGAAGGTGTTTGACTGTTAGCCAGGGCCAACCCACCACAATGTGCTGCAAGAAACTCAGAATGCACAGAAAAGCATGATTCAGATGTTGGGTTTATACAAAAGTGAAATAAAATGTGCCATTTGTCTCTCTGAAATACAACTTTTATATATATATATATATATGTACATATACTTTCACACACAGGTTCCCCTCATCCATGGATCTGGCAGTCATTTCTAAATGAAGACAAATCTTCGTTTGAGCAATCAACAATCTCCTTTTTTCTAAACATAACCAGAATGCTTCAACTTCCTAAAATTACTAAACAGTAGTTACACAGCATTTTTCCCTGCTTATCATTTTACAACTCAGAAAATGAGGATAGAAACTGTAACATTTCTGGGTGTTTCCATTTTGTGGAATACTACAGTTCTAACCCAGTGTAACTAAATTTTAAAATGTCCGTGTCTGTTTGTCTCCTACTGTGGATTTAAAGGCCTAACAGGCTATGAAAATAGATTAGGAAATTGAGTACACTGCTCAATATTTGGTCTCTGTTTTTTATTTCTGTTGCTTGTTTGTTTAAATACGTTCCTGAATTTGAATCATTTTTACGTGTTTCCATATTTTGGGTTATTTTCTGTTCTTTTCTCAGTTCCTGGAATGCTGATAGCTCTGAAAATGGCAGCACCCATTTGCCTTGTGCTCCTGTCTGTAGCACCAGTGGTAATACTGCATGTCTGTCAGCATCAAAATAAATCCCACAATAGGCTTGTTCATTCAGATTTTGACACAGACAACTGACACTGAAAACAACATGCGGCTTGGTTTTGACTTAAACGATAATTTCCAATAGAATGGATATTTTCTTACTTGTATATTTTGAGCTTGTATATATGGCTTCTGTGAAGCCACTGGCAACTGAAGAAGTGTCGTGGGTTTACCCAGGAAGGGTCAGTCTTGAAAGTGACCTATGGTGGAGGAAGCAGTGCACCTTGCTTCCTGGGAAACAGAGCCAGTGACCAGCTAGTTTTGAGTATTGATGGGTGTATAATCCAATTAAAAGTTGTTCCGCCTCCAGGGAAAAAACCATATTTAAGAGAGATACACCTAAGAAAAAACCCTTTTTCCTGTCCTGTTGCTGCCAGAGAAGCAAGTCCTGTGCTTCTCTCTCTGGTAAGAGTGGGCCTTTGCCTTCCCCCCCCCGCCCCCCCAGAGCGGGGAGGTGGGGGGGGGAGGTTTGGAAGGGAGTTTGCAGCAGCAGTGCAGCTGAGCGTGGGGGAGGACCCGGCCTGAGCTCTCCGGCTGCTGGGCAAAACATTCCAACTTCGCGGAGCCGGGCTCTTGCTCCAGGCCAGGCAGAGGCC